>CM052146.1:3737099-4244741 GCA_028454255.1 Halictus ligatus | reverse complement strand
AGAGAGAGAGAGAGAGAGAGAGCGGACACCGGACGACGGCATGATTAATAAATTTATAGTTTTATTTCGCCGGTGCTGGCCGCGGCGCCGATCAGATACGCGGCGCGATATCGTTACGCGCTATTGTGCTGCTAGATTAATTCGCGGCAATAAATTCTTCATACCGCGGCACGGTTAAGTGATACAAATGAGTTCGATATTCAGTTAAATATCTGCTAACCGTTTCGGCGTGCCGGAGTCCGCCCGTGGATCCGGGCCTCGGCCCGCAGATTGCCTTGAAGAATGGCGGCCCGTCGTTACGGGCCGCGTATTTAATGGAATTAAAGTGTGCAAAGGTGCGTACACGTGGTAGGGGCGGCCCAAGTGCAATCCCGTTTTTTGCCGTTGCACACCCCCTCACACTCCCCCAGTGCAATATGATGCCCTCCCAACCCTCTCCCTTCCATCCCCCGGTCGCATTATCGACGACTCTGTTTCTCGGCCGTTTTCGTCCGACCTCTCTCTCCCTCTCTCTTTCCCTTCTTTCTCTCCGTTCCCGTCGGTCTTGTAACGCTCAGAATTTTATTTACGTTCCAGCCCCCCCCCCCCCCCCCCGTCGTTTTGCTCGGCAATTTTCGATTTCGCCGCCGGTCACACATTGCCCTCGCGCGCGCGCGCGCTCTCTCTCCTTTTCTCCCTTTTCTGCCCGGCGCCGTGCACCCTCCCGACGTGCACCCACACGCACCGACAATATCGTCGACCCTGCGTTTTACATCGGCAGCCGAGTGTTATTGAATCCTTCGAACACAACTGGCCGGTTGTCAGTTTTTACGTTCTCGCCGGTTCCCGGGGCCGATTCCGCGGCCCTTTGTCTCAGCGCTGCGCGCAAGCTGCGCTCGGAGTTAATCCGCGAGCCGGCCGATTCGAAATTCGATGGATTCTTTGCCGGAAGGTTTTTGGGCGATTTTATTCGACGGACGTACCCGCGGAGATTTCCGCATCGGTGAAACGCTCGGTACGACCGGGGCTCTGCTTGCACCAAGTTCCGGGCGATCTTCTGTTTCATTTAACCCTTTGCGACCCAACGTGCTCCCTCTTTTTTGCTTCACAACTCGTTACAAAATGAGGCAACTCAATTCCATACCCAGAGGTTGCTCGAGTTGTTTATTTAGAATATAATAGTTAGGAGGGACGGTAATTGTTCTTTTACGTGAGACATAACTGTGGCGTTATTGATGAACATAATGGAGGTCAATAAAATAAGGGTCTGCTAATGCCAAAGTCGATGTTGAATCTCGACGAAGGATCGCAAAGGGCTGAGCATTGATACCAAGTTGCTTCGGATGATATCTAAGAGTTTTTTTTTACGAAATTTGTCTATTGGGTTCTCCCGAAAGTTTTTTTTTTAGCAATGTGCGCGTTTTATATTGTTAATTATCACGAGTACAGTGATTTCTCGTCGCGGAATTATCCCCACTACCGGCTAACACGGCTCGGGTATGTTTCCTGGACGCTGGTAAGACCCGTGTTGTTGATAAACATCGAGAATTCACTGTGTACACAAAAACTTTTCCTTTCTTTTTACTTTTTCCCCAAGCTTCTTAATTACTTGTGCAATGTTCCTCTTCACAAGATTAAATCTGAATTAGATATGAATAGAATCTCATTAGATTTGAATGTGCATCGAATGCACTGATTGAAAGGGAAACGAACTTTAAAGACAACCTAATAATATATATAGAATTTTCAATATACAATATTGGTATAGAATTTTTAATATAGAATTAATAGATATAAAATTTTCAATTTGTTATTTGAGTCGGGCAAGTAGACAGGACTGGGTTTTATAATTAATCCTGCTGTATCTGGGCAAATTCTTCGAAAATCTTTCATTTGCATTTTCACGAATAAATGTTGTTCCTTTTTATTGTAACGAGGTTGTCGCCTTATCGTAAACTACCACTACAGAAAAAGAAAGCGAATATATTTAAGCTATCAAGTACTTCCAAGAAGTTATGTGAGCAACTATTTTCGTCATGGCTCCAACCCGTGCACCCGAGAGTTAAATGTACTTGTCACTGTTCACCGGGTGTCCAAAAAACAAGGGACCCATGAAACATAAATCGAAGTACAAATCCAATGTGTTCTCACGATGGATTATTGGTCTCTTGCTGCATGATTCGCATTGTAAAATGCTGCAAATATTACAATAAACTGTAACTGATTTAGCGTCCGATATTCTTCATAGCTGTCCTCATATTCTAGACCGCAAGCAATAATAAATATATCGTATCTAATAATCTATCTTCGTGCAATCAATTTTTAAACATTCATCAAAGTCAACACGGTGCACAGAGGGGTCCCCGAAGGGTGAAGAATATGCACGAGGCCAGTATATTTCTTGCACGCTTAGTATGAAATCCTGTGAAGAGTACAGCTCTGTTTGAAAACCTGCTGTGGAAAAGCGAATCGATCTAAAAAAAAACATAAAATATGTATGTATCATTTATTGGTTCCCCTCGGGGTTACAATTTTGCTTACAACTCAAACTTATCCTATCTTAATTAAACTTATCCTAAACGCACACCATATATATATATAGAGAGAGAGAGAGAGAGAGAGATCCCACACCACCACCGCCGCATTCTTATTCCTCCCTCACCCGCACACATACTTCTCCATTCTCCCCCCACCCTACACCTCGCCTATCCCTCCCCCGCCTCCTGGACCTCCTCTTCCGGCTGCTCAGAAAACATAAAATAACAGAACAAGAAACAAAGGTAAAGGAAAAACGATTTTCCAGTGGGAACTGTTTCTGTTGCACCCAGTATGCAGCCCCGTAGAGAACCGTCTGCAGCTAGAAAAGTCAGCTGATCTGCATAAAACATAAAGCAACGAAGAAGAAGGAGAGGCGAGCGAAAAAGAAAAGCGATTAGCTTTTTGATAAGGTGGCGAATGGTACAGGTTCGGCCGAAAGTATCCGAGAGGATGGAGAAGGTGGGGAGAGAAAGAGTTGAGAAAGGGGAAAGTAGAGGAAGAGAGAAAGAGAGAGTAAGAGGATGCTGCCGGTGGCCAGCGAGGATCGAGGGAACTCTGGGATCGGTTCCCCGGGTCGTCGTGCGTTCTACCTTCTTTTATTACGTATTTCAATCGAGTGTAGGTCAATTGACGATAATCACGAGCGGAGTTATACCAAGGCCGACCGATTGGAGGGTGAAAATGTAACGAGCAGGGGGAACAGGGGGCCCGGGACTGTGCGCCGGGGGTGTCGAGGGGTCAGGCGGAGGAGAGGCGGCCCAGAGGTGGGGAGGCCGAGAAGGATGAAGGGCGAAAGAGAAGATGACGGAGGGCAGAGGGTTGTAATGAGAGGGTAGCGGAGTGCCGATAAATCCAGCGGGTCCCAGCATTTGTAAATTACAACCTGCCAATACTGATCCTCGGTAAATAAATGAGCCTGCCCCCACGCATGCATAGGTGCCGGCCCCGTGATCCGGCCTCTGAGCAATACCGTGGATATCGCGGTGGCGGTTGATCGCGTTAAACCAACAGGAAGGCGGCGTTCCACGCGATTTTGCGGCCCGACCCCCTCCACCCCGAACCGTGAAACCGTGCTCGAAAAAAATACTGCTCGAGAAACTTCGCTCACGATACAGAGAACAGCCTCGCTCCGCCGAACGGCATCCGACTCTACAACGCGATACTTATCTTCCCGATTTTTTGCTGCGAGCTATGCAAACGTTTTAGTGCCCTCCTCTTCTGCACGCTTGTTCAGGACACGCACACAACTTTTTGGATTAACGAAAATCGAAGTCGAGAAAAATCGAATTTCTTCTGAAAGAGACGCAGATGGTGCTCGATCCTAGAACGCGATAGGCCAGCGTTAGGCTGCGGATCTTTTTGCAAAATGTTCTACATTAACTCGTTGACTGCCATGTCACCCATACGTGGAATTATTTGTCCAGGTTTTAAAATGAATTTTTACGTTAACCCGTTGCACTCGAAGCTATTTTAACTCGAAAACGAAACATTTGTTCCAACCTAGAATATGTTCCTCCTATATATTCTTTTTCATATTATACATACGAAACTGGTGTAATTTACTTGTGCAATACTAAAGTGTTTAGTAATTTATTAAATACAAACAAATTTAATAAGCTAAACAATATTTTGAATAATGATACAGGAATTTTCAGCGACGTCTTACGGTTGCCATTCGAGTGCTGAGGGTTAATGTATTCGTTGTACCGAATTTGATTAGTAGACGGCGGACCTTTGTGCAAAATAAAAATTGTCTGCATCGATTACAAGAAATCGAAACCAGGTAAGAATGTTGTTTCTTGACTCGCTAATTTTAATAGATGAGAAATAGAATATTGGCACTTGAGATTTTTTTTTAATTTCTCATAATTTCAAATTTTATCTACTCAGTTTTGTTATAAGTGCAGATCCGCAGCCTATTGATTAGGATCTGTAAAATGCAAGAAAGTTGGAGGACTCCTCAATATCACGCATTTACATTTTTCTCCATTTTTATTTCATTAAATAACTTACTTTGATTTCGTGGAATTTTTTAGGTTTCCAGTATGCCAACAAACTGTCAATTGCGGGATGGTGGATTTAAATAATAATTTCTTTCTTTCTTTGATTATTCGAACAAGTTGACGATAATACGTCGATATGTACTTTTATAGTTTCGTCATTGTTGGTTTATGCATGCAATTGCCATCGTAAAACTGAACACCTTTAGTGGTTAAAAAAGAAGCAAAAGGCGAAAAAAAAGTTGCTCATTGTTGCTTCATTGTGGGCATATCTTTGCTAGAACGTTTAGCGGAAACTACTCAGATATTAATAATCGACTTGAGGATCATTCGAGCTAACCTACGATAGATGCACATTAAAAATTAGTAACTGGAGTAGCCACGTTAAAAAGAACACTTCCACAGCCTCTATAAATCGAAATTGTTATTTCTCTCAACGAATCTTCATCAGTCTATAAAACTTCATATTTATTCCTGCGTCCCGACTGCATTACCATTAATGAATCTTTCGTTCCTCATTATCTACCGTAGGCACCCTAAACACATCATCACACCACAAAAACTTGAAAAGAGCTCTCTCATAACAATTTCCGCGCGTATCCACAATCAAATACACCAATTTTCTAAGCCCATTTGCATTCGCAACGTTCCTGCGCGTTTTTACCACCGCAAAACCGACGAAACGGTAATAACAGCCCTCGCGGAGGGTTAGAAGGAAACGACGGTAAGTTTGCGCACCGCAACAGCTTCCACCGAATAGGAATCACCGCCGCATCCGATAATAAAGCCGCAGAAACGACGCGACGCGGAAAAATGCCGCAGAGAATCCTTAGCGCGAGTACTTCGGCGAAATAAGAATAATCCTGTCGACAGCGGGGCAACAGGACGCGATATCGATCCCTGTATCCGGGATCGTCGCCGATCCAGGATCAACGATCTCACGTTTTGACACCGGCCGAACGGTGGTCGGGTTTGATGAATCGAACAACCGGAAATTCCGTCGGCGTTAACGATACCCCCGAGATCCCGGAGGAAGGAGGAGCCGGTAATCATAGGCTGGGACGTCGAAACGACGCGGACGTCTCGGACGTCTCGCCGAAGCTTTCGATTAGCCTGTCAGGAGCACCGGCGGGAGAAGGAGGGAGAGGGGGGAGGGGAGAGCAAGCAGCCGCCACCGTTTCGAGAAATTAGCCGCGGTTATTATGAAAACGCGGGGGAAGAATCACGGCGAACAACCGGGTAATTACGATTACGAACGCCTCGGCCTGATCTGTTCCCGGAGATAGGATCTAGCCGAGCGCAAAACCGTGTTTTTATGACCCGCCACACGAAATTGAATTCAAAGAATCAATACGACGTACTTTAACACGGTCACCATTTGTTAGAACAGGGAAAACACTGAATTGTAGTGATTAACGCCCGTTGCGGTGATGTTTCTGGCGGTAATTGTGTTTTTATGTTTCTTAACCCCAAATTGAAATCAAGAGCTTATTAGAGCAACGAGCACGCAAAATTGTTGTAATTAACTCTTTGACGCTGAGTTTCCAGAGATTTTATCGCGTATCTTTTATTTCATGTTTCTGTATGATTCAATCTTCATTTCGAAGTATTCAGACGACTGTCTTTACAGCAGTTGCCGTTTTTTGGAATAAAAAAGGTACGGAATTACAGTAATTAATTGCGGTGGTCGCTAGCTTAAAGCCGTGAGCGTTTTGCCGCGCGATGTTCGCACGGTGATCCTTGTGATTAGCGAAAACAATTCGCAATTAAATAATTGCCACGGCAAAAGTAAAAATCGCATTGTTAGGTACAAGAAAGCGTCAAAACATGTTTAGATTGTATAGAAGTTAATCATTTTAGTTTAATAAAGCGGTTCCAGGTATTTTAGTTTGACAGAGTGGTTTCAGTCGTTTTCGTTTAATGTGATGGGTAATAAAAATTTCTTCGGCATGCATATTAGCCTTTTACAGCCATTAATGGGATTTTTAAAATAATTGTAAAAAATTCTACATGCGACAGAAGAGACTAGCAAAATCGTAAATATTGTTTTATAGAAAACGAGTTCACAGGAAAATTGACTGCACAGAGAAAGAGATTATTGGTGCTTCTCCATTTGCAACTGAAATTTTCGGTTTTGTCTAATATTTGTCAGTACCGTTTGAAATATCGACTTCGGCTGGTGCGCACAGAGCGTTTGTCTGTGGGAACATCGGCGAAAAATGGCTGCGGGTAATTTGTCTCGGACTAATAAATCGCCTGCGTGAACGATTAACGAGCGATCGGTATGTGTGTGTGTGTAGACCTGCTTGGATCGGTTCGAACGGATCACCCGTAAGAAAAATATTTCACTTTCAACGTTTCCGAAACTGGCTCGAAACGTCTCGGACGCTGTTGGCCGGCTGGAAGGCACACCGAGGTCGGCCCACCAAACAAGCGGGATAATTATAATTATCCCGAGGCCGTAGCTAAAGGGATCGAAGCACGAAAAATGGCCCCGGTAATTTCTTCCCGATAAATGAATCGGCCGGAGGGGGCTCGAAGAGGGCGAGCACGCAGGCCGCTCGACGAAATTCCGATCCGAGGGCCCGCTTTCTCCGTTCAACACCCCCGCGAGAAAAATCTTCCGTCGAAAGAACGATCTTTCAATGCTATTTTACAATCTGGAACGCCTCGTAACACGTACGCGTGTTGGTAGAATAATTTCGAGGCGAATATGCGAATGCTTCAAATCAGATCTTCGAAACATTTGTCTCGCGAGGATGAGTATGAGGATTCCTCGAATTTTCAATTCTAGGAAAAACTATATTACTACTATTAATCGTATATTAATTCCTAGATTTATCATGAGACAAAGTTTCTCAATTAGATGTTCTACACGAGATCTATCGATTAATCCTTTGGGAATTAATGGCTAACGAGTACCATTTCTGGTTTCCTTCAACTCAAGTGAAAAATGTGTCAATTGTATTTGTTAGCGTACAACGTCTATGAACACATGGATTTACTACCGGACAAAATTAAAATTAATTAATGAATCCTCGGGGATCGAATGTTGTTTAACAACGACCATCTGCGACATTCGTGACGCACGCTACTGGAGCGGTCACGCACTTTCTGATCTTTATAAATAAATGTTCATCCACAATGTTCATCCAAATACCTGTTCACCCATTGAAACGTTAATTTTCTTACCAGAGCCTAAAACGAAAGTTTATTGCACCTAACTCGGTGAAACAAGGTGTAAACCTATGAGCAGTTGGAATTCAATCACAAATTAACAGTCCTGTTTAGAGAGCCGTCCGAGTGCCTAGAATATTTCAGAAAAAATTGCACAATCAAGCAGAGCCTCGCACGGTGTGAAACAATACCGTGGCCGAAGAATTAATGAAAAGATTGCCTGCTGCGAAAGTGACAAGCAATTATCCGGACAGAGATTACCACATCGGTCTTCCGAGGAATTTTGTGTTCTCTTGTTGGGGCTTGTACACCCGAAGGAGAAATAAAGTGTTCGAACAAGTCGTGCCAGCATCTCGTTCGGCGGGACGGCGATTTCTCTATTTTGATGCGCGTATCTTTGCAAAACTCGAAGCCAAATATCGAGGACAGGTTAAGTAGGTAAGGGATGATTACGGCGGCGCATCACGCGGATCCGGTAACTGATCTACGAGGCGGCCGTAAATCGTTCGATGGCAACTATATTACGGCGAGCAAATTGTCGATGGGGTCCTGTTCGTCTGGTTGCCGGAGATGCGACAGTTTCCTGGCGGGTTCGCGTCGATCGGGGCAGGTTTTTCCCGGTCCGCGTGGGCCGGCGCAAAAAGTCCGCGCGCAAAAAGGTTACGTGAAAGTCTCGGTTGCCCCGGCGCGGCGCGTCGGAGCAGCAACGGGATCCAAAAAGGAATCGCTCGGGACTAACGATCTGACCGTTGCGTTCGTGACTGTCGTAAATAGATGGAATATCCTATAAGGCAAGCCTTTGTTAATGAAGCACCGAGGGAGAGTGAGCCCACGGAGTTGGTCGTCGGTGTTTCGCGACTCGCGTGCGTTTCCACGGACCCGGCGAAGATGCCACGGGCAGATTCAGCGCCGCGCTGCCGGCCGTTTCTTGCCGCGCGGGATGTGCTCTTCCTCTGCCTCGGTGGCCTCGACTTCCTCGACTCGCGAAGCTGGATCCGGCCGGTTGTCTCGAAATTCCGAACCGTACGGAATCCCGCGAGAGAGTAATGCCGGCATTATGCCGCGCCGGGCCCCGAGAAGTTCGCGCGGAGGAGTTCCCCGGCTCCTCGCGAGCTGGACCCGCTCCGCTCGTCGACTTACGCCGATTCAATAAAGTCTGGAAACGAGCCGCAGCCGCGGCACAAAGCCTGCCAGACACGCTCCCGGTGGCCGGGCCACTTCGATCCTCGATTTTGCGATCGTGAGAACCAGCTCTTCCTCGATGCAACGAGCTCGGCTCCGCTCGGCTCCGTTCCTTCCCCGCCGCTGTTACCGCCGCCGTAGCTGAAAAGATGAAAGGGCTAGGCGATGGAATGCAGACATCGTTTCTTACGACTACTTTTCTAGCTTTAATTAATATAATGCACGCCGGAGCAGAAAAATCATGGCGGAAAGATGACTGGTCGCAGGAATGCGGACGTTGCCTCTTGCAGTTATCGGTGTGGAGCTGAATAAATATAATTTCAGAGAAAGTGGCGAAAGATTCCGCGTGGGGTATGTTCAAATTATGTTCAATAGATTGTTACTAGGGAACAATCGCCCTAAAAAATACCCATAAGAGCAAAGTAATCATTGTAATCAGAACTGCACTGTTGGAGCTTATCAGATGAATTATTCGAGCTCTATTAGATCGCATAATTCGAAGGAAGCTCGGTTCGAGCAAAATTAGAGTCAAGGGTAGTCACGTGACTTTTGCAGAGCCAGCAGGTCGGTAACTGCTGTATAATTTCCGTTCACAGCCTTCAGCCACTGACTTCAGATCCGTCTTGGTCTTGGTCCTAAGTCTGTGACTAAACCTGTCAGATTTTTTGTTCTGTATTATCATGAATTCTGACGCCAGAAACGTGCTTCAAGTTTTTGGTTTTATTTCGCAGAGAATTAAGGCAAAGTATAGTTCAATTTGTAGCTGGAGATATTTTCTAGCGCGCGCCACTCTCGATTTCATCCAGAAAACTCATCCAATGGCATAAAAATCCTTGGATTCCATGGCACGGGCTTCGTAAATTTTTGGCCTACTTCTAACGCTTATGTTACCAAATATCTGCATAATCTCGATAAGCTGGATTGAACCTTCCTCTTTCGAATGAGCCCTTTCCCAGCGAAAAATATTCTCATATACAGACGAAAAGTTGAGGCACGTGAAACCATTTTCGCCTATTTTTGTCGGTAATGTGGTCACTCTACCTTATCGCGAATCTACGGAGTCTTGGCTCTTAGGAACCATTTTTACCAAGGTGTCAGTGTTGACATGATTATTATAATTAGACTGTGAGTAATAATGTTCATAGGCTGCAAGTAATGCAGAAATATTCTTGAATTTTGTGGATCTGTCTACTGCTTTAACACTAGAACTACCGAGCCCTAAACGTGATTTAGACTTATCTCTTAATAATAACAGCAAGATTTAATTTGCTCAGGTTTCGTACGATTCTTATGGTAACATGTATTCGAAAGAAGAGATATATTACAAAATTTCTCGCGAAAACATTTTCATAATTTCACTAATCGTGAAAGAAAAAATCATCCACCAGTCATTTTGACTGGTTCGGTAGTTCTAGTGTTAAATTGTTCGTGCTCATGTATTCCATAAGTGCCTAAAATTTGCAGTTGAATTTAAACACTATACTGTTCTAATCTACGGAGTCTTGGCTCTTAATTTATTGGATTTATTGAAGACATCGCTAAACTGTGTATCTACATCCTGAAGTTGCAAACATGTGATTTAACTATTTCCATAGCGCGAGATTTGTGCAAATTCTGAAGCACTCGTTGCAGTCTCTATTGTGCAGGTGACTTCATCGAAATGTTTAAAAAATGAATACACCTATCCCCAGATTTACACGGGAGATAAGTTGCTTAGAAAACCGTGTGAATCGAAATCGTAGATTTTTATGCATAAAACCGTGTAAATCGAGAACAAACTGAAATGTGCATAACTCAGTCATCTGTTTCAACATAAAATAAAACTAAATGTGTCTTAGGAGACATAAAAATAATGGACTATTCATAAATTAACAAAAATATAAAACTATATGTGTGTAATTAATTTTAGGTATAGGAACAAGAAATATAAATTAAACAATTCAACCAAAAATTTAATTACTGTTATCACTTTCGTAGACTATTTAACTTTATACAAGCTATCAAGACGGTCTCTTCAGAATAGAATGGAATTAAAAAATGACTAGAAGTATAAGCGCCAATGTTACCAAACGAACGGAATTAAAAAATGATTGCAGAAATTTGTTGTTTCTAAATCCCATATCTAAAGTGAAATCGTGTGAATAAAGTACCGTATAAATCGGGGGATGGGTGTATAACAAGTAGACTGCAGATGTTTATACAATTTCCAATGCTGACAGACAAGTTTCAAGAAAGTGGAATGAAATGAAATCCTATGTTTAATGAAGACGTGCTTGACAAATTAAAAAAAATAAATAAAAACCTTACTAAACTCTATCGAATTTTATATTCCAGCATTTTCTAAAAATTCTCATGACCCATAAATGCATAAAGGTTCGCAGTCTAATACTAAGTTACCACCGTCATACTTAATCGCCTCTAACCTTTTCATGAACAAACACCGCGCCTAATCCAATCGACGACACAGCAAATATCGTTCAACGTAGGTGTCACAGCTTCGAATCATGAACGCCGTGCCTCGCAATGAAAAATCACGGGCAAAGGTGACAAACTTCCCGCGCCGGGTTCCCGATGAGGATTCCTCTTCAGCGACGGTCGGGATAGAACCATTTCCGCGGCAGGCGTAAAAATCGGGGTACAGTTTCTCGCGGTATAGCCAGCGCGGCGTGGCGCGGCGCTTCCGTGCGCGTCGCGTAATAACAGTGATACAGCGACAGCGCTTAGGATCGACGCGGGCGATATACTTCACGGAAAATTGCAGCTTGTATGCATATTACATCCAATACTTCACGCGATAATCTCGCGAGGCTGCGCGCGCCGCGGGATTAATGACGAACACGCGTCCGGCACGCCGCTCCGCTCGGTTCCGCTCCGCGTTGCTCCGATCCGCGCCTGGGCCGGCGATAATCCGCGAACCACGTCCAGCGGAATTTCCAACACGCGCGCGCGCATATGTGTGTGCACGTAAAGGAGGAACCAAGGGAGAGAGGAAGAGAGAGAGAGAGAGAGAGAGAGAGAGAAAGAGGGAGAGCAGGAACAAGCCGTGTGAAATTTCGACTTAACGTCCAACCGGATCCCCGGCCCTCGGCTCCGTTTGAATCTCGGGTGTACGGGGAGCAATTTCCGTGAAACCGATGGAAATGCGCTGCGCATCGGTCGCCCGTTCCGTATTCGAGAGCTCAAAGACGATATTCCACCTACGGGGTCCGGGGTTTCCTGTATCCTGTATCCCTCCGGGGATGCACAATGTCGACTACACGAAATCGGGCTTCGAATAAGAATCGATACCGTGGCTGTGATAGGAGAAAGAGCCGGAGATGCCCGTGAAGGCAGAGAAGAGAAGAGAAGGGAGAGGGAAGAGGAAGAAGGTTGGGTAGTAGAAGAAAGAGGAACAGCCGGGCTGACTCTCGTGGGTAGCAAGAACGACGGCGTTACCGCACGCAGCAAACCTGGCCACTGGCTCACGGTCGAGTAGCTGAAACGACTGGATGCCTCGTGCAGGTATTCTCCGACGGCGTTAAGCCCTATGTTACGCCGACAGTTCGATCAGAAGAGAAGAGAGAGAGAGAGAGAGAGAGAGAGAGAGGTAGAGAGAAAGAGAGAGGGAGAGAGAGAGAGTCCGGTGCGCAGTGCCGTAAATAGGCGAGGTAATCGGCCGCGTTCGATTCCACGAGAACTCGAAGGGCCGGGCAAAACGGAGTTTGGGCCGTTTAACCCTATAACCGCATGCCCATGGCGGACCCAAAGAACGAGCCTCTCCGCCAACTTCTTTCTCCGTCTCTCGTTGTTCTCCGCCTCCCTTCGTCGGTCCTCGGTCCATCTCGAACATCGTCTTCCCTCTCGTTCTCTCTTCGGTCGTCTCTCGCCCTTCGTTCGACTGGCTCTGTCCCGCGTTCCTTCCTTCTTCGCTTCTCTCTGTTCTCCGTTCGCCGGGTCCTCTCGGTGGTTCACTTCGGTATCACATGGCGCACATGCATGCATGCATGCATGCATGCATGCATTTCGAAGCCGAGGATGGCTCAACTCGGTTCAGACCAGGGTCTCGGCTTTCCTTCTCTTCGCGGAGAAGAGAACCGCAGCTCGTTAAAAAGTTGCCCGACCGGTTGGGCGCTCGGAGAGCTGACTCTGCTGTGGTCTACGACCCGACACCCAACACACTCTCCCGCGGAGCCGGGGCCCTCGCTCTCTTCGCCTCCTCGCAGCCCGCTCTCGCGCACCGACGGACAACAAGCCCGGTCTCTCTTCAACCCCGAGAGAGGAGAGCATGCAGCCAGCGCAGCGCCGAGAGTAAAGCTTGAAACTCGCGGCGGCCTCCGCTCGCCTCTCCCCGCACGCCGACGGAGAGAGCCGGATATTCACTACACGCGGATGAACATCATTGAAGACCCCCCTCCCCCCTCTCTCTTTCTCTCTGGGTCCTCTCTCCCCCGCTTTCCTCCTCTTTTCGTCTGTCTCCTCTTTTTCTCATTTCCTAACCCCTCACTCCCCATTTTTTACCCTTTCCCCACCTCCTTTTCTCTCCATCCGTTGTACTCTGTTCTCAACGGTCTCTCTCTCTCTCTCTCTCTCTCTCGATCTCTTTTCTTCGTCCTGTATCGGCGATTGCATGCCTTACTTCTACGTGCATTTCGACTATCACCACCGAGTAGGATATCTTGTCTTACACTCGCCTTCACCGGTATTCGACTTTGGGCTCTCTCTCCCTCTCTCTCTCTCTGCTCTCTTCCTTCCCGCCGTGGTCTCGTCCTCCTTCCTCCCGCGATTGAAATACGGCCGTGCCGCCTGCACACACGTACAATCCGGCATCGTGGATACACGCACGGGGAGAATGGTGTGCGCGTCCCCACCGTTTCTCTCTTTCTCGAAACCGCTCGTCTCCGCCGCTTCGTCGCTCGTGTTCACCGTTTCGTTAAAGCCAGTACACTTTTCTGATCCCTGTTTGCCCGTGTAGTTCGTTTTCGCGGTTCCTCCCCACCTTTTCTCGATCGTTCTCTCTCTTTCTCTCTCTCTCTCTCTCTCTCTCTCTCTCTCTCTCTTGCGATCGCGCGAGCAAGGTCTCTCCGTCTCCTTCGGTTCGCCATCCACGGCTGGTTCCCGGTCCCCGTTGTCTCTTTTCGAGAAACGAGTTTCCTTCCGTCGCCTTTCCGTCCTCTTCCTCCTCCCGTTCTTCTTCATCTTCTGACCCGGCTGTTTTTGGTCCCCTTTGATCCCTTCTTCGGTCTTTTTGCACGCGGCAACCGTCCCTCCCTTCCTCTTTCCCTCCAGTCCCTTTCTCTCTCTCTCTCTCTCTCTCTCTCTCTCTCTCTCACTCTGTCACTGTCTCTATCCTTGTCTTCTCAGGTCTCCCTCCTCCCGCTTATCCTACTGGAGATACCGATGATCATACGCTGGAAATTCCACGCGGACGAGCATCGCCCCGCAAATTCTTTTATGCCTCTCGCAACTCGTCGCTTCTTCTTGCCACGCGCTTATTATATTGTTTGATTTGTTCCGGCCGTCCCGGGAACCGCCGATCGCCTCGTTTTCGATCGTTCCGTCCGCCTGTTAGCCGTGCCGAGATTTAGCCGGCTTCTTGTTCCCCGCTGCTTCATCGGCAACCTCGAAATGTTCGCGCGATCCCGATCCGACTCTCCCACCGTTCACGGTTCAACCGCTCCGAGAGCCGATGCCGATCGAACCGCCCGCATTTTTCCGGATTAATTTGTCCCCCCGGTGTCCAATCCGCCGGTGATTAATGCGATACCTGCAACCAGCATCGTTTGCAGACCGTCCTTGGACCAGGTGGAATTTTTGTTAATAGGCGCAGCACGCGAAGGTAATTGTTGGCGTCACACTCGCATAAAAGCAGGCAATTTTTACAAGTTCGAGTTTAGACTTTAATGCGAATGCCTCTAGTGGCAATTTGGGCACGTTGGCCCGAAAAATTACTCGCTGTAATTTTCACCAACAAGATCTTTGCAACAATCTTGTGGCGAGGATGAGGATGCATGTTGGCAAATATCTGCCATTTTTTAAGTTCTCCAATGCTAGGAAAGGTGTGTCACTTTCATTCGTCTATATGAAACAGCTTTTATCATTTACATTTGTCATTAGACGGAACTCGGAGGTCTGCTAATTAGACCGCTGATTTGATGCATTTATAACGAAAATGAGTACGTGCAATTTAAAACAGTAAACACATTAGAAACATTTTAAAATGTTTTTGTACTAATTTTCCAACCTATGCAACATATTAAGAAAACAAATTAATTCCTATTTCACCTCAGTTTGTTACAATTTCAGCAGAACATTTTCATTTTGCATGAAGATGAATTTTCAACGCCAGTGAAAATAGGCTCAATTTAATTTCCTACCAGGAAAGGATTCAGGGGTAAAAATATGAAATGTTTAATTCTTAACACAAACAATCAGCTGTATATAAAAGTATGCAGAACTGCAACGAGTACAATTTTACTGAAATAAATGTACCCACTCGATTTCCGCACCGAGTTCTTCAATTAACGTGTTCAGTGCCCAACGGAACCTACAAAATATCTATAATGAAACGAAACTGCAATGTGCCAGCATTTATTGCAATCCTCGAATCTTCGGGTCAATAACGCGTCATTTATCTGAACGCGTCTGGCCTGCCCGGCACTGAAGTCAATAAAATCAATCGGGCAGAAGAATTCGAAAACAAAAAATTAAATTTACACGAAAGTATTTAAACTAATAATCTTCACTTACGGTATAAATGTGTCGACAATTAAGTGGCGAATTGAACGATTGCCTTGAATATGGAATTACGAGGAAATAATCTCTCTAATTCGATTTTTATAAAATGCTACTATACTGAACGAATATAAAATCCCCGGCCGTGGATGACGTCTTTAAATGACGGATGTTTGCGCGTTTAGCGGATAATCGGCGATCTAAACCGGTTCCTAGATTGAACAGCTACGCGGCTCGAGAAAAAAGAACTTCCACAATGCTGCTAGTAACATTAGTTACCAATAAATTATAAATTCAAGCCGCAGCGTTAGAAGCGGTTCGAAATTAGCCATATTAAGGAAAACACATTAAACCCGTGATCGGGAAAGATAAACTTGCTTACTATTACACCCATTTACACTCATAAAATTCTATTTTCCAAAAAGGCCTCCGCCCGGGTCCGCTAATAGTCCACTTATGGCGGCTTCTACAACTGCTGGGAAAAAGTCGGGTCCGAAAGCTCGTCCGAGGAACGCGTCAATCAACGTTGGATGCAATTAGCGTGTTCGTGTGTTTTACGCGGGGAGAAGGCAGCCACGCGTCTCTCCTTTCATCGCGCGAAGCTCTCGCGGCGGCGGCGTGGAAGGGAAGAAGCTCTCCGCCGGTCTAAGAAGCGCGCCGATCCATCAAACATTCGCCGTGGAATATCAAAACCGAGACACCGGCGGTACATAGGGATCGAGCTGTGAAACGCGAACGATCGGTCAGGGGGAGATCGGTAAAAGCTGGTTCGGCCCGTCGCGCCGCGTCGGGAGAGTTAGTTAACGGAGATTTTCCGCGGCGAGTATAGTCGCAGTGCAGCGAGTTTTTGCGGCCGGTAGCCAAGCGGCGTCCAACAAATCAATTCGACTTCCAACGGCGGAACAACGATCGGCCACGATGAACGAGCATCGGCACTCGTTGCCGATCGGCGGATCGTGACTTTTTACCGGACACGGGGGCTCGTCGTTCCTCGGACATTTTTCTTTACCCGGTATATATCGAGAGCCACCGGCGTTTCCTTATCCTCCCCACCACCCTCTTGCTATCTATCTTTCTCTCTTTTCTCTCTCTCTCTTTCTCGCGATCTTCTCTATCTCTCGCTTTCGCTGTTGCATCGCGGGGAGAGACCCGTCCTTACGCGACCGGGTAAGAACACAAGGCCGCAAAAACTTTTACCGGGAACTATGAAGCTATTCCTGCATGTTCGACAGCGTTCGTTAAGCGACGCAGCACGATCTGACCCTTTTAAGTAGCGCGTACCGAGCGGACAGCAGGCCCCTCGCGGCCCCTTTTTGCACCGGATCGTAACGCAGGTGTAAATTTATAAGATGTCGCGCGCTGTCCGCGAAAGAATACGACCGTCGTCCGACGACCGACAGCCCGCTGCGCTTTTTCCGTTTCCGCCGCGCTGTCGTAATTTGCTCCTCGCGGCTCTGGCCACGCGCTTCCGGCTTCGAACTTTGTCAAGCCAAGCTGCGAACGCCTCCTACACACTTTCGGCTGCTGTTCCTTTCCATCTTGGGTCGTTCAGACGCTAACTGTTCACGTTCAGCTGTTCTTTCTGACGGAAAATCAAATTCAAGGGATGAAATGTATCCCAAGTCCTAGTCCAGACACCTGAGTACAAATATGGCAATATTGAAGGGATACACAGCTTCATCTTGGTTCTCCAGGCAGTAGTCGGTGACGTTGAACGTTCCTTTTTGATGGAAAAACAGTTTTAGGGGATGAAATACACCCTTAATACTAGTCCAGACACCCGAGTACAAATATGGCAATATTGAAGGGATACGCAGCTTCATCTTGGTTCTCCAAGCAGTAGTCGGTGACGTCGAACGTTCCTTTTAGTGGGAAACGATTTTAGGGGATGAAATGGACCCTTATTATTTATGTAGTCATCGTAGTATAAATATTACAACGTTCAAGAAATCTGCAGTTTTATCTTGGTCTTGTACAGTTAATTGAACGTGCAAGCTATAAATACAGCCACTTTCCGAAGATACTGATTTTCCAACTACCGTTTAAGGTACTAATTAGTGTAAATACGAACTCTTACATCAGAAGTTAAACACAGCACGCAGCCGCGGTAAATAATGTGCAGATAATATTCTACAATAACAAGAATTGATACACTATAAATCACCAGTTAACACTCATTCTGTAATCGCTCGGTACATTGAAGCGTAGAGAAATCGTAATATTAACGCCTTCATATTTGATTGCGCATTTGAGTGCCGACATAAAAGTTAACTAACCCGGTGTTTGCTTGTGTGTTTCAGGTACGTAACAGCCCCGCGAAGATCCAATTGCCGGCCCATGGTTTTTCGGTGAGTACCCGGGAGAGCGTGTGTCCCGAGAACCACGTTACGCCGCGATCTTCATCAATGGTAATTGCGTTTCGGAAAAAAAGCGTCCCTTTGTTTTTCGAGTAGGAACGAAAGTTCGCGCGCGGGCGCGCGCAAACGGCCGCGCACAATCCAAGGACAAGTTGATGGATCGCGTGTATGTTTAATGGAAAAACGGGGGTAGTTAGCGAATCGCGAGAGGAATTCTCCTCCATCATAATAAACGTCAACGCGTTAGAGCACCGGCGGGAAAGAAAATTGAACGGTGTAAATGGAATGCGTATCGCTCTGCCCTCCGTCCGCGGTGTCTTCCTTCTACAATTATTCATTCATTTCACTCTACTACCCTCTCGCATGGCCGAGCTATACATTTAAAACAATTACGACAGAAAAAGAATCGGCCGCTTCGGTTAATTTTTCTTGAAACTATTCCTTTTGCGAAAACGGGAAAGAAAATACGCCAAACGTACGAGCGTAAAGTTGCAAATAAATTGCAGTGGCATCGAAGCAGATTACGTCTCCTTCAAGCCGCTGGAAAATTCTATTATATTTATATACATGTATATACAGTGTGTCCCACGAACTCTGTTCACTTGAATATCTTGATTATTTCAAACAATACGAGAAAATGTTACTTACAGAAGTTGTAGGCGTAGAGAAGAGATGTAGAGGTCACCTTTTTCTTTTTTTTTTTTTTTTTTTAATGGAATGTCTAATTCGATTTCGATAGATTGCCGTATTCTGAATATAAAAGTACTAAAGTGTACTTGTCCTAAAACTTAACGTTGCTGAGATATTTCACTGTTTTCATGAAGAATGTTCGAAATGACGGCATCTGCAGCGATGCAACGTTGTAGTCTTTGAACTGTTGCGTCTCCTTATCCACCGCGTCCTATCCATCGATTTCGGAATATTTCATTAAGTATACTTCTCACCCTTCGTATGTCGGACATCCATCGTGCTGATACCACATTATCTGACGAACACTTAGTGGCACGTTTTCTGATAAATTTGACAATGTATTTTTTAAGAACGTATCATATTTTTGACCAGTAAAAGTGCCGCCAATGAAATAAGGCCCAATTATTTGTTGCCCTATGATTCCACACCACACATTAATGGACCAGCGTCTTTGATGATCAATTTCTCGTAGGCAACGAGGATTTTGTACTGACCAATCATGCGTGTTATGTAAATTAACACGCCCCGTGCTGGTAAAAGTAGCCTCATCGGTAAATATTATTAAAGAGAAAAAAAGTGGATTGATTTATAGCCGCTCTTGAGCCCATCCACAAAATCTAACACGATTTACATAATCCATGTCATGTAATTTCTGGTGAAGGCTAATGTGGCACGGATGATATTTGTGACGAGTGAGAATTCGTGATGCACTACATTTGCTGACTTCAGATTCGCGCTGAATCTGACGTACACCGATATGAGGATTATGATGTAACACTGCGACAACATTAATTTCATTATCTTCATCACGACATACAGGCTTTTCACGATTCATCTTACGAACAGCGAGACTTCCAGTGTCTTTTAATTTTTTACACAATGTTTCAAAAATTTTGTGTGAACAGCATACGCGGTTTGGATATCTGTCACCGTACAAATTTCGAGCCACAATCGCGTTTCTCTTATGTTCTCCATAAATTAGAAGCATCTCTAATCGTCCTAAGAATGAAAATCTCATATTGACTATGTTATGCTCACCAACTGAGAAACTGACTGACCCTGAGTGACGTCGAAAGCCTATCAAAGTTTACATTTGTTACATTTGTATACGTTCCATAATGAAATAAAATGAAAACAGTCAAATATCTCAGCAACGGTAAGTTTTAGGACAAGTACACCTTAGTACTTTTATACTCAGAATACGCCAATCTACCGAAATTGAGCATAAAACATTGGACATTCCATTTAGAAAAGTAAAGGTGACCAAAGGATACCATATTATGTAGTTTCTTAAACCCTACAACTTCTGTAAGTAACATTTTCTCGTATTGTTTGAAATAACCTAGATATACAAGTGGACAGAGTTGGTGGGACATGTATATGCTATCTAATGAGGACAAATAAAATTGAGTGCGACGATTAGGTAAAAAAACATGACGATTGTTGCGGAGGAAATACGATAACTATCTACAATCGGAAATGGAAGAGATTCTGCGGATGTCGGTATCTAGAATTCCGTGGAAGGCGAGAAAACGAGAAGCTGGACTAAACAGGCGTTTCAACGAGTGTAAAAGGTTGAATATCGGCAGTGAACATCTTGGATCGCGATCGCAGCTGATAAATAGGCATCATCGCGGCCACGCAAATCGTCCGAAATCCGATTATCGTGGAATAGAATGCGACACGGCGTATCAATTCGATTCACGATTTAAGAGTGATCCTCGAGGAGGAGGAGGAGGAGGTAGAGGAAGAGGCGGGGAAGGAGGTCGACGACGACGAGGAGGAGGTGGATGAAGAGAAGGGTGATAGCGATGGGGTAGAGGTTAGGGGGAAGGCGTCAGCGTGTTCCCCGGCTGTTTGACAGTAACGAGGAAGACGTCCGGGCGTCGTAAGCCCCCGCTGGAACTAATCCTCCGAAGAGCCAGTTAAGGTATTTGTATTTTAATTAGCTCCTCCTTTTCGATAGCCGTTTGTTCTGCCCACACTGTGCTCTCGCCGGGGCCCCATCGGCTTACCTCGTTCCTCCAATCTTCGCTCTGCCCTTCGAATCGTTTAATCATAATCTAATAACCGGCTGACACAAAAAACTAACTCGATAAGTGCACGCCGTTAGCTTAGCAAGCGAGGGTTCTCATACTACGGCGAAACGGGTCGAGAATCGGGACTGGCCATCGGGTCGGCCCAGGCCGGTCCGGGCCGGGTCGTGCCGGGTTCTCTGCAGTTCTCTCTCTCTCTCTCTCTCTCTCTCTCTCTCTTTCTCTTTTGCTCTCGGCCCTCCATAGTCGTCGTCGTCGTCGCCACCGCCGCCACCACTACCACTGATCTACCGGCGAATGAGATCGATCAAGG
This sequence comes from Halictus ligatus, assembly GCA_028454255.1. Taxonomy (NCBI): domain Eukaryota; kingdom Metazoa; phylum Arthropoda; class Insecta; order Hymenoptera; family Halictidae; genus Halictus; species Halictus ligatus. The sequence goes on along the minus strand of CM052146.1, from coordinate 4,223,758 downwards.
TGTGCGTGGAACACGCGTGCACCCCAACAGAGTCGTATGAGTGGGCCGGATGGAAGAAGTCGAACCGAGGTGGAAGGCGAACGAACGTCTTCTCCAGATATTATCTATTGCAGTCTGTCTGTCAGGCCGGCCGAAAATCGGCCTCTCGACGCAGAGCAAACCGCTACGGGACGAAGTGTCTTCTGCATAGTCAGCCTCTTTTTATGCCGAAGCCCCGGTTCGGCCATCTCGCTAATTCCGTCGTAGCACGCCAGGCACGCCAAACCGAAGCTTTCCGTGCGACTCCCGATCCTCCCTTTATTTTTCTCTTTCGCCTCGCCTCTCCTTCCCTCCCGCCCTCTCCTAGCCCCCCTCTCTCTCTGTCTCTCTCTTTCTCTTTCTCTTCCTCCTCACCGCTGATACACTTTCATTCGTTTCGTTTTGCGTCGGCCTCCCTTCTTTGCCGCTCTACCGACCCCTTTTTTCCAACATTTTCTTTTCTTCTGCACCCTCCTCCATCTCGACCAGATACGGTTTTAATAAATCCGTTTCGGCCTGCTCTCCGATCGATTGTATTTAATAGTCGATTGCAAAAATGTAAATTGCAAAAAAATTGCAATTTCTTTTATTTTGGATAATCTCGTACGAGATTTGTTTCATCGTGTTGATATATACAGTACAAAGATTACGAACAAGAGAGAACTGAAGGTTCATAAGGGTATGCAATTATTCGGACTTTAAATCAATCAACTAATGCTACTATTTTATTTTGTGTCTGGATTCTCTCTGCATTCTCTGCTATCTGATTGGATATTTGTTAGCCCTTGTATGTCGAGGCGGTGTCCCAAAAATGTATGTAATTTTAATGGCTTTTTTAAAAATTCTATTCATTTCGCTATAATGAGCGACAGTAGACAATACAATTTTCCTACTCCTTAGAGGTATAATTTCTTAAATCTCTGGTTACATTGCACATATAGCAATCACAATGAATTGCTGTAACAACCATTGCATTTTTAACAATCCAATTAAAAGAACATCCAGGTCTACGAAACGATACAACTTAATTCTCTATATCATTTGAATAATAATAAACAATAATAAATACTTATAAATACATTTCGAAACATTTATTTCCGAACAAATACATAAAAATCGTATCACGCAAAGCAAACAGATTAAAATACTTCAAAAAGGAAAGTACTTAATACTTATACATACATTTGAATAATAGTAAATACTTACAAATACACTCATAAATACATTTGTAAACCCTCATTTCCGAGGAAATTCATAAAAATCGTATCACGCAAAGCAAACATATTAAAATACCACGTGTCCATACCCCACAAGAAGAAACGCACGGACGAATCACATCCGACACTGTATCACAGTCACAATGAATATAAATCGCATGGAGGGATCGCCGATTGAGAAGCATAATCAGACTTTTGCGGCCGTGTGTAATGAGATCACAGATCGTGTGACCGAAACGTAGATCAGGTGTCTCACCCGTGGTCGCCATCAACGTTCCCCGGGGGCCCGGTACTCTGCTCGTTGTCCTTTACAGCTTCTATAAAACCGTTTATTCGTTTCTTTACTCCTGTTCAGGATCGAAGAGCCGGATTTCATAAACGGTGGCGAGATTTACAGCTTCCTATCCGCTACAATGATTTTCCAGGCGTCTCGTTCAAACCGGGTTCCACATCGGAGACGCCCAGGCAACGGTCCCCGGGGTTTAGGAGGGTACCATTTTTGCTCGCAGTTTCTCGGCGTTGTCTCGCCGTCTACCTCTATCGATCAGCCAGCGGCTTTTATCAGCGATATCACGACTTCATCAACGGCGGGACCGTTGTATATACCGGCTAATATCCGAAGGACACACAGCAACCATAGACGCGTATTGTCGAAGGAACAAAGCCCTGTAGTGGCCGTACCCGGCGCTCCTATATTGGTCCGGCTTGGCTTCTTTGCTTGCCATTCTTTCTCATAAAACTTCATACCCTTCTTCGGTCTCTTCATATTGGCCGGCTACGTACATACCAACGGATGAGAAGAGAGAGAGAGAGAGAGAGAGAGAGAAGGAGAGTGGGAGAGGGACAGAACAGAGACAGGGAATCATCATCATACCATTCCGTGCGTCAGGGGTGCACCAACACCAGTCAGCTTGTAAATCTTCCCTCCCCTAACGAGGTGTCGTAAAACGCGATCTTATTAGCAAGCTTGCTTGCCTTTAAAATATGTCGACTTCGAAGAGTATCGGTACGCGTCACGTGGGAGGCTTTGACAGCTTCTACTCTTCGGCTCACGGCCTCTTTCGTTTTTCGAGCAGACTTACTCCACGTAAGCCCGCTCGCTTCTCCTCTCGACCCTGCTCGCGGCCTTTCTTCTCCGCAGGACGCATGAATTACCTCTCTTCTTGCCGTACCTGTGACGCGAGCTTCGATGACGTTAAATCAAACTCTTTCGCCCTACTCTTTGGTCCTACGACCAACTGGACACGACCTTAACTTCTGCTGCAACAGTTTCTTACTTTACTGAATAACATTACATTAATTAATAATGCCATCATTTCATGATATGTAACTAGAATCACAGTATTTCTCAGCTTGGTCTACGTAGACTGCCTCCATACGGGAATATAGTGATTTCTCAGTTATATGTCGCTGAGGCCTGGATGATAAACGCCGCGGAATTATACCCACAGTGAGGGGCCACGAGGCTCGAGTTGACTCGGACGTCGACGAGCGTAAACAAAACACGGCTAGAGCATACCCCAGGACGGGGTATCAGCTGGACGATATCTCCTGAACGATATATGACTCTGACAAGACCCACGTTGTTGAAATATCGAGAATTCATCGTTTTCGGTAACTTTACAGCGGTAACTTTACGTCGAGCACGATAAGCCCGGTATACAGCTGTTTGACCATGTTTGAGGTCTGGTGTATAGTGTTCAGATTATGACTGTTCGGTGATGTTTGACTTATTGAAAAAGCGCACGTACTCTCTCGATATTTCACGACATCGACTTGCGTCAAATGAATTGCAAGCACATTTCAATGCGATGTCCGTAAACCATAGTTTGCGACGGTTTGCCCGTGTTTGGCCAGTAGAAGAATTCTGTTTATGGATTACGTAAGTTGTATTCTAATTTAAAAAATATCTTCACTAGTTGCATTCACGGAGGAGCTCCATAAGCCTGTGCAAAATCGTCAGAGAACAATCTGACCCATTTATAGCCATTTATTCTATCCGGTAAAGAATTTTAGAGTCTTGCTTCGCTTCTGGCCAAGAAATTGTGCTTTCGCACTTCGCTGACGATAAACTTTGTTCCGTAACATAACCGTCAGGGACGCCGATCGCCGGCGGAGATAAAGCAATTTCTAGGTAGTTTCTGGCACCATAAGTGTCCGCGGACCCCCCGCGGTTGCCTGGGACAGCGGTTCCGCGCGGTTCCCCGGTTTTCCCGACCGCTTGTTAATTCCGCGGCGCGTTTTACGGGTCGGCTGCGACACGCGTACCTTTTATTATCGGTGCCATGCGACAGCAATCGGATCGGCGACCGGCTACTTGCGACGCAGCGTGCATGCTTGCGCACCGGGTCCGGGGCCTGGGCCGTTCGCTTTGGCCAGCTCTTGCAAACACTGGAGAAGGCCGGGCGGAGAGGAGCGGAGAGGAGAGGAAACAGGAACGGAAAAAAGGAGCGTCGAGAAACGCACGGGGAATAATCAGCGCGCGGACAGGACTGACGAATGGGACTCGGGCGCGGAAGACATTGTAAGATCGATAGATGGAATCGGTGTGTGTAATGTAAATTGACTCGCAGCCCGGCTCGCCGCGAGAAGACACCGGCCGAACGAAATGATTGTTGACAGAAACGCGGACGCCCGGGATCCTCCTCGTCCTCCTCCTCCTCCTCCGACGTCCAGGGACAGAGGAACTGTCTCTTTTTCCCTCCGCCGAGTGACAGGACTCCGCGACCGGGTCCGCCCAGGCAAGTTATTCTTATTTATGTATTCTAATTTATTGGGGCAACGCGAGGCGGCCCTTGCGATCTGCATGCAGCAACCAAGGGATAATGGCGGATACGCAGCGCCCGAGCGTCCTCTCGTAGAATCGGCCGCGAACCGCCCATCCTTTTATCAATCTCCGTTCGAAAAACCGCTGCCCGTTGTTCCTCGTTAGCGAGCCATTCGCTCGATTTAATCCGCTCCGCGATTGCTCCCTCGCATTCCTCCCCGCGATAACGTCCGTTTAAAAAACAGGCCTCCCCCATGGTCCTCTACGGGGCCAAAGACAATGGCTGATAAACGACCGTATGAATTTTATCGAATATTGGTCAAGTTAGCGTGCGCGCCGGTTAGGCTGGCGCAACGTTGCCTCCAGGATCCCCGGGCAAAGGGAACACGTTTCCCAGGGATGCAGGATCGGCCGGCCGAGGCAAGACCGAATAGGGTTTAACGTGGGATCATATTGACTCGAAATCGCTCTACATTGGCAGTCCCGGGATTCTCAATATGCATCGGATAACATCGAATACTGGCAGGAAACGGCACGTTGTAGCCGCGTCCCCTAATATGGCTCGAGTCCACATTACTCGAGCCCTCCAGTTGGATACCGGCGGCCAGACACTGGTCAGAAACGACTACTACACCACCACTATACCCGGCCAGCCACTGCCAGCCTGGCCCCTATCCGCGTGCACATCCACCGGTCGCCGGCTACACTACCGTCCAGAAGTATCCGAACACTTATGACTCCTCGGAAAGTATCGTTCGTGCGACTGTCACTCGGTTTCTTTCACCTCGAATCCTTTATCTCATTGTTATCGAAATGCTAGGCTAGATTCTGGAGAGGATTGTGCAAATTTTCTCACGAACTGAACGGATTTGGTGTGTGATTTATTGGAAATGAATCTCACGTTCAACTTCAATCTTGGGTGTAAAAGAAAATATATTAAATGTTTTGTTTGAAAATGACGAGAGTACATCTGGCTGTAGCTAGAGTACGTTTAGAACATGAATGTTTTTGAATGTAAACTCAGCAATTTATACAACTGTATATTATTAGTAAACTGCGAATCTGCGTGTGCAAAACAAAAATTTTCTGCATTTTTTATCATATATATAGGAGCCATTTAAGACCGTGTTCGCTTGTTTAATCATTTCACTAGGTCGAAAGTAAGACATGGATGCTATTCAATTCTTTCAATCTCCACACTGTGTCAAATTCTAGTTACAGTGATTTCTCTGTATATGTCGCCAAGGCCTGGATCATAAACGTCGCGGAATTATCCCCACTACCGCGGTTCCTCGGACGTAAACATAACACTGGGTATGTCTCCTTGACGATACACTGACTCCCACAGTTGACATACAGTGACTCCCACTAATATTCAAACGCTTTTCAAAATCGTATAACTTTGTTAATATTGGACCATCCGACTTCGATTTTTTAAAGAAGTTAGCACAATTGGGTCGCTACATAAAGTGAAAAATGTACTCCTACATGGATGTACTCCTCATGGTTATACTTTGTAACTTTTTCATGTGGACTTGCATTGAAAATTTCATCGTTAATTCGTTTGTATCTCCTTGCAACATTGACCGATTTGAATGAAATATATGTAACGTATCTATACAGAATATGGAGAATTGATACAGATCTACAAAAAGCACTTTTTAAATTTTTAATATAAGCCTGCATAAAAAGAGTTGCAAACTACAACTTTTAGTACTTTCTCTGCAATGTTGACCAATTGCAATTTTAATCAAACATTTTTTTCAGGTTATGTAACGAACCAATTGTTCTAACTTCTCAAAATGATTCAAGTAGTATAGTCTAAAATTGACAAAGTTATGCAATTTTTAACCGAACATTAGTGGGCGTCACTGTATATCGAGAATTCACTGTATTGTCATAAATGCATGAAACCCTAATTATTAACACGTTAACTGCCACGTCAGTCAGATATGACTGACAATGATTTTTGACTAGGTTTAGAAATTTATTTTCGAATTTTATTAGGATCTTTAGAATTCAAAAGGGTTGAGACAGCATCCCTTATAATACATTTTAAATTTCTGATTGTAATTTCATCAAATAAAGTACTCTGATTTTGTAAGAATCTCTGGGCACTTAACGTGTTAATTCATCACGTACGATCACTACGATCAACAGAATTCAACTGTACATTCAGAACACAATAATGACCTTAGAAAGTCCAGAACATTCTTGGAATCGTCTTTGTCCATTAATGGCAACCAAACTGCATACAAAATGTTCTACACAGTATCGCAACTGTGGGATACATGTAATGGACCACTCTGTACGCACACGTGATACCGAATTAATTGATATGCGTCCCAAAACAGGACGCCTTAGAAGCGACGACCCGGTTTTAGGACAAATTGGCTCGAGCAGCGGACGAGGGTTAAGGATCGTAACGAAGGGTCGTTGATTAGATTCGGAAGTGTCCAGATACTTCTGGACGGTAGTGTACGTCGTCACCATCGGAACCCACCAACGCCGTGGCCCTCGGGTTACCACCACCACTACCACCACCACCACCATGAGCATCGGGATCGGTACCCGCTGTTGGTTCCTCTCTCTTTAGGCTCGCGTTGATGCACCGGTGCGTGGCCCCTAACCGTCTCTTCCTTTCTCTCCGCGGCTCGTTTTCTTGCACTTCCATTCCATCCATATTCTCTCCCCTTTTCGATAGAGAGCATTCTTACTTTGCCGGGGTCTCTCTCGCGGCGGACCCACATGGTAACGGGCTGGCAAATGCGAGCCTAGAGAGAGATAGAGACAGAGAGAGAGAGAGAGAGAGAGAGAGAGAGCCCGGGAAGAGAGAACGAGACCCGGTTACAAGAACGTGTCGTCGCACCGCGCTGGGGATTTACGGACTCCGCGATCGTTTAACGTCAACCGTTTCACGGTATCTGAAATCTATGGGCCTGGATAACCCGTTTCAATTACGGACAGTTAGAGAGAAGATAGAGATAGGGGGGGGGGGTCCGATTTAAATTCACCGCGGCGGCCTTGGTCGAACGTTAAGTTCGATTCTTGAATTTTAATAGGCCGACGATAATCCGTTTTAATCGTGGATACCTGCTCGTTAATGGCGGGCCCGATCGTCGGAAGCCGAGTCGATGATCGTTCTCCGATTTTCTCGGTCTCGATTGTTGCGTCATTCGCGGCTGCCGCGCGCGCTCAAAGGACAGAAAATGGATCGGAGATGCGTACTGGCCGATAAAAACGCATCGCTCGGAATTTGGTGGGGAGTGTCTTTCAATTTGCCCAGAAAAATCCTGATAACTATGGTCGTTCGTTTCGTTATGTTCCTGGACGGGTGATTGAAAAAGGTTTGGGAAGGTTAATTGTCCTCCGGAAGGAGCATAATTTCGACCACGCAACTAGCACTGCTTAATTATCTACTTAGATAATTATTTGTCTATTTTTTGAACAGATTTTAATGGTACTTTATTCAGCATAATTTAATTTAGACCAAGGTACTATTGGGTTGGAGCGAAAGTTCTTAGCGCTTTTAAATTATCATTCAAAGATAATATTAAGAAATGTATTCTTATGCAAAATAAAAATTTCCTACGTATTAGGAAATTTAGAAGTACAAATTTATTTTCCTTCTTAATATGTTTAATAGGTTGAAAAAAATATAACAGTCTTTTAAAATTTGTTTCATGTTTTTACTGTTTGAAAACACGTCTACCCATTTTTGCCATAAATGCATAAAATCGCAGTCTAGTGATAAGTTACTTCACGAATGGCAAAAGGGGATGGAACAGAATGGATACAATTAAGATATAACAAAGATAAAATGTTGATTGTTAAATTTATTCAGTTACCTCAATGGCAAGAATTAATAGAACAAAATGGAAAATGTGTTATTGAATTAATCTAAGAGTAAATACCTTAATTTTATCTTTGAATCAAATATCAATTTTATCTTTGAATTCGAGTATATTTGTTAATTTAAAATCGCTACGAACATCGGTTCCAACCCAATACTCTAAATGGAACTTCTTACCAAACTAGATCAAAATGATCCCTGGTGAAATTCAACAATTTATTCTGGTGCGAATAAGGATCAACGGTGCTTCTCGAATAGAACAAAAGGATTTCAATAATTGTAGGCTTGCGGAATACAAATTTTCGAAGGCGTGTCGAATTCGTCGGTTCGGCTAAATTGGGTGGTCCACTTTTTATCGCCCCGTAGAATAATGGAACGTGTAATGCAGTAGCGCTGGTCAATAATTAATGATTCGTTCCAGGCAGATGTACTCGTGGCTCCTATACACGCCCACCAGAGACAATCGATCGAGTTTCTGCGGAAACACATTATCTGGTGCAGAAATCATTGACTTTCTAGTAGGTGATTGATTCCACGAGCGGAAACCGACGACCGGCTACTGGAAATGGGTACGGGACCACTTGGGATTGTGTCCGGCGATTTTCTTAACGATCGGGAATTGTTACCGGCCAGTATAATTGTGCCGATTTTTACGCACAATAATCTTCGAAAACCAGTAAAACGCTATGTAAACATGTGGTTTTATTTTATGATTGCTGGTTCGAAGCCAATAAGGAAGAAGTGTACACTTTTTATCTAATCCTGCTTACGCACAATCCTATTCAAATTTGCATAACCCATAACGACGTCAAGGATAATTGGATGTGTATGAGGATTCTGACATTCCAGACGGGAAAGTATAGTTCCAAAATTAGTAGACTTAACAAGGTTGTAAATTGCATATGCATTTGATTGGGTCCTTCAGAATGCAACAGGATTACAGTAACAATCTGTATGATAACGTTTCAGTATCGCTTTGATTCCAACTTCAACTATAAATTTATCTGTTCCTATTCCCTGATGGTGGCACAATTTCGCAAAACATTTCAAAGCAGTGCGCGCAATAAAATTTTACGTCGGGTTAGAAACGACCCGGCGACGGCGCGGCCGCTTTCCGAGCGTTGAACGAACTGTTTCGGAAAAATGGAGTATATTCGTATAAAGGTTAATTTTACATCCGGCGAACGGGGTGCGGGGCAATTTAGTTTTTCGGAGGGAGGCTCGATCGCGGGCCGAAAAAGCCCGAGCGAAACGTTCGTTCGTTGTTGGACCGTTGTTCGTACACGCGGATACGAATTACGCGGCACGAGCCCGACTCGTTACACGGTCCGAATGAGTTAACGAGGCCCCGCGCCACGCCGGGAGTGCCAATAATTTTGGCAATTCGAGGATCTTAAGCCGGCGTTGCAACATTTTACGCGTTGCCCTGCGCAACGCGGTATTATCATTAAGTTCCACGGTATGCGGCTGCATTTGCATGCAAACGCCTGCGATCAGGACGCTCGCCGTGCGCGCCTCTAACGGTTTAATGAACGAATTTATGGCTACTTATCATTTCTCAATGATTCCCGCGGCTGGACTTGCATTTTTTCTCCGGATAATCCCGCGACTGCGGGACAACGCTGTAACTCCTACGGTTTCCGATATTTCCTCTGGCCACCGTGCTTTCGCGAGTCGATTTCCACCGTTTCCTCAATTATGGGATGCACATGTTCCCTTAATCACTATGGCGGAAATCTTATACGGCAGAGATCGTCTTACAATAATGATTTTGATCTAGGTGGATTGCACCATTTCGTTGTCACACGCGTCTGTTCTTCTTTCTGTTTATTTTATTCGCTGGAAGATGAACACCACTAATTGGTATAAACTATACTGTCAGAATTTACAGTATTCGATACAAAGTAAAGCTATTCGGAAAAACTTCTCTATGAGAAATAAGTGGACTGTGTATGCGAGTTTGAGTGTTTAACACTGAACCTACCATCGCCGGTCAAAATGAGCGGTTCCAGATTTTTTATTTTTAATTGCTGAAATTATAAAAATGCTTTCGCGGGAAATAGCATTAAAGAAATGTATTTAGTAGAGCGTGTATTCTAATACGAACCACACAAAGTCCAAGTAAATTCAATCTCGTCATTTTTATGAGACAACATGTATTAGATACTTTTAAGGCTTGGTAGGTTTAGTGTTAAATAAATTGTAATGAAGAGATATTTTATTTGTTTCGTTAACGGTTTCAGTAGATTGAGAATAAAATATTGTGTTCAATTTTTGTTCCGTGGCTTTTAAATGTTGAAGGTAGAGTTGTTATTAATGTTGTCGATAAATTTATTGTATTCCATCGTCAAGTTGCCGTCCTTTCGTTCAGAAATCGAAAGCAGTTCTCCTTAATTCTTCGTCGAGGTTAAAATCGCGAGAGGCGGGTCGAAATGACCCAGCTCTTGTTGAGAGAGGGTTAATTGTGGGGCTCAGTGGAAAACTGGTACATGCCACAATTAGACGGCAGACCTTTATGCAAATTCCCATTTTCATAGGTAATTGTATAAACACCGGGGCCGAGGAAGAATTTCTTTCGCAAACTGCCAGGCAGTTTGCAATATTAATGACATATAATGCTATAACATCATTTCTTGGCATTGTTTCAGTTTATAATAAACATCCACAGTACGTCCAGGGTACGTTTCAAGAGAATAAGCAATAGGAAAAAATAATGATCATAGTCTTCTTCTGTTAGTTCATCGCATCGATAGATACTACTTTTCCACTTTAAAAATTGTTCTATAAGTCAGGGGGGTCGAAATTACAGTTCACAGCACACTAAATTTTACAGAACACAAGTTTGAAGAAAAATAATGGTACTAGGCAAGACTTACTTTTTTTGATCAGTACTCAATGTTTCAATCTCTTTTCTTTCATTTTTTAAAATGTTTCTATAAGTCACGGAGATCTAAATTACAATCCACAACACCCTAAATTTCAAAGAACACAAGTTTGAAGAAAAATAATGGTACTAGGCAAGACTTATATTTTTGTTTCGTTTTTATCGGTTCTCAATGTCTCAATTCCTTTTCTTTCATTTTTTAAAATGTTTCTATAAGTCACGGAGATCTAAATTACAATCCAGAGCACTCTAAATTTCAAAGAACACAAGTTTGCAGAAAAATAATGGTACTGTACAAGACTTTTTTTTGTCTTCATCAGTTCTCAATCTCTCAATTTCTTCCCCTCAATTTTGTCAATGTTTCTACAGGTCAATAGTTCACAGTCTAAATTTTCAAGAAAACAAGTTGCAGCGAAAATAACGACCCCAAGTCATTAATTTCTTCTCCCTCCTACAAAGTACACTTTTTTCTGAAAATAATGGCGCCGTACCCTTCCCATAATTTTGTTCTATGTCACTTCCACCTTTCATTACATATTACAAACATTTCTAAACGAAAATGCACATTGTAAAAGTACATTTATAAATGTATGACACTGCACAGCTCAATTATAGTCTTCCAATTCCCCGAGAAACCGAGTTTCAGGGAAGATGCTGTGGTCAGAAGTTCTTTCCATTTTTTCTCCGGATAATTATATTCATTCCCGAGCATGCGATTCGATGATGATCCCAACTCTTCGGCCGGGTCATTTGTCGGAACCGGTGCCCGCGATTCCCTCGGCGGTGTTCGGCCGAGAGCACGTGTCACCGGGCCGAGAAAAATGAAGCGAAACTCGGTGCCTCGACGCGGAGGGACACGATCTACGATGATCCACGGTCGTGAGGCAACCGTCCCGGGCCTTGGCAGGAGGGCAGGGGTTCGGTGAAAGCGTCAAGGATATCTCGGCGATCGATAATCTCGAGGATTTATCGTGTCCATCCGGAGAACACGGGACCGTTCGTGGAAAAAGTTTCCACGGGACCGATCCCAAAATCCTGGACCGTCGCGTCGAATGGGAAACACACAGTGATCGTTGTCGAGCGGGCACTTTCCGCTCGCGTGATCCACGGGCTCTCGGGTCCCGGGACGGCGAGAAAACGGAATGAATGGATCGGGCCCAGCTTGCACTGAATGTCATACATATGTATATGAGTTGTATTCGATTAATCAACGTAATAGACCGAGTTGTAATCGCGACGGACACTCCATTATGATCATTCGCGTGTACAGTCATAGCCGCTAATCTGAAATTAATCAGCCGCTTAATCATTACCGGTGCGCCACGTTGAACTCTCCACCGCGTGCGATGCCACCACCAGGTTTTCTCGTTACGCCGATATCGCCGTTCTTCCTGTTCCTCCTTCCACCCGTTCGCACTCCCCTGAACCCCCTTGAACCTCTCCCCCCTCCCTCGCTTATCTCCGTTCCTGGATCGGCCACGTTCCTCCCCCCACCCCCCTCTTTCACCTTTTCGACGCTTCGTCCTCCTCTCGCCCACGCGTTCCTCCTTACCGCCTGGCTCAATCCCTTTCTTGGATCTCTTTCTCTCGCTTCCCTCCTCCTTCCTCCACCGTTCGCCAAGTTCGTTTCTCTTTCTCGATCGAGCGGCCACGTCGTCGCGACCTATTGAAGGATTTATGCCTAACGACGGAATGCACGATGAACTGCATTAATTTTGCGTTTTCGGCGACGCTGATGTATCATCCGGGGCTCATTATCGCTCGCGTCCGGCCAGAATTTATAGTGTGACTTAATCTATGATGTAATCTCCACGTTTGTTCTCCGTGCGCGCTCGCTTGCTCGCCTGCTCGCTCTGCTCGCTTGCTCGCCTCTCTGCTCGCTCGCGGCCGCGCTGCGCCCGAGCCCCGCGCGCACCAGCGGCGTCTCTTAATCTCGGAATTTCTTCGTTATAACGTGCGAGCCCCGATCGGTGATCTATAGATCGAGAGAGGCGTCCCGCCACGCCGTGCAGCGCCGCAAACGGAATAAATTAACCGCCTAGCCGAGCCTACCGAATTGGACGTGGAACCGCGGTTAATTACAATAGTTCTCTATTCACGCGCTGACTTTCCAACGCTGTAACCCTCTCATCCCCCACTCCCCCCCCTATACGACACTAAGTGTCGTTGCATTAATCGTTCACTCGGAACCTGTGCGCACGTTGACTCTATTATGCGAACGATCCAGGCTCCAATTCCACCAGTGGAAATAAATCTGTTTTCTTTAATAGGCTCCGAAGGTGCTCGTTGATTGCCTCGAACGGTGAATTATCATATTTTATAGGCGATTCGAGGTGTTGTCGATGCTTTTATTGTTGCTCGAATAGGCTTCGAGCACCGTTTGATTAATGAGCTGTTTATGTTGCCGGCTGCTAATGCTCTCGGGAAAACCTACGGGACGATACAATTTTAGTGACAATCGGAACGGATTGCATGGGAAAGCGATTATTCATTCGTACACCCCTGACTTGAAGTTTCGAGATGCTCGGAGCACACTATGGATGCTCATATCCACGCTCAGGACGTGGCCGTGTACGTTCATGCACCTGACGTTCTTAGAAACTGACACTTAAACTGTGAGTCTTTAACTTTACTCTTTTGTGGATGCTCGAAAGACTTGTTTAAATCCCAATAAGGTTTTATTAACGTTGGATCAACCGAGCACAAGGTCAATTTATTTGAATTGCCTTTTAAATATAAAAAGACCGCATTTATTCAGATATTGTACTATTCGTTTTGCAAGACACGTCTGCATAAATAAATGTGTACACTAATTACGGAATCTGAAATTCGTCATTTTGTATTCTTTGTATTCGTCATTTTGTAATCATATTGATTGTAGCGTTGAAGTCGCATTTCTTTACAAATGTTTACAGTGAATTCCCGATATATGTCAACAACCGGGTCTTGCCCAGCGTCTTGTATCATCTAGGAGACATACCCGAGCTTATGTTTACACTCCTCGGCTTCCCGCGGTAGTGGGGATAATCCCGCGACGTTTATCCACCAGACCTCGGCGACATATATATGTAGAGAAGTCATTGTACCAACAAATTTTGGCGTTGTGTAGGATACAAACATTTCCCTGTATTTATTTAAAATATCAAATTCGACGTGCTCTATTGACACAGGCAATTTGATACATTCTTTAAAATATGAAATTGGATGCATAGAAGCCTGCAAGTGCGTGCGTGCTCGCTGCGGGAATTAATTTAGCGTAATTTTGTACTGATTATTCAATAACATTCTCCCAGCGACGTCATAATTGATGGCGAAGTACGTCGCTACAATTGCGTGCAATTATTATCATACAAGACGGACGAGCCCTAAACAGTGAATAGATTTGATCGTTGCGCGTTCCCATAAAATCCGCAAAACGGAATAAAACAAAGTAAATCAAATCAGGGGGTAGAACGAGAGGGGAGGCCACTGGAAAGTCTTTTATGTAGCCGCTTTTAAGGATCGTCCGAGGAACGAGTCACCGCAGAAGCTCATTAACTCGGCTCCGAACGGTGCTCTATAATCTAGCCTAGCGTAAGACCGGAAGTACCTGTCGCTTGAGTAGGAGGCAAAAAGCAGAGTATAATCGTGGCTCGCGTGTAGCGGGGCCACGCGTTAAGTTTTCCAGCCGCGCTCGTGATTAATCGAAATGAATCAGCAGAGGGCTTGGGTGGGTCCGCGGCGCTGGATCGAGCGAGCTGGAGCGAGCCGGAGCGAGTCGGCGAAGCGCAGAGGATGCGAGGAGAGACGGCCTTCCGATCGGGGTGGGCGTAAACTATTACACACATCGGCAGGAGATGTCAGCCAGGCCGAGTGTTGTTATTAATTAAACGTCTGACTGATAGGCATCGACTGGCACGCCAAATTCCCTCGCGGCCCTTCTTCCCTATTAGACATCATTTGTCTCTGCTACCGGCGATGCCTCCGTGCTCCCTTTTTATCGCATCCTGATCCCTCTTCCCCTCCTTCTCCCCCACCCCCTCCCTTTTCTGATGACCGGGACCCGATCCACCGCGGGACCACGGGTTTCATTGTCCCTTATCGTTTCGGCGGAACGATTTGTTCTCCATTTAATAGTCTTCATTAGAAACGACCGGTCGCCAGGAAGCTCGTAAACCGTTCGCAGAAAAATCCCCGCAGTCGTTGTCCTTCACCCCTCCCGCCTCTGTTCATCGGAATCGGTTGCGTACGATCATACCAGCCCGATCAATAAAATTCGCAAAACTCGTCGTCGTGAAATTGCCGCACACCTTGTTATCGAATATCTCTTCTCGGTCACCTTCAAATTACCCCCCTCGGAAACCTCGGCAGCTGTGTTCGCGATCAATCAACTCCTCGATCTTTTTCCACGGAGTCCAAGCTACGATCCCTGAACGGGGAGGGAATACGATGAAACGGGATTTAAAACGTCGATGTTTCATCGATCCCCATTCATTCCTCCGCAACCCGATTTTCTCGATTTTGGATATGAGAAGTGTCCATTATCCATTCAAGCTTCAAACTTAGGTTGCTCTAAAGCAATCCATACGCCACACTGTTTACAGTGATTTCTCTACATATGTCGCCAAGGCCTGGACGATAAACGTCGCGGAATTAGCCCTACTACCGCGGGGAATACTCCGTGAGGGGCCACGAAGCTCGAGTGGCCTCGGACGCCGAGGAGTACAGTGATTTCTCTATATATGTCGCCAAGGCCTAGATGATAAACGTCGCGGAATTAGCCCCACTACCGCGGGCAATACCCCGTGAGGGGCGTCGAAGCTCGAGTGGCCTCGAACGCCGAGGAGTACAGTGATTTCTCTATATATGTCGCCAAGGCCTGGATGATAAAAGTCCAATAATAACTAAATCTGTCACTATAACTAACGTTCATGTGTAATTTATACGAGCACACACGTGCTCGAAAGTTACAAAGGGTTTTGCTCGTTGCAAAAGAAAGATTTGTAACGTCCGAAAGTAATATAATGGTGGAATTTCTCAGAAAGATTTTTAATACAGTTCCGAAGGGTTAATTTGTCTCCGTTGTTAATGTGTAATTTCTCTACGGATGTGACCATAGGGTAAGCAATTTTACCACGACAAGCTCGCAAGACTTTATCGCGGAGGCTCGTGTAACTGTCTCCTCTCACCCCTCGAGAATGATTGCGTTCCCGCCGGTTATATTTCTCGCCTATCCGCGCCGGTCAATTAGTAACTGTTTCCGACAACGACCTCCTTAACCGGCGCCCGCTTTCCCACCGATCGACTTCGAACGGCTAGAGAGGCTGCTTGAAAAATAGTCCCGTCCGTGGCTGTTCGAGCCTCTAAATAATCAGCCGGGCGATCAATCATCGAAACAGCTCTGAAATTTCAATCACATTAGGCCCGTCCACTGTCGGGCTTATTCTCGGCGACCGGTCGCCGATCTATCGCCATTAACAGCCGCATTGCCCGCAGAGTTTCAATAAACAATGCTGTTCACCGGATTAAACGACGCTTCGGGCATCATATTTTATTCGGCTGCTCGATTAAACATTTACTGTCACCACACATACCGAAAGCAATTCCTCGCATCATTTAGGAAATTTTAACCATATTTTTCTACTTCTGTACTTTAGCCAAAAATTGATTCGATGGCTCCTGTAGTTCTAGGAGATTCTACAAAATTATTTATTTGCTCCGAGAGCTTTGAAAGTTTGTACACAATTATTTAACATTAGTATTAAATAATCTAGGTTTTGGCCTGCCACCATCGGTCGAATCACCGGTTTTATATGCGTTACTGTACAATTATTTAAATTATAAAAATCTTAGCATGGGAAGTCTGTGAATGTATTATTTATTTTTATATTTTTGGAGTTTTTGACACAAAGAGCTGTGTCACCTATATTGACATATACGTATACATATACGTAGAACGGAATTGTGTCTACAACAACATGGATCACGTTGCGAACATTTTATGTGACTTTTTCACGAAATCGTTTGCATTCATTTAGTCAAGGTTCCTGAACTGAATGTAATTTTGAGTCTCAATAATAATCAGAAGTTATTATCACCCATTCAAGCAGACTGTCATTCCTTGTTGAAATTTTCATTTCTTTGCCTTCAAGGTCATCCGAAGATCATGCTATACTAGGTCGCTGAATTCCTCTTGATACGGTCTATAATACCGTCAAGTCATAAATACAAAGTGCCGTTTAAAACAAATGATGACCTTGACAACACTAAAAGAAATATTATATATCCAATCAAAAACTGATTAACTTTTGTTGAAAATATTTGTTTGTCAGATTATCCGCAAGTACTTAAGACATCGTAAAAAGTGTTACGTGGAACACGTTCACGGACAGTAAAAATTTCAGTGAGCTGCAAAGATAGACAGGCAATTTTTGTTGAACCTAATTGTACTATCCGAAATCTGATTAGACATAAACAATAATAATAAGTTAACTGTCATTACAGTTGGTCATTACGTTGACGTGTATATTAATTACAAAAACTCAAGGTTGTATAACATTAATTGAATAAAAATTGTCCATAAAATTTGAACACTACAGCATTCATGTCATTTTGCATCACTATGAAAATGAATGCCATAGCATTCACGCCCGGGAACGTGTCAATAATCCATCGAAACAGTTCCCAGGGCTGATCTTGCCATTGGGTGAGTTCAGAGTAGACAAGCCACGGCTAGCCAATGGAAATTTCGAAGGGGACACTGTTTTTCGGAAAAATTGGTACGGATCTCGGGCTTGCCGGGCGAGTAACGGCCGCGCGAGTGTTCAGACAATTATTTCGAGGAGCGGAGGTTGAACGTGGCGAGCCATTAGCGAGGATTCAGCTAGACACGTTGGAGACGGGTGCCGCGGACCTCGAAACCGCCGCGGCTCGTCGCCGGCGGGTTTGAATTCCTCGCGCTAGATAATGGTCCTCTCGTCGACGAGCCCTCGTGCGAATTCGATCGGCGCGCACGTCGTTAGCGGGCCTGACTCGGGCTCGGGCTCGGTCTCTGGCCGTGTGCATGAGCACACGAGTTTCGAAATGAAAGGTGGAGAAGCGACGAAACGAGGACTCACCGGGCGAGGCGGCGGCAGAAGGGGTCCAGTTAAAAATACAAATAACGTACAGAAATTACTTTTGTCCCGCTACGCCGGCGAGATTTACGGCGGGGCAACAAGCTTACATTGGCGTAGGACTCGGAGACATAAATCAAGGAGAACTTATGAGAGGCCATTCATTAATATTAATAAGCCGTATGTATCTGTCGGGGCATAACGATACGCGATAGTTGCCCGATCGATACCTAGAGAGATTTTTCACCGTGTTGATGAGAAACGATGATTCAAAACGAGCCGCTCGCGAGCGAGAGGCTCCTTCGCGCGGGCGCGTGAAAGTTCGCGTCCGTTTCGTCGTCGTCGTCGTCGTCGTCGTCTAACCCGAACGGGATAATACCGTCGACGACGACGACGACGACGATGCCACACCGGCCGACCGATGCTGGCTTAGTGTTGGATTGGCTGTTATTTAGACGCACAGGTGCGTGCGACGTATTTGGCACGGCGCGTAATTGCGGCACCGCTCGCCGGACAAAGCGACTCGCTATCAAACAAGACGGATTTTGATTAATTCATTTACTTATTCCACGCATTGTGCCCGTGATGTATTACCGATCGCCCCTGTCGCCTTTAACGATCTCTCTCTCTCTCTCTCTCTCTCTCTCTCTCTCTCTCTCTCTCTCCCTCTCTCGAACCTCCACAGGCGAAAGTTGCTAATATCGTACAATTTAACACGTTACACGACGATTAGTCGGCATTTTTTAACCCTTTACGGTTGGATTATTTTAATGGCTGTTGTGCCAGTTGCGATTATCTTTTTTCGGTCAACAGGTGATGAACGGTCAATCAATCATCGCCGGAAATCCTATAAATGTTATTCATCCGCATATGTTTCAATTGAATCGGGTATCGTTTTCTATATTTTAATCTTCCATCGTTACTATTCACTCAGCTCCTATTATGCAAACCTATGGTACCACCATTTATGACATTTTTTATTGTGACAAAAACAATCGTCCTCCTGTGATGCACGAGAAACAGGGAAATCTCGTTGCTATTCAAATAGGTGTAAATCCAGTTATGCGAACATCAGCTCCTATTATGAGAAAGAAGGAGCGATAATGAAGAGAAAAGTTAACGGACTCCTATTATCCTAACGATCCAGTTAACCGAATCATCTTGTACCCCGGACGGTTTGAATAAATCGAGATCCAGTGTATTGTATTTGTTACTCGGTATTATCAAGTCTGGTTATTAGGAAATTTATTCGAAATGGAAAACAATCGCAATCGCGCAACAATCAAGCGGTTTTTTAGTAAAATGTAGAAAAAACTCGCCTTTGAACGACTCAATTAACAGGCTTCATTAAACACATTCCTGATAATTGGAATCACTCATTTATGATTATACGAATTCCGACGATCAAATTTGCAAACTCGTCGCGGCAAAGTTGCTGCCTACCTCATGTTGCTGAATATCTTAACGACCACCCACCTTTGGCAAACATAATAGTGATCAATCTACCCCTCAGCACAATTTTGATTGTGGACGCCTTTTTGTGATCTCAAAGGTGAAGAAAACGCGTACAGTATTTTTTTATTTCCTATAGTACAACAAAATGGTTACACATTTTGCACAGTATTTGTCTTTTTTAAAACACACAGCATTTAGTAGTCAAACGAATTTCCTATCACCCAAATTTTTAGTTCAATAAATTTAATCAGTCTATATAAATCTTTATCTGGATCAGACATTTTCCTGTTACAAGTCACCCTCAAACAAACGAAACAAAATGAATTCCGTTAACCCATTTGCACCGTTAACGTACATATACGCTCAATTTTCCTGGTCACTATCACCGGGGCGTATATATACGCTCAATTAATTTTTTCTTATAATGCTAAAATATGAAGTTCTTTTACTTGTAGTAATTTTTGTACTTAAGTATAAAAAAAAATTTTGGTGATAAATATTTTCTTTTTATATTTGCTTATGATGCAAATGGATTAACCTAGTTCATCTCTCGACGTGAAATCGCCAAAATGAGAAAATGTCAATACGGTAAAATGCGAAACAATTAAATGTATAAACACCTTCTACGAAAGCGAACAACCACACGGAACATAAATCATCAGGACGTACAACTCTCCCAAGAACCACTGACAGAACCCGTCAAATTGAAGCAAGGTACAAACGAGGATTCAAACACTCACGTCACAAAACACTTCCAATAATTACTTAAGTAGATTAATCGATACTTTGTCGATCAGAAAGAATCAGGTTTATCCCCCGGATGAGAAACTTCCGAATAAAATTCCTCCCGCCTCGTAGCTCGCGGCAGCAATTAAGACTCTTCCCGTGCCAGGAGGAGGTCCTCCGAATCAAGGATTCGTTCGATCCAACCCCGGCAACAAACCTCGGCAAAGGGTCCTTAATTTGATTTCAGAGCTAGTCTCGATTACCGAGACGAGGCCGGGCGTTTCTTTCAAAATAAACTGCTCGGCGACGCGATGGCAGCCGAGGATTTTTTCAACTTGGAATCTTATTAGCGGCCTCGTGCCGCATTCCGACAATTTCTCTCTCTCTCTCTCTCTCTCTCTCTCTCTCTCTCTCCGGCCCCACCGTAAATCCCGGGGTTGGCAAGTTGGCCGAGTAAGTTCGAGCGGCGTTTAAAAGTTCCCGCGAAGGGGAGGTCTATAAACAAGATCCGGCGGGGTAGTTACATTATTTCAACTTCCGCGACTACCCCCCTCCCCCCACACCACTCCACTGGACTCATGAGCCTCTTGGGTAACTGCTTAACTCAATTGCGGACGGGATTTTTTAAATTCGCCGAGAATGTTCTCCCCGGAGAAGTAGACTATGTATCGGAGTCTTGAGTAATTCAATAGTGAAAGTCTGGAACAACTAAGGGCAAAATGAACAATATTTTATAGCTGGTTATAGTTGATTATAGTCGGAAATGCGTTGTTTTCAAATTGCCCCCACTCGTTTCTGCCATAAATGCATAAAACTCACAGCCTAGTGATGACTTACTTCAAGCAAGGGCTGTTATCTTCCTGGTAATCTCCAGTTTGATCTTATTAAGTGTAAATTTGTTCGTCACTGAGTTGGTGAAAATTTGTGATCTCAGTCCACAACGATGGTTCTAAATAATTGTCTCCTTGTTTATGACCCCAGCAGATTTCGAAGAGCACCGCACAACCTTCTGGCCCCTTTCACCACCCGCGTCAATTTTATACACTTGATCGTGCACATCATTTTATTAATTTTGAACGACGAGGAGAATATATTTTCACTGCGTGATAAGACATTGTTCAATGAAGATAACTTGCAATCGGATTTTAACACAACCAGCAGACTTTCACCCCTACGGGCTGCACCACCGAAGGTAACACAAGGGTATTTTTCTCTAGCCTAGTACAAAGATGACGTCAAAATCAGATTCCACGCATAAAGGAACTCACCTACAACAGCAGTTTTAAATCCTTCAAATGTTTTTACTGTTTTGCATTTGGTCTGCCCATTTTTGTCATAAGTGAATATTATATTTAAGTCGGTTTTTTAAAATGCTTATAAAGCTATTAGCGGTGTTTTAATTTAATTTAGTTAGCCATATGTTGTCAAGGACATCCCCCTAACTAATCTACAATTAATTAATTGAAAACTGAAGGTAGTTTTAACGTTATAATTAAAAGACCATATTACTTTAATAATATTTGTTAATAATATCAAGTGTGATATTTGTTAAAAGAATACCTTTCGGTGAATGCTCACTTCACACGCAGACTTATCGGCGAGTGAATCGTTATAGGGATGGATAGTGATTATAAAACGTGGACTTGATATAAAGGAACTCACCTGAGCAGACCGATAAGTACGAGGAGCGGCGAGGTGAGCGGAGAGAAGTGCTATGCGATAAGCAAGGCGATGCGGTGCGTGTCTATAGTGAAGCAACGAGAAAAGAATAAAGAAAAATGAAAAAGGAACGAATATGATTTGAAAACTATAATGACATCAATCCCAATAAACGTAGAATTTGGCATAGGATTGGCCACAGCAAGTTGTCCGAATGCTGAGCTGTCAAAGAACAATGCCATAGCAATATACACAGATGGAAGCAAAATGTCTGACAGAGAGTTTGTGGGCACGGCGTGTATTTGTCCTGGAATTAATATGGCAATTAAGAGAAATCTGAGCAATAGGTCTTCTGTTCACCTCTAAATGATGCTTTAGATGTCGCTGTTAAAAATATGGATCGTAAATTCGCAATTTTTTCTGACTCACTAAGTGCCTTACAAAGCCTCATTAGCTGTAAAGTGAGAATCAAAACAAACAGATAAAAAGGAAATATAATATTTTGTTAAAAAACAATCAGAACAGCAATGGCATTAAATTTTATTGGATCCCCTCCCATAAGGGTATTCAAGGTAATGAACTTGCGGACAGTCTAGCTAAATCAGCCACAGAAACATGCAGTGCCGCAACATTACCAATCCCATTTACTGACTTGTATGAGGAGTTCAAGAAAAATGCGCATATACAAACCAAAAAGTCTATAAAATAGCAAGGCTTGGTAAGGGGGAAAATCTTTTTTAACTAATATTATACTGGAAGGTCTAAGCCATGGTTTAAACACGAACGGCTCTCACGAGAATTTATTGTAACTATTAATCAGTGCAGAGCCGATCATTATAGTCTTAAAGCGTCTCTATTTCGTGTAGGAATGGTTAGTGACCCGAAATGCGACTGCGGACATGGTAGTCAGGACGTTAATCATATTGTTTGACAATGTAGCCTCTTCGATGTACAGCGATCTGGGCTAATTCAGCAGTTGCGTGAAATTAACCTTCAGTTGCCCTTAAATTTGGAAATGTGATTGCCCGACCCAATATCGAGGCTTGTCTTCTTATTTTTAAGTTCTTAAAAAAACGTAAGCTGCAAATTTGATTTAATTTAGTGTGGACTGTGTATGTATGAATGTGTATATGTATGTATACTGTAAACTGTATCGGTGCGGCAGAAATAGATCTCGACGGAGATCTGAAATACCCAAATAAAAAAAAAAAGAAATAAAATATACAAGGAACGAAGCATGAACGACAGCGAACTTGATGCACGTTTTCGGAGCAAATTGACCACGGTGTATCGTCGACAGCATCGAGTCCCGACGACCATGTACTCTCTCGTAAGGGGCTGTTTCGAGCACATAGCGAAGCTGTTCCTAGAGAGCTGCGGGATAACGAACGGCGAGCAAGAGCAAGGACACGCGCGGAGGAAGAGTACTGAGGAAGGTAGGAATAAAAAGGGAGGGAAAGGAGAAAACGGAAAAGAAAGAAGGGTATTACGGTGGAAGCAACCGCGTCGCTGGCGGGCCAACGGACGAAGAGGGCCCCAGAGGTAAGGTAAAGTGGAAGCGACGAAGGTGGAAGACGGGCCTCGGCGTAGCGCACTTAGGAGAGCCACCGAGGCGGTCCGCCGTCAATAATTCCCACATGTAATGAGGCGGCCTGTTGTTCGCGGGCGGACAATAACGCCCATAATTCACTGTCCCCGGCCCTCGGCAGAAACTTATCCTCCGTTTTCCAAGGAATCCCCGGGAGCGGCCGCCGGCGATAACCTGCCACCGGGACGCTTCGGCTTTAATCAAATTAGTCGGCGAACGGGCACCATGGCTCGGGCTTGTTAAAAGAAACGCCCCGGTCCACCGATCTGCTGTTATCCGACGCCTCAAATTGGCATCACGAAGGGTGCGAGTCGTAGGAGCCCCGGCACTTCGCGAGATAAGGGCCCAAGGGGTTGAAAATGCTAGGCAGCGCTAGGGGTTGAAACACTCGCCCGGCTGAAACCGTTCTATGCTGCTAGGTAGGGTAGATCGTTGGCGATTACCGCGGGACGCACAAACGTGATCAAACAGCGTCTAACCAGGTGTTTCAGAAACCAATAAATCGTCTGTAAGTTTCATTGGTATTGTTAACAATTTTTATTTTGTAACTGAGTTTCGCACTTCTGTGCTTCTATCAACACGTGCAAACCAACCGGAACGCAAACATTATAAGCGCACACTGACAGAACACAGCTGATGTTCAAGCAAATAAATCACTGACGATCTCCAGTCATTCATACCACAAATGACACTCGTTATATTTATTCAGAGTACACTGGAGTTACCATAAAATGTCCTCAACCACAAACATTAAATCTATTATCAGCTCCGCTGTTCCGAAAATGATTTTCACCAATTTCAATCGCAAATGGACAAAATGCGTAACCCATTATGACAATATTTGATACATTATTGGCGCACAATTTCCTGAACGAAAGCACCGGCACGTCGGCAAACAAAGTGCATCGAAATCGAGGTAGGTGCTTCCATTATCCAATCCTAATATCTTCGACTTGTTCACAAATTCGTTATTAAGTTGATGCTTTTTATGTACCTCACTGCTCGATTCGATTCAACCATGATCAACATGATTTCTGAAAAACTCTCCTAGAGAATCTGCTACCGTCGACCAAAAGAACTGACCGCAAAGTTTGCAAGACGCCATCGCGGCGTCATCGGTCGTTAATTCATCCAGCTCGGATCTCGTTCGCGGTGGACTGGGTCGGTTCCGTGAAATTAGCTGTCGGTGCTAAGGATCATACTCGATGGAAATAGTGACGGATACAACAATGTGTTCCTGTTAGGCGATACGTCTAAGGTGTCCGTCCGCGGAATTATCCGGCGGACCACCGGCAGTCGCCGCGCGCTCGCGACGTTACACAAGTTTATCGCTTCGTAGGGAGTGGAAATGAAAGAAAGGGAGTGAAAGAGAATGAGAGAGCGAGCGAGCGTAATAAATAGCGAAAGATCTATAAGGTACAACCGTGGAATGTCCACTCGCCGGATACAACCGGTGATAAAGAGAACTAGAATTGCCCGTCATATATTTTCTTAATCCCGGCGACTTACCTCTTCTTCGTCCGCCGCCTCTCCCCGCCGTCAGTCGATTACCAACGGGGCCCCGATCATTCAGACTCTCCGCTAATACCCGGGAGATCGTATTGCAATCGCATCGCTCGACCTTGCGTCTAGGCCTTGCCCGTTGCCGACAACAACCGGTCCCCGGATTCCTATTCAGGAGTTTTCCTATTCAGTAAGTCGGGATGATTGCGATTCGTTAAGCGCGGCTCGTTCGACTTGACATTGCCGATCGGTCCGTTGGTGACAGGGTGACTGACCGCCCGGCTTTCCATTGCAATGTACCCAGGCACCAGGAAAGATCCTGGATCGTGGACCCTAAACCCCCTCTGGAAGGTGAGTCGAAAAGTGTCCTAGAGGATATAGACAGAAGTCTACATTTTCCTCAGCTTGGCTATGAATTTATCGTCACCAGACGACGTATATTCCCCGCTAAACGCTTCCCCCTCTACCACAAAATTTTGGCTTGATTCCCCTCTAGCGATTCTCTGCATGAGGAGAATACCTGACGTCACAGTATTCCCCTATTAAGGGCCAAGTGTAGTCGCGTGACTTTTGCAGGTCGGTAGCTGCTATATAATTTCCGTTCATAGGCTTCAGACACTGATTCAAGATCCGTTTGAGCCCGTTTGACCCGAATTAGCACTTTCCTAACGAAAGATATTCTCATATAAAGTTTAATTTTGTCGGTAACCTAGTTAATCTACCTTACCGTGAACTACGGAGTCTTGACTCTTAAGTTCTGCATAGTCACAGGACATGAATGGAACGCAGTGAAACCATGATAACGGAGGAATGCGTCCACAACTGATGTAACAAGAAAATTAAAAATGGCGGTTAGCAGTATTTAAAATAGTAAGAGTAAAGTAAAAATGAACGATATCAATAATCTAACATATGTATATATTTCAGTTACAATTTCTATGAATATTTATACGCGATACGGCGACGTAACTTTCCCCTCTATGTGTTCCAATCGGAATGGATTTAATTTTTACATCTGTGGATTGGCGCGAGGAAACGCCATTTTGGGGCGAGATCGGTAGCTCGAGCGATGATAGAGATACTGCAGCGGAGGACATCTTTGGCCATTCGTTGTACAATCGTCAGCTTAGAGTGATGCTTGGAGACTTTCTTGGTGCTGTTTAATAAATAGACTGCGGATCTTTATGCAAAATAAAATGTTTACACATCAATTGCTATCTATAGGAGCCGAATAAAGATGTACTTTGCTCATTAATAATTGTTGTACATCAATTGCAATCTATAGGAGCGAAGTAAAAATTTATTTTGCTCGATCGAGTTCAATCTATAGGAACCAGGTAAAAATTTGTTTTGTTCATTAATAATTTTTACACATCAAGTTCAATTTGTGGGAGCCAGGTAAAAATTTCTTTTGCCCATTAATAATTTTTATACATCAACTGCAATCTATAAGAGCCAAGTAAAAATTTATTTTGCTCATTGATAATTTTTATATGTCAAACACGGTATGTCGACATTGTCAAACTCTTTTTATCCTTTCACTGTTTTGAATTACACCGACTCATTTTCATCATAAATACATAAAATCCGCATTCTATTATTAAAACGGTGTTTCCGTTTGAATGTCTAACTCTGTGTCCCGTTTAAATGTGCTTTTACTTTTGCATCGGTGATTTGGCGCGAGGGACGATCGGTTTCGAGGGAAGATCGGTTACTCGAGCGATAACGGAGATACTGGAGCAAAGAAAATGCTTAGATACTTCCTTGGTGCTCTTTAATAAATCAGTGTCTAACTCTGTGTCCCGTTTAAATGTGCTTTTACTTTTGAAACTGTAATTTGGCGCGAGGGACGATCGGTTTCTAGGGAAGATCGGTAACTCGAGCGATAAAAGCGAGGTTGGTGTCGCGAGTTCCGGGGAGCCTGGGGACACGGTAGAGCCCGGTGATCGCGGAGAGGCGCGAAACGGAGCTGGAATGCCCCGATATCGAGCGGATCAAACGAGAAAGGTCATTTTATTCTCGCACACTGGCTCATCTTGCACGATGACGACGACGACGACGACTACGACAACGACGAGCGGGTGGACTTTCTAAACGAGCTGCGAGCACCATGCGCTTCTCGCGCGCAGGAGAAAGACAACGACAATGGTGGGGGAGAAGCGGTGGTGGCGAGATGAACAGAGACAGATACTCTCCCGGAATCCGCTCTCGTGAGGATTTGCGCATTTCGTGAGAATTGCGCAGACCTTTTAAAGAGGCTGACACTAATTAATTCTCGAACGAGATACGATCGTGCGCACAATAAACAGGAGAAAGTCGCCATTAACTGCCAGAAAAATCCGGCCGCTTGTTAAGAGAGGCTCTCCAGGGGCAGGCTGGGAGAGTATCGTTATAAAGCTGATCGAAGATAACCTGATATATTAACGTATAGTATAACCCCTTTTTATCCGCGGCCAATGCTCGCCCGTTACGTGCACCTACTGTGCGAGCTAGCCGGCCTAACGGTTTATTAAAGAATCGTCGCCGGTAGTGCTCGTAATTCGCGGGACGGCGTTGCACCGTGTGCACCGTATGCACCGTGCACGCTATATACCGTGGCGCAGCGTAATGCACACACGCCGGGGGAATCGTACGGGAATTCCGCGAACGCTTGTAACGCTCGCTGCCGTACAAGCTCCCGGTGACAGGTACACACCGGTGTGTCACTCGGGATCGGGTTCCTTCTAATAAGGACGCTCCGCGAATATTCTTCTTTGCCGATGCAACACGTACCCTGGAATCTGGGACAGATCGCCGGATCAACTTCAGCTTCTCGCCGATTTTCTCAACTACTCGGGTTACAGGCTATCGGGCTGCCTGTTCTCGGATCTATTTTGATCTAGTATCAAAATCCTCGTTTCATACAATCATTTCATTTTATTCGTCTCGTGAAATTTATGATTCACAGAGAAACATTTCTTGACTCTTTGCACTCGGCGATATTTTAATTCCAGAACGAAATTTTTCCTCTGTCTTAGAATATTTCCATTTTGAAAATGATCCGATTTGCACATGTAATTTTACACGTTTGGTAATCTATTAAATACAAGTTTTGTAACATTTTTTGTAATTTGTTTGAAATAGCGCCACAATAATTTTTAGTGGCGCTTCAGAGTGACCACTCGAGTGTGAAGGGTTAATACCTGCGTGAATAGAGTCCCTTTTGAATGAAAGTGTCCAAATCGTTATTTTATGCTGGCGCATAACCGATTTTAAAAATTTGTTATTCCCAGAGAATGATTTCTTAAGTCCATTTTGTTCTACGGTGTAAGAATCGTCTTTTTATGCAGAATTCGTGCTGAAGATCGCTGCGATGATTCGCAGCTGAAGATTTCTTGACACCTAGGTATCGATCCATTTCAACGCAGAATGTCGAAATCGCCATTTTATATACTATCCACCGCCAATTATTATCATCGTTTTAAGCGTTTGAGGTGTGCTTAAGGTTTCTTTGTGAAAAATCTGTTTATAGACTTGTAATAGTTAAAACATCAACTACTCGTTTTATATACATATATGTAATGTACATCACACATATTTAACGACTAAAACGCTTTTCCTTATTTAATGACGAGTGGACCACACTAAGAAGTTTTTACACACGCTGTATAGGATTTTTAGAGAAATTCTATAAAATGTCTCGAACGAAACTGTAAAAGAAAAAATCCGTCATTTTGAGGGGACGGTAGTAGTAATGTTAAATAAACACTCTTGTTGATAGACCGCGATAAAGTTAACACAAAATCGGTGTTTGTCTAGAAAGGAGCGACAAAAGCCCGAGCAGAACGGTTTTCTTGCTAGGCATTCCAACCGAGTCAGTGGGGCACTTGGTTAATCAATGGAGCCGCGCTTGAGAGAGGCCGGGACCGCGTCGTAATTAAACACTCGCTATCAGAACTCCCGCAGTTATCAGGTGTGCTCGACGTTCCCAATATCCTCGAGACACGGCGCAGAGTCTACGGGCCGAGGAAGCGGAGGCCGCTCTGTCAGACAGCTGTCCCTAACTCGGCGCGCGAGTGTACGTGTGTGTGCACGAAAGTGGCGGCGCGCGAGGCCTCGTTTATCAAGCCCAATTTACCTGCACATTAATTCGTGCGGGCAAGGTGCAATAACCACTCCCAAAAGTACAACTTACGTGGGCAGGTTATGCCGGCAAAGCACGTATCACGCTGCGAGAACGGCTGTTCGCGGGCCGAGAGAGATCTCCGGCGCGATCGACGGGTGTCTGCGATCGTTTACGGGGTGGAGCGCGATCCTGGCGACGACGCGTTATTCAATTCAACGGGCGAGGCCTCGGCGCAAGACAAACAACAAAATCGCGGCGGCCTCGGTCCCGGGAAAGTGCACGTTCGACGGCGGCCCCGTCGAAAAATCGGCACCGGCTCTCGTACGCCGCGGCCATTACCGCCGCAACCACAATCATTTCGACCGGATAAAGCCGCGCATTACGAACGTTTTCGAGCCGGCGCGATCTCAATCGGCAACCCGATTCATCGGCGGATACGGCCGGTGCCGAGCCCCTAATAAATTTCAACCGGCGCGCACCGTCCCGGACCCGGAGATCCCGTACCGATCGGCCACGATCGTATCAAACGCTCCTCCGTATTTACGTAGACCGATCGGTATCGATGCGTTCGTGTCCAACCGAACGACGTACGTGGCCCGTCAACCACCGCCGATCGATCCCGATCGTAACGCGACGACAGTCAACCGACAAGCGAGAATCCGATTTACCGCACCGGCGAACATCAACCCGAGAACCTGACTTTAACCGGTCCATCTCTGATCCACGGGAACTCTGACACTGCGAGTTTTCGGCGAACCTTGCGAGGGATTAGATTGTCCCGTAAATTCGTTTCGTCCGCCACTAATGTGTACGATGTACAGTTCAAATTGGTTTCGTAACAACAACCGTAACAAGCGTTAAAAGTACCTGGTGAATGATACCTTATAAAGATGACTGCAGTACATTTATTTAGGTTGTCCGTAATTTCTATTATGGTAGACGCTTGAATAAGGAAAGTTATTCCATTAATTTTCCATCAATGCACTTTTATAACAATAATAGTAGCACATTTCCGGTCATTTGATCATGATAGGTGTAGCGTTAACACAGTACAGTGATTTCTCTATATATGTCGCCAAGGCCTACATGATAAAAGTCGCGGAATTAGCCCTACTACCGCGGAGAATACTCCGTGAGGGGCCACCAAGCTCGAGAGACTTCCGACGCCAAGGAGTACAGTGATTTCTCTATACATGTCGCCAAGGCCTGGATGATAAAAGTCGCGGAATTAGCCCCACTACCGCGGGGAATACCCCGTGAGGGGCCACCAAGCTCGAGAGACTTCCGACGCCAAGGAGTACAGTGATTTCTCTATATATGTCGCCAAGGGCTAGATGATAAACGTCGCGGAGTTATCCTCACTACCGCGAGGAATACTGCGTGAGGGGCCACGAAGCTCGAGAGACCTCCGACGCTGAGAAGTACAATCATTTCTCTATACATGTCGCCAAGGCCTGCAAGATAAACGTCGCGGAGTTATCCCCTCTACCAAGGGGAATTCCCCCTGAGGGGCCACGAAGCTCAAGAGACCTTGGAGTGTAAACATAACACGACTCGGGGTATGTCTCAGAGAATTCACTGTATCTATTGTGTCGTAATTTTTAAAAGTATATGGTGCAACAGCAATAGCAATTGCAATCGTGAATCAACAACTCACTCTTAGTAACGTAAGCTAATGTTGGGGAATTATTATGTAATTTATAAGATTGTACCAGGTGGAAAATTTTTATCTGAACGTACTGTATTATATGCGTCAGCCGGTAGGAACATGTCAATTTATTTTTCGAATCAATATTTTTACCGCATTGAATCTTCACAGGTTTGTGTCTCACCACTAACCCAATGACATATATCAAGAGGAAGGATGAAAAATAATATCGTCCTTATCATCAGTTTCTTTTTTTATATTTACATAGGCAAAGTGAAAAAGGATTTCATGTTTCGGTAATTTGCAAATATTTGTTACACAGATGGTTACATGCATGCTTATTACCGATCTTAATCCTTAGCACTCGACCGGCGACTAAAAATGACTGTATCGTTATTTAAAATATTTTGTACATTACCAAATCTGTTTGTATTTAATAAATTACGAGCAAATTGCACCATTTTCGTATGTACAACATGAAAAAAAACATATAGAAGGGAAATATTCTATGTCGGAAGAAATGTTTCGTTTTGAAGTTAAAATAGCTTCGAGTGCAAAGGGTTAAGGGCGGATTAATTTTTTGCGCAGAAAAATAGTGCGCATATATTCGCGAATGATGCGAATGGATCAAGCAGGTAGAGGATCGTGAATTATACAGCGCAGGGGGTGAACAACGCGACCGTTGTAGCGTGCCCTCCTGTAAATTCGAAAGGGAACTCTAAGGCTCTCAGAATCCCCGTCAGAGGGTTTTATCAAGGTAATCTTGTCGATATCCGAAGTTCCGTCGAAGAGATTGACCCGCTGGTTCCCGAGGGAGGCCGGGGTGGCACTCGGCCGGAAAGAGGGTAGCCGCCCTGCATAATCGGTGTCTCCAGTTGCTCGTCTGCGAGTCGGTTCTTCTCAGCCCGGTCGTTCGGTCGCCGAGTTTCTCGCGGAGGGGGCGGTCTGGGTGAGAGCGTGGGCCACGGCGTAATAAATTTCACCCGGTAAAAACGGCATGCTGGGTTACGAGAGATTGATGGAGCGACGCGCGAGGTGAGAGCGCGCGAGGCCCCGTAAGCGGCCTTTTGCCCACTGACAGTGATCATCAAAGCAGAAAAAGTTGCCACCCGGAAAGTTCGGCCCGCCGGACCGCCCTCGATTGAGGCTAACCGCTGTAATGACCGCGGCCCCGGCCGCTTGAAAATAATTTTGACTCAATTACTCGCGGCCCTTCGGCTCTCGTCACTTCGCTTCGCTTCACACTACGGTTCCTCGGCTACGCGTCACACCGTCGCTGTCGTCGGCGTCGGCGTCGGCGTCGTAGACCTCATTGTCGAAGGGAACCGGACACGCACCTCGAGGTTACACACGTGAATCCGTGGAGACAGCGTGGCCCATCTGAATAAACGTTTCAATTAAAACCTACCTAGTTTCGGAGGTCTTGTGGTGGTCGCAAATCTTCTCTATATGAACGTCCTTCCGAGATTAAAAGGTGGCCTTTGTTGTTCTTTCTTTTATGTGGATTTCTATGTTTTTATTTAGCCAGGTGCGTAACCCGATCTGAAATGGACTCATTATATCGTGTTCGTCTCTGAAGGTCGTCCAAAGTTGTCCAAAGTCATTCAATATCACTCAACAAATACTTGTATGGGTGAAATGTAAATTAATTTGTGATAATCTAGGAACACAAACATCTGAAATAATTTTGCCATTTGTCAATAATAAAAATAAAGGCGTTTGAAAACGAAATTGTAAATGGGTGTCCGGTTATTGACATGAGGGTTAGAAGGACGTTGAGTGTTGCGCGACGTGGACGTTGGTAGATTTTATTTAAAATACTTTTAATGTACATTGTTGTTTTTAACAAGTATGTACAAATGACTGAAACATGAAATGCTTTCTTACTTTTGAACTTCTTCTAGTTGAGTACTCTAAAAATAAATTGCTGATAAGTTTTTATTGTTTCTGTTCAACGGAAATGGGTCAAGAACTGCCACTGGGGGAATGTTTGGGATGTATCGCGATAAACCTTTTTTTTCCTGCCCGTCCTCCGGCGTCCTCAGCGGGCGGATGTCCATGTCCGTCGTCCATCGAGGACTCAACTGTGACGCCGTTTGACGCCGGCCAGGTAATTGGCAACACGTGCGCCAATCGAGGGCGCATCCGATACGGAGCCGACACCTGGAGCCGATCTCGTGATCGATTGGTTATTTAACGCTGCCCGCGCCGAACTATTTGTCTAGTAAACTGTTTGCGATTCTAGTTAACCATTTGTCACTTCGCTCCGATACACACCGATATAAACTCCAGCCGCTTTCGAACTCGAATCATTGCCCATTTTCCTACAGATCTTGAAACAGCTCTTCGGGACGAATTTGGTTTACTATCGGCTTCGTAATTATCTTATTAATACAATAGATTTTAAAGAAACTACTCGAAATTATATAGATTATCAAAGTGTTTTCCAGCAGCTAATTTAAGAATTTGATCAGGGATCAAATAAAATAATTAAGATTTATTGCACTTTACATTCCACTGAATTTTAGAGCACCTCATCATCATTGCTAGGTATGACATATTATAACGCGTGAAGTAGGGTTACCTTCTGACACATATTCAAGAGCCATTCTACCCTAATTAGTAGACCGCGGATCTTTATGCGCTTACAACAAAATTGAGTGGACAAAATTTATTCAAGGTTATATTTTTTGAAATTTCAAAGACATCGAAGTTTTTTTGTATGGAATGATATATTTTTACTATTGCTATGTGTTAGCCGAGGTCAAGACGAATCCAACGACCTGTAATATTATGACCTTCACGTGACCTTGAGTATGAAAATTTTCTTCTATCATCAGAAACAAGCGAGATATTTTAGATGCTCGAGGTACGTGAAACACTCTGTATATGATGGGTTGTCGGAAGCGCTGAAAATCACTCCTAGACGAGCAGTCAACGGGTGCTGCGACGAAAGCTAGATTTATTAAAGATATCGCGATTAGAATGAAAGAAACAGTAAAAACCGCCCCCCAAGCGTGAAACAAGATGAACGAGAACGTGGCTAGTCGCGTTCCCATCGTTTTCGTTGGGGGTAATTCATTCGCGGGTATAACGTTCGCTTGTAAAACACTCGGCACGTTCGGTTGTCTGAAAAAGTTCCCGAAGAATTCGATTTCAGCTGGCCGGAACCCAATCCCGCGCGCCTTCTTCAACGACGCATTCTTCCCTCGACGCCCGCTGCGTTGCCTATAGCCAGGGGTAACAACTCTCCACCGGACCGAATCCTTGGCCGTGGCGCGGCCACTTTACATCCACCATCAGTCGAATCGTATATAACGCGAACCATCAAAACGCGCTTAAAGCAAACCGAGTTATTACGAGCAAATACGCGATAGCTGGTTCAGGGGCCGCGATGTCACGTTGTAAATCAACCGCGGCGAGCGTTCGCCGTGCTCTCTCTCCCTCTCCCCCTCTTTCCCACTCTCTCTCTCTCTCTCCCTCTTCCTCTCCCTACCCCTGTCTCTCACTCCCTTCCACTCGCTTCTCTCCCGTTCCCACCGATTAATATTTACATTACCTCCGACCCGCGTTGCCCAAGGTCCGCAGACAGGATCGTTCGAGGCATCGAAATCCTCCTTCGAACGAGACGAGGGAGTTTTTTTCCACGGCGAAGTTCGCTTTGCGCGGGACAACTTGCTGTTCGACGTTTCGATCTCTCTAAGCTCCCCTCGTCAAGGCACAACGAACTTCCCTGAGCCCTGGGTCCCTGCGGAACTTTCTCGGTACCTTCCCGTCCCCACCAGCACTCTAATCTTTTCATTAATTCTTTATAACTCCGGTGTTTTTCGGGTCCGAACGGAATGCGCGTAACGCAAGAACTTGAAACATGTACGACAGGATTGTACGTCGGCGGAACTGCAAAAGTAGCAGTTAAAAAAATTCTTGGGTTACAAAATGAGATGGTGAAACATTTAATTCTGAGAACAAAATGAAACAAGACTTGAAGAACGCGAGGGACAAGGGTGTGACTTCAGAAAGATACAGAGAATTAGAGAGGATTGATCTAATAATTGCACTTCAAATTTTATGCATTCAACAATCACGATCAAGTACAAAACGCTACTGCAAGTATCATGCGAATTTAAGAGAATATTGTAACGCTGTTTTAGACTCGATGGAATTATTCAAAGCAGGGAGTGTATTTATACATCGCAGTTAGAACATTTTTGTCTCGCACAATAATGAGAAATCTACAAATAAATCATAGAAAATGTAGTAAATACCCGACACTAGATCTTCAATGAAGTGTACAATTCGTGACCAACAAGATCCTCGAGAGGAAGGCGCTAATTCCCGGAGAGCTGGTGCTTCCCGATGAGGAGTAAGATGAAGTAGGTGCATCAGGGTGCAAGGTTGAGCCCCGGTGGCTTCTCGAACCGCGGAAAAAATGCTAGAGGACCCTCGGGACCCTGACGGATTATATTGACTTGTGAGCAGGATGAATAAGCAGCCGTTCGAAGTGTATCGGGGCCGGGCGATGACGATGCTTTACGATCGAAGATAACGCGGCCGAAGACTATACGCCAATTTCAGGCCGCGTTCCCCTCGGAGGGATTAATCGGCCCTCGTTTAAACCTTCGCCGCTGCCTCGTGCTTCTTCCATTTTTTAAATCCTCTCACGGCATCATCCTCCTGGCCGAGAGGTGGTTCCGCCACGCACACACACACACACACGGGCCGCGCCCCACAACCTCACCCCCCTTCCGCTTTCGTCCCCTTTTTCTCTTCTCCTCCCCTTCGGTTGCGCCGCTGTATGGGTAACTACTCTAATTATCGAGATCTCACGTAAAACGAGTATGTAAACATAAATCGACAATCTTGTCGAGTCGGGACCTGGCGGTGGCGATCGCTTAACTGAGAGCCGCCGAACGAATTTTTCTTCCGGTAACGCGGCGTGTCCTTGACGTCTTATTACGCCGATTAAAAGCCGCACCAACCCCTCCCATCCCCTTTCAACCAACCACCCGGAGCCCACCCTGTTTCTCGATCCTCTTTCTGCTCTCTTTCGCAACCGAGATCATTCTTCCGCCGCTTATCACCGACCCTCCTCGTGCTGCGCTCACCGGCCTCTCTCTCCCTGAAGGCGGTAGGTACGCTCTGCAAAATTCCTCAGCAGATCCTCCTTTATATCTTCCTCCCATCCCGACCACCCGCTCTTATGGAAACGAGCCCTACGGTCGCCTAGCCCCGATTAACCGATTTGGTTAATGCTGTTACATTTTGATAGGCAGCTTCGTACCATGAAGGGGTCGTTGGTGGTGAGAGACTTGAATGTCAAAATTGACCCCTTGTATATGCAAGGAATAACATCGTAATTTATTTTCTAAGCTGTGCTCATCGTGAGTTATTTTATTGTTATTTTACGCATGGATCATTCACGTGGAATTGTTCTTGTGCAGCAAGCTCATTTGAACGACATTTGTATGGGAGATTATTTTTGTAGAAGATTATTTGATACATATTTCATGACTCCTTTGAAAAGCAACCTCTTCTGGTTGGGGCTGAGGAACATATTGAGTATTTTGGAAGCCACCGTACAGAGGAAGTATTCACACTTATTTTCAATTTTTAATGTTAATAGAGATTATGAAATCGTTGAGTTCCATTTAACATATTTCTATAATTAATAATGTAGAAATAATGAGACGCAATAGCTTGAGCTACAAGCTCTTCGATTAACACTAAACCTACTAGGGTCGGTCAAATTGATCTTTCCTAACTTCTGCGTACATTTTAATCAGTTAAAAATAATATAATGTACATAAATTCTTACAATCTTGTCACTAATTTTTGCCATGAATGCATAAAATCCGCAGTCTGGTTAAAAACGAAGTAATATTATTTTAAATAAACCACGACCGAAGGTACCATTATATACCTTATCATTTCTATAATTTTAACAGTCAAGTTTCGTATAAATTCAAAAAATATACATGTAGCTAGAGTAATAGCAGACATGTTGCTGGTAATATTTGCTTTAATACGAAACAATATTTTATATGAATATGTACAATAGAATAAGAAATGTGTGACGTGTTTTAGACGTCTTAAACTTTATTTCGTCTTACTTTAGATTGACACTCTTAACACTAAACCTGCCTACGTACAATGTCGTACATACGACATTATCACATCGCTATTTATTTTTACGACTTTTCTTAAAGTATGTATACAATATATTTTCCAGTATTTATTTCTCGTTTTATTCTTATTTTACCAAGAAATATATGTATCTTGTCCTATCTACCGCGCGAGGTAGTATGGCATTTACTCTTCTAAACCTAAACAACCAGTACAAAAGAAAGACTATTTTCAATGTGGCATGGCCAACTCAAAATAAATGAGTCGCCTTATCGAATGAGACGCTATCAAGTTACGCGCGTGCCTGATTGATAATACTGTTTCATGGCAAATGCATCCGCAAAGGTGGACGACACAGTACAATTTTGTAAATCGAAAAGAGTGCATCGCAGTATTTTTTATATAATTGAAATTATATGAAAATAAATGTGTATCGTCATTTCAAGTTGTACATTTACTGATTCATTCGGTAACAAATTGACTATTATCTACGTTTAAAAGGGCCGGGAGGTCGACTGTGTGTAACGACACACATACAACTTGCAAGGGTCAAAATCTTGACAAATTGACGCTTCAATATTGCAATGAGCAGTTTAAAAATGGTCACTTGTGTTTCCTAAAAGAGTCCAATCTAGGTCTGTCCAGATCCCAAATTGCGAATTTCTACCTCATCGTCGAGTAATTTGTAATATTCGGCAGAAATCTCGTTTTCTGAAGCAAGGATGACGTCACAAGATGGCAGCCGCAGAGAGATTCTCTTAATTTCGAGAGATTTAGTGTTCATATCGAAAAAAAGGCTCTGGACAGACGTAGTAAAGACATATACAAACACGGTGGTATGCATTTTTAATTGATTACCTACTTATTTAAGACGTAATATGTCTAGAAAAAAAGGCACATCGTAACATACTGAGACAGTCAAGGCCAAATGCCTGCCGGCCCCCTTAATGTATTAACCCTTAGCACCACAGCATTATTTCAAAGAAATTACAAAAAATGTTACAAAATATTTGTTCCATTACAAAATTTGTATTTAATTGATTACTAAACATTTAAATATTATATGTGGAAATCGGATCAGTTTCGTATGAATAAAATGAAAATATTCTAATACGGAAGAAAAATTTAGTTTTAGAACGAAAATAGCGCCGAGTGCAAAGGATTAACAGTAACTTTTTTAAAGGACCGATCATTTTGACCACGCACGTAGGAACAAGTATACAAGAAGTGTCGGTAGGTTTAGTGTTAAAAATCCTCCCCCTTTCCTGTTTCAAACATTGTCAAAACCTTAACTTGAATCTAATCCGTTTCTTTAACACTTTGATCGCCAAACTAGAAACCCCCAAAATTCCATAAAATCAAAGTAAGTTATTAATGAAATAAAAATTGAAAAAAAATTAAGTCTATGCTACTGAGTAGTCCTCTAACTTTCTTGCATATTACGGATCCTGATCAAGTTTGGTAAAATGAATATATCAACGTAAAAATTAATTTTAAAAACTGCACAAATAATTCCGTCACCCACATATGGATCAACGTATTAAGATGTGTTATCAAGAATAAGAGATAGCTGCTTGAATTAAAGATTGAAACGAAAATAGAAGAAAATCTATTCCGAGAGCGTTCATTCCCAGACTTTCGATGACTCAAGTGCTTAAATTGCCAGATACCGCAGTGTGATGCGAACGTTGTTCCAGAATCGCGGGAGATTTCGCCGAACACTTGTCTCGATCCTTGGCCAGGATTGGTAATCGTTTCCGCGAACACGGTTCTTTCCGGGAACGATTTCCTCGCCGCGAGGCGGGACAAGTTCTGCGGCACGCACTCGCGTACTTACGCACGCACCGGACCTGCGAAAACGCAGAAAAATCGGTCCACCTTGATGAAAAAGGCGTCCTCGGGACGCGCGTCGCGAGACATTTTCAAATTATCCTCCCCGTTCGCCGCGTCGCGTCTCGACAGACTTAAGTACACCGTTCAGCTGGGAAGTATGAGCGTTATTATGATCCCGTCCGACGGAGAATGGTTTTAATAAGCTGCTTGAAGAAAAACCCCGCGAATGCTCCGTGTTCTGTAGTACCCCGGGACTTCATGTATCTCCAATATTTATTTTTTTCCTCCCTTTGTTTGATTTGACCGTACACGCGGTTTAACAACGCTCCGTTGGTTATTTATGTACTTTCGCAAATATGGAAATACGAGCCGAGTGGAAAAAAGAAGAATGTTCAAGCCAGGGGAAAAGGTTCCGATAAATATAGATCTATAATCAGCATTGTTAAGGATTCAAACAACTTTTCGAACCTTTTGGAACGTGTGGATTTTAAAGGTATTTATTTGTTCATTTACTTACATTTATGGGTATGCTTTTTTCGCAATTAGCGAGCAGGTATTACTTATCCTTGAAGATATGGATCAGTTTTATGATCCTGTATACAATATATCAGGCTGCAATATTTTCCTTTTAATTTAACGATGAGAGTGCGTACCGGAAGCCAGTTAATAGCTTCTGTAATGAGTACGCTGTATCTGAAAAAAGCTTGACAATTTCCTACTAAACATCAGTCTCAATAGAAATTATTAGATTGTGTTACCCGAGATAGTTTATGTGTCTGCGAATGATGTCTGCGAAAAAATTGATCGACTAGCCCATGATCGTTCATCCTGGATTTTTAAAAATACTAAGGAACCACAATTATAAATAAATGCAGGAAGGAGCTACAATTATAAATAAATGCGTACATCGAAAAATGACAGAATCCTTCCTAATAAAATCAGTCATATTTATACTGCATAAAGACTGACTTGGTAAAACAAAACTTACTTGTAAACACTACCTGTAACACAGCCCAGAAGAATATCTAGCCAATCCGATAACATAGTGCACGCGGTGGCAGAAATTGCACCGTGGGAGCACCGCGAGGCCCCGTCGAAATCGAGAGAAACGAGGCCACGCCCACCGAGCGCGGACTACAAATCGGAAGCAAAGCGAACGGCCCTCTATCTCCAGAGAACGGGCAAAATCGTCAGCGTCTTTTTCGTCTGACGTCACCAGCCCTCGAGCACCGTTCCCAGAGGGCACCGCGTTGGTCTACGCCCGATATGGATTATCAGATCGTTTCTTGCACTATCATCTTCCCCGAGTCATTGACTACGATGAGGAGGGCCGATACTAATTTTCATTACATCTCGATTTCTGAATACTCGGCGAGAGGGCCCCGGTGGCGACTCGTTTCGCCGGCCGCCGGTAGCCGTCGAGCTGTCGCCGTGTTTGTAATTATGCGAATAACGGCCAGGCTTTTTCCGTGGAACTCCTCGAGGAACGTGTATTTAGATGTAATGCCAGGGAGTGCTGTCGATCGACCCTCTGAAACGTCTGCCGGCAGAATGAAGTTCGCTCGAAATAAGAACGAGGGCGCGGTGGGGGGAGGGATGAAGGGCAGATAGAATACAGCATAGAGAAGACGGTGCGAGAGGGACGTGGGAGGAGAGAAAGAGAAGGAAACGAAGGGAAACGGAATGGAGAGCGCACGCGAAAAAGGGCCCCGCGTAAATTGAAAGGGGGCACGGCTGTCTTGTTGTGTTTAAAAAGGCAATTTGCGGGCCTGAGATACGGCCTATATATTACGGCGCAACTGGTACGGGTGGTGGGAGATAGCTCGCTCGATAGCGCCCCTTTGCTCTCCGCCTGGTCCGGACGAAAGGGGACTTTCCGTGGGCCTTACCGGAGCCCCTTACACGCTCCGGCCACCTAGCGATGGCCTCAACTGACTCCGCGACCGTTCCTGAAAACTGGAACTGTCCAAAGCCCACGTCATCCCAAAATACACCGCCTTTCCCCTTTTTCTTCCAGTCAATTTTACAAATTTACAATCCGCGATTTTTATCAAGCTTCATCAGTCACCTTTATCTATTCAGCGCGTGTATATCTTTTCATGTGTACACTGGTAACGAATTTTTAATAATTTTGGGCTCATCGTTGAGTTACTGCATGGTCTCACGTTTTCTATTCCAAACGTGAATCTTTTAATTTGGGTAAAGATTTCGTCGATTTTAAGTTAATAGTCACACATTGTTAACTCGAAGAGAGAAACGAACACTTCTGACACATTGGTTCGTGTTTAATCGGGAAGCTACAGCAATGGAGATCGACATTTACGTTCCTCGTTGACAAAATGGCCTTTTTATGGCCATTCTTCATACTGTATCGCTGCGTCAACTCCTCGATTCCATTGGAATCAAAAAACATGCTTGAGATGTTCATCACGAGTCCGACTTGATCTTATAAGGCAAGGGATGAATCAACGATGAACGAATTAATTTGCGAGGTTTTACAGTACACGGTTTTAATTACACGTGCCCATGTATGTCCCCTAAATATCCTCC
This sequence comes from Halictus ligatus, assembly GCA_028454255.1. Lineage (NCBI taxonomy): Eukaryota > Metazoa > Arthropoda > Insecta > Hymenoptera > Halictidae > Halictus > Halictus ligatus. The sequence continues at coordinate 4,182,735 of CM052146.1, read as the reverse complement.
GAGCTCCTACGTGTACACACTTCATTTTAGCTTGACAAAATTTTTTTCATCAGACAGACTGGATTTTCTTTTTAAATCTCTGAGAGTATGCAAAGTTTAAACTTCCCTTTGCTCCTGTAGATTCCCCCAGAGAGTCACGCCCTTTTATATACGAAAAATATTATGGGGACCCATAAGTAGTCAATTATTTTTAAATCTAAAACAAACTAGTAAATTCAGGTTTTCATTTCTTAATTTATTATATAATCTCCATCATTATCAAGGTCAGTTTGCCATCTTTCCTGCAAATTTTCAATCCCCCTCTTATAGAAATCCAGGGTTCGTGCAGCAAAATATGACTCAAGGTGTCTCCTTGCATCTTCTACAGAAGTGAATGTTTTATTTCTTATCCTCCAGAGATCTGAAAAGATGATAGCCAGGGGGAACAATATTCGGTGGGTGCGGGCGCGTGGTATTACACCTTTTCTGTGGACTAGAGATACCCCCTTTTTCAATAGTTCTGAATATAGCCGTGGTAATTGCTGACAATACAACTCAGCAGTAACTGTTTCTCCAGGTTTCAACAACTCAAAGTGAATAATGCAACGACAGTCCCACCAAATGCACAGTAACACCTTTCTAAGAGATAAGCTAGGTTTAGGGGTTGATATTGCGATTTGATTTGCAGAATGCCATTGCTTGGACGCTTTATGTTATCAAAAAGAATCCATTATTCATCTCCGGTAACGATTCTGCCAAGAAGTGGATCTCTACGAAATCTGAATAGTCTCAGACAATTGATGCGGTACCCATATTCCTTGCCTATATGCCTTTCCCGTTTCGTGTAGGTGCCTTTGTATAGTTGACCACGTGGACCCAAGGCGTCTCAATAATTCTTGTATACTTAATTCTGGATCAGGTTCCACTAGAGATTTTAGGATGTCATTATCAAATTCAACTGGTCGTCCGCTTCGAGGCCTGTCAGAGAGTTCATAATCACCAGCAGCAAACCTTCTGAACCAACGTTGACACTTGTTGACCTCCAATACATCTCCATAAACATCGGAAATTTTCTTTGTTGTTACCGTTGCATTAAATCCCGCATGAAAATGAAAAAGTATGCAATGACGAATATTATCCTCGGAACGTACGAACGTCGCTATTTTATTACAGGGTTGGAAAAAAGAATTATACTTTTTAGAATATTTTGAACACAGGCTGTTTTACCGAAAACTGTAAAAGAATACGTGTTTCCTCTTCTACGATCGGTACAGAGCTAATGGCGAAACAAATTCTTTGCTAATAATTGACTACTTATGGGCACCCCTAATATAACCACGCGAAAACCGAAACGTTCTCTGTCTGGTTCTGAAAAATCATGCTTGCCGAGCCGAAAGAATTAATCAGAGGGCCATTAGGCCGGCACGCTCGGAGAATTAATCAGCGTAAAGCGTAACGCATCCCGGGTTACGAAGAGCGCGCTAATTTACGTGAACAGCAAGGGGTTGGCAGCGGATCGTTGCGCGTCCGCCCTGTCCAATTTCCAGGGGTCCCGAAAAATTGTCGACCTCCCAAGAACGTCTAAGCCCCGGCTCTCGAAACCACCCAGTTCCAGGCCATCAATCATCCCAATCAGGTCCTGCCAAATTGGTACAATATTCGGGCGAAATTGCTCGAAAGCTCGCGGCCTCCAGACTCTCCGGTGTCCATCGCTACTCGTACCCCTTTCGGCGTGCGTCCTGCTCCCCCTCGGGCGGCAGGGAGGGGCCCCGTTATCCCCACCCCGCTGCATCCGGCAAATGCATTTCTTGTGTAGCACGCTGCTCGTTTGCGGACGATACGATTTACTCCCGGTATATAGTCGTATTCAAATATCTTCTTGCTGCGAGCCGGGGTCCTTTGCGTTCTCCCTTCTTCCACGTTCTCTCGGTTTTCTTCTCCCCACTCCTCCTCGCCCCCCTCCCTCCCTCTTCTAGAACCTCTCCTCTCTTTCACCTTTATCCGTCTTCCTTCCTTCCTTCCTTCCTTCCTCGAACCTCTCCCCGCCTCCCCTTTCCCTCTCGGCCACCGATCTTTCACTTTTACGCACTCTCCACGCATACTTACGCGTAATCCGCATTACCGGGGCCCTAGTTCCAGCCTTCGCCACCTAATTCCGCGCAGATTCGCGTAATTGCAAGTACAGTACGCCCTGCAGATTTTTTACACATACGGTTCCCCTGGAAAACTTATTTTTCTATCAATGTCTTGAGCACGTGAACAAGTAGAATATACGTAGGGTTCTTTTGTTTAAATATTGGGGTTAGGGTTAGGGTCCCCTGTTTCAAATTATTAGAGCCACTGTATGGGTAACATATTTTTTAACTGTGGGATGAGAATGTTCTCTTGAGTGCCGCTAAATTTGCAAACATTAATACTTCCTGCAAAAATGATCGTCAGTGTGAATTCAGTAGCTGGAATTTCATTCGACAATTAATTCTTTTGATGTAAAATTGTTGACTTGCTCGAGCAGTTTCACTATTTTGATGACAGGCTGCACGTTCCAAAACGGATGTTATAAATATATAGAGACGATGAAAAATTGTCGAATTTGTTCCAATGGACTGGACGTTGCTAGTTCCATAAAGTTGAATGAAACACAAGGAGAGGGGACTTTCTGGTCCACAAAGTACTTAAGCAAGCCTGACGTCGTCAAGATAGTAACGCTCATGCTCAACGGGTTAATTAACGACAGTCCGAAGTGCAGTTTGCATAAAATTCCATTGTCCCCAAATCTCCATAAATCCGTAAAGGGAAAATGCCAAAAAATTCTGGAGACCCGCGGTAGGAGGTTTCCCCCGAGATTCATCGATCCATCGATCTGTTTTACCGACGCGTTGCTCAGCGGTTTCCGGCGCCGGCCACGGATGTCGCTTCTTGGCCGTCCGCGATGTCATGCGAGCGATGCAGGCCGTTCGAAACCATTCGCGCTAACGATTCCCGAAATAAGTGGCGAGTCCTGCAAGGCCGTATCGTTTCTACGCAAGAAAAATAGAATGAGCAGGCATCTTAATGCGATCGCGAAGAATTTCTTTGATCCCCGCTGGATCTCCACGGTTACCCATGGGATACCGGGTCCGGGCCGCGGTACAAGCTCATTTGCACAGAATGTGTGACAATCGTAATAAATCGCCGCTCGATATCGATCTACGGGGCGAGCGTTACTTATTAGCGCGATCTAGGAATCTCTTGGGCTCTTCTTCTTCGAACGGGCCCCCGTTCTTCGCCGACTCTCCTTTCTGCCCCCCCCCCCCTCTCGGCGTCATAAATTCCGCGCAAGGGCTCCAATTAACTTTATCGCAATCTGAACAAATTATACAGAACGCTGCCGATGGTAAATACGCCGATGAAGGTAGGGGACAGCCGCGGAGATAACGCCGCGGAAAAACAAGGACGCCAAAACGACAACGGAGAACGTTTATTCTTCTTGCGTGGGCCACCACCACCACCCTCCACCCCGCAATTCATTCGAACGTTACCCCTTTTGTCGCGGCGTAATTTCCACGGACCGACGTTCAACATTTTAAAGCCGTAGGAGTCCTTGGCTTCTCTCTCTCCCTCTCCCCGGAGGAACGTTTCATTCCATGCAAACTCCGTAAACGCGATTCTCTTTTGATTGCGAGGAGTATTAAAAATGAACGCTCCGGGAAATGGCAACCTCCGAGAGGAATTACGCGGCCTCCGAGCTCGAAATTTGGCGGAGGGTATGCTGAACAGACGTGGCTTATTTCAAGCATCGTTTTCGGGCCGCGTTCATTAAAATATCTTTATCGGGAACGGCGCCCGGGAAGCTGCCGGTATTAGTGCTCCGGCACAATGGGAAGGGACGCCATTGTTAACCTCCCGCCGCGATCTAGACTGTTAATTTTCGTGCCGACGCTGTGTGCTCCGGCGAACTGCGTAACCTTTGATAATAATTTGTGCGGTAAGAATTATGCAGTTTGTTTGATTTGTGCGGTAAGAATTATGCAGTTTGTTTGATTTGTGCGGTAAGAATTATGCAGTTAGCATATTATACTACAGCGATTTCTCTGTATATGTCGTCTGGATGATAAACGTCGCGGAATTATCCTCACTACCGCGGCGTATAACCGAGAGGCCTCGGACGCCGAGGAGTGTAAACATAACACAGCTACAGGTGTGTCTCCTGGGCGATATATGTCGCTGGCAAGACCCGTGTTGTTGACATATTCTGTCATTTAACTCTACGGTTTTGCTCCTCTAAATCAATTATTTTGTATCTACTGGATTTTTTTTTTGCGACAGTTGTTCAGGAGTCACCGCGTCGAATTACCGCATATCTTCATATCAAGTGAAATTTTTTGTACTATTTTCCAATAATTAGAATATTCAAATTATACTTTCTATTGGGAATTTGACCCGGATGCAAATAGAATAGGAATTTTAGGAATTCTTGATTAATGTTTGAATTTAATGTTATTTAAACATTCGTCTACGCTGCAAATGCATAAAAGTAATAGTAGTTTCTTTGCCATTTTCGCTTGGCTCTTTGACAAGAAAGTCTACTAACTCATTTGCACTGTCATTTACAAAACAACGTACGAGGTACGACGCCTCTTGGACCATCTCCGTTGTCTTCGAAACACATCCGCTCATTAAGTGGTCGTTTGTGCAAGAAATTTCGTTTCACATCCTTTTGGTAGATCGGGGCCATATTAAAAACAATCTACAGCGTGTTCCCAGACTCATAGGTCCCTACAAATATCCATTTTGCAATGAATGAATGTAAAAAGTGTGTCTATTGTATGTTCGTTTTTGCCGTAAGTATAAACGTTGAGCAGTGACAAGACTCGTTGTCTGATATTTATAAAACAAATTTCACTTGAATTTTGTACTTACCCTGTAAATTCGCTCCCTTCCCACCGTGTTTTCAATTTAACGATACCTTGTATAATCAATAAATTTTCTTTGCGTTCTTCTAGCCGAAAAAGAAAACTATTTTCAAGTATGTACAGTAAATTCTCGATGTATGTCAACAACACGGGACTTACCAGCGACGTGTATCGTCCAGGAGACCTACCCGAGCCGTGTTATCGGGGATAATTCTGCGACGTTTATCATGCAAGCCTTGGCGACATGTATAGAGAAATCACTGTAATCAGTTTGTCAGATTATTTGCGTCCTAAGAAATTTTATTAACATTAAGAAGTACATACTTTGCACCACATTTTACAACAGTTCCATTTTAAAAATACGCACGCATCTAGCTGTCGCAGCGAATAATGCATCGCTCCAAAATATTTTCGTTAAAAAACGGACGAGTCATCCCAATTGTCACGTTTAAACAATTACATCACGGCTGTAGCCGTCTGACCCGTCATTTACGATGACAGAACGCCTAGCGACAGGCCGGTGTCACGCAGCAATAAAAAAAACCCCCAGAAACCAGCTTGCGCAATATTCCGTTAGCAGGATATCGATCAGCGGCTGTCGATTATTCCTTGTTCGACGACACGGACCATTTCTCGTGGAACACTCGATGCAAATGGGCCAATAAAAATGTCTAGCAGTTGAACCGCTCGGCAAACTACCCCGAAGACGTCCATCGTCGGACCCGTCGCCGTCTTCGGGAACACTTCCGCTCATTTAGCGGTCGTTTGTCCAGGGAATTCCGTCGGACGTCCTCTGGGCAAACAGACTTTGGACTCGGCGCAGTTCGGAATGTTAACGTAATGGCCCGGGGAACGAGTCCGCGCCGACAGGTATGATTAATAGGACAAACACAGGCGCGGGGCCCCGGCATTCGTTCGAACTTTCGTCCCTATTAATCTTATTATGTCGCCGGGGCGCTGCTAGCGTACCCGGAAGTTCAGCGTTTTCGGCCGCGGAACAACGAGCCGGGTAATCGCTAATTTATATGTATCTCGTCTGTTTACTTGTCAACATCCGGCAAGCGCCGTCTATCCTCCGCTTAGCGTCACCTGTGCGAATATAAGACGGCTCTCTCTCTCTCTCTCTCCCTCTCTCGCTCTCTCTCTCCCCCCCTCTCTCTCTCTCTCTCTCTCTCTCACTGTTATCGCGGATCTTCATTTTCGATTGCGAGCCATTCGAGCCTGTTCATTGTTAATCGCGCCACGCCGCCGTAATGAGGAGTTTGTGAAACGGAGTTGCACCAGACAACCCACCGCACATCCTCCTGCTGTGTACTAATTCCCGCGACGATACTCCGTACCGGGACAAACATGAACGCAACCGGCCGAAACTACCCCGTTTCGTGTCCTAACTGCGCCACACGAACCGTCCTAGCAATTATCTACCCCTCGCCGTATGATTCTTTCATGGTCGCAGCGATTAGAACTTCCTCCTCCCTCGATGTTCCCCCCAAAAAATAGACTACATCCAGTGTAACGCCTAAATAATCATTATCGGAGGACAGAATTTTATTTCGATTTAAAGGGAATGATCAACCCTTACACGAGAGGATGCACCTTGACTCAGAATAGAGAAAAATCACCATTCAATTACCTCATTTCTATCGATTAAATTGACGCTATTTCTACCTCGATTTTATGTGTACCTATTTAGAAATTATTATTTATTAGAAATTATTCCTTTTTTGATTATTCCATCCAGAGCTGTGCTAATTCAATTACACAATTGAATTGCATTGTATTTCAATTGTATAGTAATTCAACTCGTAGCAGAATTACATAATTCAAACCTTTCAGTTAATTCAATTACTAATTATTTTAATTAGATGTATAATTGAAATACAATACCATTGAAATACAGCTCTCCGAATGATAGCCCAGAACTTTCGGCGTATTTACTATTACTCGTCCTCGTTCATGAGACGTAATGCTATTTTATGTAAATTAATTACTAAATATTGTATAATTGTACTGCAATTTCAATTACGAATTATATTATAATTTAATTGAATGAAGACCTGAATTATAAATTACAATATAACTGAATTACGATATAATTCAATTACTTTGTAATTATAATTCCTGGAGTAATTCAATTGTAATTTTGCACTACTCTAGTTCGACCAGATCATGCTGTACATTCAAAGAAATAGATTTGTTCCATAATTTCTCTTTAATGTATCTGTGTGGTCTCAATCAAATTTCATTTAAAATTTTAACCCTTAGCACTCGAGTGGCGACTGTAAGGCTCCATTAAAAATTGCTACAACGTTGTTCAAAATATTTTTCTCATTAAGTGAAAAAAATGAGTGAGTAAAAATTTCAGTATTGTACGAGTAAATTCCACCATTTTCGTATGTATAACATATAAATATATATATATTAGGTCGTCCCATAAGTTCGTGCCGTGGATATGTTTGTATTATTCACCATTGAAAAGTATTTTAATGAAAAACCGCAGAAATTTTATAGTGACAGTATGATGTCTTTGCCAAAAAGGTCAGTAGAGATTGTGGAATGAAACGGTGATTACATATTTTATTTTTAGAATTTAAATGGTGGAAGAGTGAACGGCACGAACTTATGGGACGATCTAATAGAAGGGCTTCGAGTGCAAGGGGTTAAAGATATTTTTTGATACCGTAGGAAGAAATTGCGTTAAATGAATCTAATGGTACAAGCCTTAATCAAACGAATCTACTTGAGAAAATAAATAAATAAAAAGAACAATATTTTCTCGCTTCAGGTCTCCTTCTCGACAAAATCGAGTTCGAAAATTCAGCGAATTTTTAAATAGTGATCGATCGGTGTGTCTGTTCATGGCTGACCGTTTCTACTTCCTGCACACACTAGGACACGCGAACCCAGCGTTCAAACTGATTTTGCGTGTGCTTATAAATCCGTATACACGGTTCGGGACGTTTAATTGCTTAATAAATTACATTTCTTTAAATCTGCCAGTTTCGAGATGGAAGCATTTTGATTACACGACGGGGGGAGTGCGAGAAAGGGTAATATATCGGGGCGGGGGAACGATCGCGCGAAAGTTCGAATATACCCTGCGCCGATATTAGAATTGCCTAGATCCCCTCGGAATAACAAATCTTGCCTCTCTCGCGGGCGATGTATGATCCTCGCGTCGAATTGCTCTATCTCCTTAGAACGGGTAACTCTAGAATTCTCTTTGGCATGTATATCACGTAAGGGATACAGGCGGGACGATCTTCCTGCGCAAGCAGGGTATCCTCAAAGGTCAATCAATTTCTTTCAGACCACGTGTCCGTGGATGCCTGGCGGGCCTGTTTATTTATTAAATATTTGCTCTCCCGTTAAGCAAGAGAGCCTAGCTTTTCGCCGTGGAAAGAGAGATACGTGTGCACAGTGAGCCGGGACGAGGGAAAGAGAGAGAGAGAGAGAGAGAGAGAGAGAGAGAGAGAGAGAGAGAAAGAGACACATGTAGAGAGGGCCGCAAAGGTGGAAGTTCACCTGCAGGACCTGCTCGCCGGGGACGGTCCTCTCCCGATTTCCGAAAATCAATGTTTGCTCGCCGAGGTAAATGAGACTTCCTCTGCCTTACCGTATGCTTCCGAGAGTCGCGTCGCGGAATGTTGACCTAACGGTCGGCTGAACAAGAAAAGCAACCCTTCCAATTTCTGTATTCCTGCGTCACTCCCGGAGTTTCTGGAGCAAGCCGGGGTTAGGGGATAGGGGGGGTGGGTTGGGGCTGGGGGCTGTTAACAACCGGCAAACTCTGATATTTGAACTCTCGACGGAAGTGTACTCTATTTAAAGGAGTAATCGTTTGCCCATTATCTTTTCGCTCAACTATTATCAACCCTTAACTGCTGAATTACGGTCCACGACGCTCTTTCAATTACCGACAATCTCGCTGCAGCAAAAATTCGATCGTTCCACTGATTTTCACGTGCACGTTGGACGCACGGATTCGATCCCAGAATATTCTCGAACGAAGGGAAAGATTAAACTGCTGCGACAGCAGCCTAATTATAGAAATTCAATACATCATAAATGAAAATGTGAGCTGATTTTCATGCGCACGGCTTGTGTAGCATCCGAATGAATGGTTGTAAAAGAAAATTTTGAATATCACCGTGAAAGGAAACTAATTACAGTGCTGAAAGTGTAGCCCAATTAGAGAGACGATGCGCACGTAACGCACACAAAATTATAATAGTGCTATTCATTTTAATATACACGTCAATTTAATTTGGACGATAGTGGTCAAAGAAAATCTCAAAATATCGCTGGAGGATGCTCGCACCGCAGCCCAATCAAGGGGGTGGTCTGTCTGCGTTTCAGGTGAAGTTATAATAAGCGTCTAATTAATCTGTGTAAACGCGCCGAATTGACTGCAATGGATCTATATAAAATGCAATAATTAGCTCGCAAAATGGGGACTGATTTGTATAATCTACGATTTTTACAAGTCGAATTTATAGGCTGAACTCTGTTCGAGCGTTGATCACTATTATCTGAACTGGTATGGGCAGGTGGAGCCTCTATTATCCGAATAGCATGATGCCTCATCAAGTTCAGATAAAGTTATACTTTCAAACATCCCTTCATCTGGTTATTCATAGTCGACTTTCCACCCCTTACAGGGACCCACATTCGCTCATCCGTCGCAAAATCGAATATTGGTTACTATATTCGAATTGAGGTATGAAAAAGTGTTGGCAGTAGCAAGTGAGCCACTGACATTCGAAGAGTATAGTTTCTCAAGTTCGACTAGACAAAGTCACACTGCACAATTTTAACATTAAACCTACCATGACCTAAAATGGCCGATTTTATTTTACTATTACTGAATTTATAAAGATGATTTCGTGGGGAATCCTTAAATAAATATTAGTAGAACAGAGAAGAGTAGAGAATATTAGTAGTATTTAGTAGAGCATATATTATAATACGAACAGCAATAAATAAATTCAATCTCGTCATTTTTATAAGATGACATGTATCAGTTACCTTTAAGGCTCGGTAGGTTTAGTGTTAACAATAACAATAACAGGGTGCTTGAATAGGCGTGCCAAATATTTTCGACACTGACTACAACAAAACCGAGGAAAATTGTACTCGAAACTTACGTTACCACTTGATTATCATCATCTTTTGCCATCATCTTCATTCGATTCTACTTGTGACTATTCTATAGTACATTTAGTGTTAATTTCCCTTAACACTGAATCTAGCACCGCTAAAATGACTGTTTTTATATTGTGCAATTATTGAAACCATAAAAATTCATTTATGGAAGATATAAAATAAATAAATAAATTTCCTCGTCCAAGCATTTGTTATATTGAAAATTACGGACAGTCTCAATAAATTTGCCATTTTCATAAAGCAATATTTACCAAATACTGTTAATGCTTGCTAGGTTTAGTGTTAAGGTTCTGGGCACGATCTTAACTCGAATAAATCAACTCAGGCCGACTAGAAAAATGTATCCTCTTGAAAATAAATGAAAAATGTTATTAATCTTCGTAAGATACACAGCTGTTTTCATTTGCATTTTCTAGATCATGTCATCCGGCAAAAATTTTATCTGTATAGCTGCAAAGTGTGTGAACCTATGCAACTGTAGAAGAATTTAATCCTTGGCAGGTTTAGTGTTGACCCTTTGCACTCGAAGCTATTTTAACTCCAAAACGAAACATTTCTTCCTATCTAGAATATTGCCCTTCTATATATTTTTTTGTTCGTGTTATACATACGAAAATGTTGCAATTTACTCGTACAATACCGAAATGTTTAGTAATACATTAAATCCAAATAAATTTAATAAGCTAAAAAAATATTTTGAATAATGATACAGCAATTTATAGTGGTGCCTTATAGTCACTATTCGAGTGCAAAGGATTAATTTGCGTCAGTCCCGTGTCTTTCCCAGTTCTTTTTCATTCACAGTCGCCATTCCACCCCTAGCGGGTCAGTGTTGTCTCACCCCTGACTAAAAATCGGCGGATCGTTCAGGACCGGCTTGTAGGATGGAAATCCCGTATCCACGGTATAGTAACGTTTGATCATCGGCCTAGGTAGGAGCGTGTCGTTGGCGAAAGTTACCGGGGAGAGCCTCCCCGCGTTCTCGTCTCCCCGTTTCGGTGTTCCGGCACGTTTACGTAGCGCGCAAAAACGAGGCAGAGCGTCGACGGTGCGTTGAACTTTCGGGGCAGAGAGTTCTGCCAGTCTCTCTCTCTTGGGGCCGTTTCAGTATTTGACTGTTCGAGCCGGGACGCTCGGGAGAGAGAGGTGCGCGCGAGGCGGTGGGCGCCGCGCGCGACGCAAGGGGGGTCTCTTGGTGGATCTGTGCCCCTCCCTCTCTGTTCCGCGTTGCGCTCCTCCATTACACCGTGTCTCTGTCGGTTTCGTATCGTATCCTCTCTCGGTTCCACGGCAGCGACTCGTCCCTCGCTGTTGCGCTCCCGGCTGCACTTCGACTCCTGTCGAGACGACAGAACGCCATAAGCAACCAATTTAAATGTAAATTGAAAACCACCGCGGCATACAAATTGTTCGACTCGCCGTCAAAAAATACTGCGAGCCAAGATCAAACGGAAGACAAGACGCGAGAGGGTAGCGTCCGCTCGAGCGAGCGAGCGAGCGAGCGGGCCGAGAGCACGAGCGTGCGAGCTGAACACACCGGGCCCCCGATCCGGACGAGATAGAACGAGAAAAGCCGGCTCGGAGAGAAACGCTGCTGCTTCGCCCTCTGAATCTTCGCTCTCTCTCTCTCTCTCTCTCTCTCTCTCTCTCTCTCTCTCTCTCTCTCTCTCTCTCTCTCTCTCTCTCCCTCTCTCTCCCACTCTTTCCTCGGAACTCTCTCTTCCCTCTACACCGATAAATTCTTCTTTAAATATTTGCCTTCGCGCTCGCTTCCCTCGATCCGCTCGCGACCACGACCGGGGAACGTTCGTCCTCGCGAGAAGAGGTTCCGGTTAACGTGTGGCCCGCGCCGAACCTCCGCTTGCCTCCGCTTGCCTACGCTTGCTCCGGGATTTTTCTGATCCTTCTGTGACACCGTGACCCACCGCCAACCCGTCAGAATTCTCTCCATGACGCAGCGGCGCTAATCCTCTCGTTACTCACCCGCTTTAATAATAAAAGCGTATAAAATAACCTCGTTACTCACCCCCCTTAATAATAACACCCCCGTATCTAATAATAATTTTAGAAATGTTGTCTCCCAACTCCCAGCTTTGGGAGGCAGAATTTATTTAATAATTGATTAGAGCTAATCTTCTTGGTACTCAATCCTTGACGCCTGAGGGTACGTTCAAATTGCGCGCCACTTTTTTTTTGTGGCTAACATAGAGTACTAATCTTTGACAACTGGTATCAGGAAGTATTGAGTTTTAGTCATGGAGAATTACCTGATCGAGCGACGCATAGATATTGTGAAAATTCACTACGAAAATTTGTGCTATTACTTCGAACATGTGTAAACAGACTTGCAAAATTTCAAACTGCTGAGTCCGATGGTTTTCTCGAAATTAATTCCGAAATGTCTGTTGCGCGCGCGCTGCAAGTGCACGTCGAGACTAGAGTATAGAGTTTGATCCTTTTTGCATTTTTTCTTATGAGAGAATGAAATTAAGTTAAAATTTGGAGTATAGCCTTTATTGTAGCAAAGAGTTTGTTATTCCAAACATGTCTTTATTGGAGCAAGTAGTGACATCTAAAGGGTGTCCCAAAATGACCTGATATTTTAAATTGCGCGCCATTTTCTTTTTCTGGCGGACATAGAGTGCTAATCATTGTCAACTGGCATCGGGAAGTATTGAGGTTAAGAAGAGGATGCGAAGATCCTGCGATTTGACGCCATTGGAGTTTTTTCTTTGGGGTTTTCTGAAAGGAAAAGCGTATGCTAATGATCCACAGACCATTCTGGAGCTCAAGAAACAAATTGGACGCAGCGTTACTGAAATTAGTCCGCAATTATCTCAAACTGTTATCGAAAATTTCGTCAAAAGAGTGAACGTTTGCAAACGGGGACAAGGCGGTCATTTATAAGATACTGTATTGCACACATAACCTCCATGTTTGTACATAATTTTAAAATTAAAATATCTGGTAATTTTGGGACACTCTTTATCTTCGGACTTGTGACATTTGAGGGTAACGTTTAATTGATAATGAACCTCGCTGACCTGTTTCCTTCGGCTGTGATCTTCCGTTGAACCATGTATTTCAAGCGGTGTTAAAAAGAGAAGAACACGCATATTATGCTCTGTTTCTCGAATGAGGACGCCTGAAATACGCCCATGATCATAATGGCTGTCCACGTGCCACCCTAATTACTTCCCACCTGCAACATAGGGGTAGGACACAACAGCTAATTATGACTATGAGCGTGTGGCAGGTGTATTCTTTTGGAAAATAGACCGTAGTAACACTATATTCTGTGATCTTTTTAACGCGTTCCATGTTTGTCGTATATCAATGACGACCTTTGATTAGGTTTGGACACTTTGTGTCATGACTAGACACTGATAAAAATGAGTGAGTGTAATTTGGAACAGTAAAGTCATCACAGGAATTTAAAAATGCTGTTGCATTATTTTTAGCCTATTAAGCATATCAAAGTAACTTTCCAGGTCACTCCAATTTGTTGCAATCCAGGTAGACAATTTTAATTTTGCAGAAAGATCTGCACTCACACTAAATTTTAAGGATTCGAATTTTCCTATTTCAGTTTCTTTCACAAAATTACTTAGATTTTGATTGCCTTTAATCAGATCTGCCGTCACACTAAATTTTATTAAGACTTGTAGCATACCAAAGAAATAAATTACTGGTTACTATGAAGAATTTGAATTTGCCTATTTCACTTTCCTTCATAAAATTGCTTTGAAGTTGTGCGATTTTCATTTCCTTTAATTCCCTTTAATTTGATTTTATTCATTGGTTTCAACTGAATAAAACAATCAAAAGGAGAACTAAATTTTCATTTCGTTCCTGCGAAATCGATGCAAACATTTTTTATTTTGCGTAAAGATCCGCAGTCTAGTTATCAATGGTGATATTATATTTATTACAACTTACAATTTAAAAGGCGGATCATTTTTGGAAAGGTATACCGTAAGATGAAAAGTAATACATATGCGGAATCGAGCCCGGAACTTGGCTCGCTTTCCGGCACCTAATTTTCCCCGAGAATTTTTTCAGTGGAACTTTCATCGGAAAGTCGTTGGGAAAATCTAGAATATGAAACTAAACTGGTACGGTTTCAACGAGCTTCACATTCTACGTTCATCCCGAAAAAAGCCTGGTAAATTTTTCAGAGCGCCGACCGCCGACCTTTCCAGCCGAATCAAAAATTCGTTTCAAATATTTCCTGACCACGGGTCACAGAAAAAATCTTGTAACAACGTTTAATTAAATTTACAATTATATAAATACTGCTCGCCGCGTAACAAAGAATATACCGGAATAAGAATATATAACAAAGAATATAATTCCATTTCGTGGATGTGCCGAAAATTAATTCTCTCTGTTGCGCAACGTATGCACATTCTACGGGTAATGTCAACTAAAAGCAGGGTAATGAGACGCGCAATTATTGTAGAAAGACCGGCTTCGAAATGAATATTACAGAAATGCTAACGTGTGTCGAAAATTATGCATCGGACTCCCACGTTGCTGTTGGAATTTGTACATATTCTCGAAAATTTCTCCGCGATGACAGACCGTATTTTTTAGTTCGGGTTATGTAAAGTTCTAAAAGGCTCTGCGAAAATTCCCTTTTCTCTTCTCTTTTAGGTTTTCTCAAAACGCGATAAAAATTCGTATGACTGGTTCATACTTTAACTCTGAACGTACAAATTTCTTTTCAGTGTCAATTCAATTTTTAGGATCGTTAGCACGCGATTGCTTAAAAATAATTAAGTAATGGAAAGTTTTCCGGTGATTTTGAATTATCCCTAGTATCTATACGTGATCGTTTTCGACTGAATAACACTTTGTACAATATTTTTCTATTCCATTGCGCCTTCATATACAGTGCATTCTCAATATATGTCAACAACACGGGTCTTGCCAGCGTCGTGTATCGTCCAGGAGACATAACCGAGCCATGTTATGTTTACCGAGGTCTCTCGAGCTTCGGGGCCCCTCGCGGGGCATACCCTGCGGTAGTGGGGATTATTCCGCGACGTTTATCGTCCAGATCTTCGCGACGTATATAGAGAAATCACTGGACATATTTAAGACTCACAAATTATTTTCGATTATATACTGTACTAAGAACCTCAGAACTGCCTGCAGAGATAATAATAGTTATACAACGACTAATAATTAAAATATACAAGTAAATGTGGATACCAATTGATCAAGATTAACGAAGATTAGGCATGCTAGAAGCAGGAACACCCTAACAAGCGTTGGTAACGAGTTCTAACACCATAGAGCTCGTCGTAGCACATAGAACATTGAAAGACTCGGACAAAACGCATGGATAAGAGCAATTAAAATTATGTAACAACTAAAATTAAGGATTGACAACGACTCTGAGTTTGCGAAAGAGCGAGCTCCAACCGATCGTGCGTGGTGCATCTGCCAGTAGAAGGATTTCAACCATGACAAGAGCAGCTAAAACTAAGCATAAAATGAAGCTCGAAAGGGACGGCGTTAAACGCGTGACGGGACTCGATGGAGGTGCACAAGGCCGTAAAGTACGATCCGAAGGATCATGGATCTGTTCGGGGATCCTGTAAGAACTGTCACACGGAACCACCGAAACCGGATCAGTCCTCCGCGTAGAATTTCCATCGACTCGGAACCGGGCCGTCTCATTGCGAGGAATTAATTTCCCATTCGGTACTGGACCGAAGGGAACCGAGATGAAGGGGGGCAGGGAGGGGGAGGAGGGTCGACTTACCATAATTTTGGTAGGAGCGGATCGTTCCCTTGACTGGCTGTTGAATATTCCCTCGCTTATTAGAAAGGGTTTCTGTAATCGACGCCAGACACGAGCTGGAGAGAGCGTATAGCCGCCAGTCAAATGGATTCCAATTAAAGTAATAACGAATCCGGCGCAAACCGTTTCGTCGCAAATAATCGTGCGTGGATCGAGCCGCGTCGCGCGACGTGTCCCTCCGTCGACCGATCATTTCCTCCTTCTCTCCCCCTCCATCCCTCGAGGGAGAGATAGAGTGAGAATCCTGAACGGTTTCCTTCAGTCGAAAGGAATAAAACACAGAAAAAGGGAAGAGAGACGCGCGCGCGAACACACGTACACGCAGCTCCTACGAACGGGGGCCGGCGTCGAATTTAAATCGGTCGAATTAACGAAACGACGAGGCGGCTCCCGTTCTCGACGCGACGATAAATTTCTAGGAGGAACAGGTCGGACAAGGTGTCCCTCCGAAACTTTTCCAGGCTCCATCAGTCGGAGGGGGGACCGTCCGGACACCATCGGGAACTCGGCCACCGGGGAATTCGCGGGGGCCGATTTCCGATTGCTATACCGAGGGTGGTATCTCCCTCTTGTCTCTCTCTCTCT
This sequence comes from Halictus ligatus, assembly GCA_028454255.1. Taxonomy (NCBI): domain Eukaryota; kingdom Metazoa; phylum Arthropoda; class Insecta; order Hymenoptera; family Halictidae; genus Halictus; species Halictus ligatus. Next base: position 4,166,301 of record CM052146.1, on the reverse strand, counting down.
CTCTCTCTCTCTCTCTCTCTCTCTCTTTCTCGCTTGCTCTTGCCCTCTGTGTCCTCGGTAATTCAAAATTAGAATGGCACTCCGCCGCGGCCAGGCCGCGTAAATTTAAATACCCGAAACGCAGCCCGCGCCGATAGGAGAGTGCTTGTTAGCGCACCGGCGGCCATCAACATAATTAACCCCCTAAGTGGAGACGCCTGTGTATCATTATTAGTACATGCGCAGCGGATGTTATGGGGTTCGAGTGTGCTTACGAGGATTTAGGGCCGCGTCAGGTGTACTGATTTGGCCGCGTTAATGCCGAAATATCCAATTAAACGGTAATGGAGCCTTTATCGCATCCGGTGACGGCCCGAGGCCTGTGGAATTTTGCGAACGACGGGCCACCTCTTGCGCCGGCCACGCCTTGCTAAGGCGAATGATGCCCGTTGTTAATCATTTTTAATGTCTCATCGATGATTCCGAGCTTCTGCTTGCGCGGAGATCACTGGAGATGCGCTGACGTTTTGCGGCTGTTGGATCCGTTTCAACGGGTACCTGGAGTGTTAAAATAGATCATTTTAAACTGTTGGACCCACGGTGATTAACGTTAGGCTTACAGGACCTGTCAAAACGACGGGTTCTAAATTTATTAATTTAGAATTATTGTGAAGATGTATGGAGAGGAAATTTATTCAATTTTCCTTGGAACATTATGGTAAAAGCCGCTAAAAGTCTGACTAAATATTTTCTTGTTAGTTTTATAAAATAGTCCAAAGTAACCAGTTTTAGTGCTCAGCAAAAGTTGCTGGAAATCTGGAACAAATTTACTTTTGGAATATATTTACCGGCGGGGACTAGACAAGATATGATTAACTGTGTGTGTGTGTGTGTTTTGAGGGTTTAATCATTCAATTTTTGCAATGGCGATGTTCAACTTTCAAACGTTTTTCAAAACATCCACCGATTTTCGAGATGACCTTACACTAACTAGGTTCGCGGAGCACCAAAAGTAACTATTTTGCATTGCTTTATAAAAATACCAAGAACGTTCTACCCGCATTTTTAGAAATATTTTAAAAATAATATATACCCAAGGAAATAAACTTGCTAAATAATTTCTCATGTATGCATCCTTGGAATCTGAATAATGTAACATTAAAAATAATAGAACCCGTCATTTTGCCGGGTCCCGTGAACCTAGTGTCGAAGAATATTTATTACAAGATCCTTAACTAGAAATCATTTCTGGAAATTATTCTCTGATATACCACGCCTCTATAATTGAAGCACCTTGATTGAAACACGTTCCCACGAAAATCGCATTCCATTGGTTACATTTAGGCGATCCGTCTGCGAGAACTCGATGATAATAGAACGCGATATCAGTTTGTCGAGGAGCGTGCAAGCAACCCTAAATCGTTTCTTCCGAGGAAACTGTAGCAAGCCTTTTTTTCTGTGTTATCTTGCAGTTCGCAACGGCTACTCCTGCGTACCTGTTGCTCTCTCGGAAGGCCTCGACATTCGATTGAACACAGCTGCCAGGGCGGTCCGGTACGGGGTAAATGGCGTGGAAGTGTGGGCTGCACCCTCTCGCAGCCCCCATACGAATCACACGGTGTACAAGGCAGACGCGGTGTTGGTCACGCTGCCCCTCGGCGTGCTGAAGGCTTCCGCACCACCATCAGCGGTCGCGTTCAACCCTCCGCTTCCGGACTGGAAGTCTCAGGCTATTCAGAGGCTCGGATTCGGCAATTTGAATAAGGTAAGACCCTCCGATAGGCCCCGACGGTGCCGCTATCTGTGGGACCGTCTTTGCGGCGCACAGCGGTCCGCAACGTCGTCGTAATTTTCCAATAGCTCTATTCATACACAAAAACGAATCGATTTAACGGTAAATGGCTTTTTACCCTCTGTGCTATAACATCGAGTCACTAGAAATGATCTACTAGATAGGTTCCACTAAATATGTGTGTTGTTAATTTCTTTTAGAACGAAATAAAAATGTTGTTACTACGGATATTATAGCCATCAGATAAAGAAAACATAGGCATACACTAAATACAACACTTTCTTCTTCTGCTTCTGACGAAATAAATTATAGTACAAAGGGGTTCACCTGGGATTGGCAGAGTCCTAGAACTTTTTAATAGGTCCCATTTAAAAAATGAACCGTGTAAAAAAAAATGTTCTAACAGTGGGGGTATTGTCTAACAGTAGAGATAGTACACAGGAACAGATAAGTTCTCTAACGTGTAAATCACAGTGATTTTTCTATATATGTCGCCAAGGCCTGGATAATAAGTGGGGGGGGGGGGGGGGGGGCCCACAACGGGGGGGGGGCGGGGGGGGGGGGGGGGGGGGGGGGGGGGGGACGAACCTGTAGAGGTCTCGGTCGCCGAGGAGTGTAAGGTCGCGTGGATCAAAGAATAGTATCTCCTGGCCGATACATGACGCTGGCAAGACCCGTGACATATATCGAGAATTCACTGTATTCGGCAGTAGCACAAAATACGTTCGGTTATCTCCGACATCCTTTCTCCATTTATTAACTAAGAATTACAACCAACTAGTAGTCTTCCGTCCAATTAAATGACTGCTATTTAAGCACAGCTACGTGTATCTACAAAGAGTCGCAACTAAATTGCTAAGATTAGAACGTTCATCTTTGTGATCGAACGTATTCATGTCACAACAATGTTTTAGAAAGTCATGATAACTGTCAAGCTATCGGACCGTCTATCTACCTGTCCGACACTTGTACGGAGGTTTGAAAAGCAGTCGATATCGATTCGGAGTCGCGACTAAATCCTGATTCGGGACCACTGTGCGGCGCGCACTCTTTCGTCGCGCGGGCCTTCGGGCCCCTCTCTGGGTCCCGCTGATTTATGCGCCCGGCGAAAACGACGATCGAACTTGTCGACCGGCCCCGAATGAGATATATTGTAATCCGGCGGTCTCTTTCGTCGCGAGCAGCGACCGGTGACGTGGCTCGTGTCGCTTCTTGCGCCGGGGACACGTTCCTTTTACGGCCTCGCCGTGCCGGGGACGACGACCACTTTTACGACCGTTCCGCAGCCCGTACTTTCGTATGCGAAATTAAAGGTTCATCGCGCCGGGGAAATGGGCTACGGCTGTCAGGATTTTTCGCCCGATAGCCGGCGAAACCGAATAAATTGAGGGTAATTTGGATGAATCGGGGGAACGGCGAGCCGCGCAACCGACGATTTCTTCGGGCCTGTCCTCGGGGACCAGCGCTGCTCGCTTGCGGACACGTTGCCCCTTAACTTCAATATCTTTGCATGACGAATGACGGGTTAACTGCCTTTCAAATACGTGCCGAATTTTCTGAATAATCAATCTTTTTATTCCCTCAAAAACGTCTCCCGCAAATGAGGCGTGTAGCTGCTAAGGGTAGTCACGTGACTTTTGCAGAGTCAGCAGGTCGGTAACTGCTGCATAATTTCCGTTCACTGCCTTCGGCCACTGACTTTAGATCCGTCTTGGTCTTGATCCAACGGGTCTTAAGTCTGTGACTAACTTTGTCGCATTTTTTGTTCTGTATTATCGATATCATGAATTTTGGCTTTATTTCGCAGAGAATATAGCTCAATGTGTAGCTGGAGATATTTTCTAGCGTGCGCTACTCTCGATTTCATCCAGAAAACTCATCCAATGGCATAAAAATGCTTGGATTCCACGGCACGCGCATCGTCAATTTTTGGCCCACTTCTAACGCTTATGCTACCAAATATCTGCATAATCTCGTCTCCTCGTGAACAGCGCGCGCTAGATTGAACCTTCCTCTTTCGAACGATCCCTTTCCCAGCGAAAAATATTCGCATGTAAGGCCGAAAAGTTGAGGTGCGTAAAACCATTTTTCGCCTATTTTTGTCGGTAACGTGGTCACTCTACCTTATCGCGAATCTACGGAGTCTTGGCTCTTAATTGAGGAATTTCTCTTTTTTGGTGGAAAATATTTTTGTTAACGTAGAAAGGCGGGAGTAACTAATTTGTAACTTTGCGCATATTTTTACTATACTTTTCTTCAGCTGCGCAAATTTTTTTTTACGTAAGATTGCCCCATGCATACAATTTTTATAGAGAGTACCACTGAACTTAAAAATACAGTGATCATAAGATCTACAACCAGAGGGATAAAGTGATTTTATAAGAGACGGTGTGACTATTCTCGTTTGTGTAAAGAAGTATATGAAATGCTTGTGTCGTGGGTTTGTTTATTATATATCGGTAAATGGTAGGAACGTGTTCGCAGGTGAGCGACGCTCGGCGATTGTCGTTCGTGTACTTAACAATAATAATGTCTAGATCAACAATACGATGCAGTTGCGCGTTTACGTGAGCAATTCTTAAACTCGAGGATTTGGAGCATCTGCCGGGGATGCAATATTTTCTCCAAACAGATCCCCGAGTATCCAATCGAGGCTTTCCAAGGAAGATAAACTTACTCTTCCATTTTCGTCCATCCTTTACAATCATATTTCCGCGTTTTGTGAGATACATCACGGTTCCCAGTTATGGCGAAACCAAAAAGTTTCTCTTGCCGCGTTCGATCCTTGAGAACCGCCGTCCGTTTTATCTGACCGTAAATTTTCGAGCTTGTCATCCCATAAACTTCTAATCAGCGTGCGAAATCAAGAAGACGTAAGGTGTCTTTTCTACTTTGACGACTAAAAATGGATCTCCGAGAATTTTTTTAGAAAGGAAACTAATAGAAAGGAACTTTGGAGAATATGGAAAAATTGTTATACTTATATGGGTATACATAAAGTCAAGTAGATTTTTAAACAGTACATTGTTACGTTTGTCTACATTGAAATAGTCGAGAAAGATTGGGAGATACAAAAAAAAAACAGCACCGTCTGAAAGGTAGAGTTTCAAATTCTGCAAAAGATTCTCCGCTTTCTTAACCCATAGCAATCGAATCTTGCGACTATCAACTTAGTGTAAAACTTCGTACGAGTGTAGGACAACTACAGAAGATGCTTTCCAAGTTTAAAGTTTGTGGTACTAAGGGTCCCGTTCCGAAGTCGGTAGACTTGCCAATTTTAGAAATTTGTTCACGATATCTTTCTGCGTCTTCTATCTCTTAGCAATTTCCCATTCTAAACCCTTCCCGAGAACACGACACAAGATAAATAAATTTTGTACAAATTATAATATTGTACAAAATTTGTACAATATCAAAAACACGATTACTATCAGGACAGAATCAATTCTTCAGTTAAAAAAGGAATAGAAAGTTACAGAAAGAAAACATCGACCACGAAGGATGAATCAACTCGTGTCTAATTGTCAGGTTGAAAATAAAAATTGCAAATACAGTGATTTCTCTATATATGGCGCCAACGTCTGAATGATAAACATCGTAGAATTATCCCCACTACCGCAGGGCTATTTCCCGTGAGAAGCCTCGGAGCTCAAGAGGCCTTGGACACTGAGGAGTGTAAACATGGGTCGGGTATGTCTCCTGGACGATACATGACGGTGGCAAGATTCGTGTTGTTGACATGTATCGAGAGTTCACTGTAAGTGCTCAGAGAAGTCAATTTTTGGAGTCGCGAAGTTAGCAACATCCTCAAAAAATCAACCTCGAAATTCCCCAGCTAACTACTATGCTAAAAATCAAAAACGCAAATTATTGCTCAGACAAGTTAATTTTTGAAGCCGCAAAGTTAGCAAAGTCTTTAAACAATCACTAAATTCCCCAGTCAATTACCATGTCAAAGATTAAAATCGCAAATTATTGCTCAGAGGAGTCAATTTTCGGAGTCGCCAAGTTAGCAACGTCCTCAAACGATCGCTCGCGAAGTTCCCTAGAAAATTACTACGTGAAAAATTGAAATGACAACAAGCTGCTCGATCAAGAGAGCGAATTTTTGAATTCGTCGAGGTAGTGATGTCTTCGAACGATCGCACGCGAGATTCCGCTAGCGTAGAAACCCGGATCCATGTATAGTCCATGACTCCGCGGAGGAGAGCCATTAAGTTTGCGCTCGGAGATTCAGGGGATGGAAGGTATAACGCCGCTAAATCCGTCACGTCAGGTGGTGCTGTGCTTCGAGCGGATCTTCTGGGACCCGACCGCCAATTTGTTCGGCCACGTGGGCAGCACGACCGCGTCGCGGGGCGAGCTTTTCCTCTTCTGGAACTTGTACAAGGCGCCGGTGTTGCTGGCCCTGGTTGCTGGAGAGGCGGCCTGCGTGATGGAGAACGTCAGCGACGACGTGATCGTCGGACGTTGCATCGCCGTTTTAAAGGTAACATCGAAACACGAACGCGTAAATTGTCAATCTTGCTGGACAAAGTTCTAAACGATTTCCTATCATGATTTTGCTACCTCCATTCACTGGTACACATTGAACCGTGCGAAACAATGATCACTGGACTGCGCATTTTATTCTTTACTCCTCATCGAAAGAGGGTAATCTGTCTATGGCCCAACTGGAACAACTCACTATTTCTTCAGCTTCTCGCGTGCATAGTAACGAAGACGAGATAAGTTTGATCTAAATGAGATTTGCCCAGCTCGATTGGCATAGCTCCCAGTGGCTGTCCACGAGGGATCAGCTGCTCAGGAGTGATTTGTGGCTTATAACTGTGGATGGTTCTGATCGTTTTGACTTTTTAGGGTATTTTCGGGAACCAAGTGGTGCCTCAGCCTCGGGAGAGCGTGGTGACGAGATGGAGGGCGGACCCGTGGGCAAGAGGATCGTACAGTTTCGTCGCGGTCGGCAGTTCCGGCAGCGATTACGATCTGTTGGCAGCCCCGGTTGCGCCGACGCCCAACCCCGGCACCCCACCCCCGCAGCCGAGAGTCTTTTTCGCAGGTAAATATTTAGCGAGCGCGTTATTCCGAGCGACCACTTATTCCTCCGGCTCTTTTTCCTGCGGGAAACAAAGTCAACCAGGTTCTTCGTAGGCTTCGGTCGCGGGACTCGGTTTCAAGTTTTATGGCCGGCCCGGAGCCGAGGCCGTTTCGTTTCCGAGAGAATGCGCTCTATTCTATCTTCCTCCTCCTCTTCCTCCTGCTCCTCCTCCCCTCTCGGCCAGTCCTTTCTCTCCTTCGCCTGGTTTTCGACTCCGACTCCACCGAGACGCTTTAGAAACCCGACGGATTTAAATACCGGCCGGCAGTGGGTTTATTGAATCGTTCTATGAAACAATTATTGTGGCGCGCTCTAGCTGCTTTCGGCGAGCTTTGTTCGCCCACCCCGTATACGCTCGGCGCGCGCTCCTGTTCAATCCCGCCCCTAGTCGGCGGTTGATTAAAGCCCGCTCTGAAACTATGATGAACGCGAGCCGTTTCTAATCCTCTGTACTCCGATTTTTTCCGACGGGCGCCGGACAAACGCGCCCCGGGATGCGAAAAGAATTTATATTAGAGTATCCGGAGATCGCAATAAACTTCTTGGTTGCGCGCGGGTCAATAGTTTTTCTCGCGCCCGAACTCTAACCAACCAGGGAAATTAGACTTGCGAAACGAAAATAGCAAACGGACTTTTGAACCTGCTATTATTAGGAGGTTCCATAAGTAATCGATTACTTTGAAATCTACAACAAAGTTTGTAGTAAATTCAAATTTTCATTTTTGAATTTATTTATTATTATCTCCATTTTTATCAAGGACAGTTTGCCATCTTTCCTGCGAATTTTCGATCCTCCTCTTATAGAAATCCAGGGTTCGTGAGGCAAAATATGACTCAAGGTGCCCCCCTACATCTTCTACAGAAGTAAATGTTTTATTTCTTAAATAGTCAGAGGGAGCAATATTCGGTGAGTACGGGGGTGCGTTAAAACTTCCCATTGCAATTCTTTGATTTTTTCTAATGAACTTCTAATAAATGAATCTAATGAACTTACCCAGGTCGTTACCAAAAACGGGAAAAAGTGAACGCGGAACGGGGAATTCAAAATATGGAACACAATGTTTTTGTAATATAAATCCAACCCAACAGTAGAACTGGGAGGATTCATTCTCTGGCGGAAACCTTAATTTTCATGCAATTATAATTGACCGAGTTTTTGTGCTATTTTTTGCAATTTTAATTATCCAATGCCGAAAAGATGTTTAATAATGCTGCTTTGAGATACGATATCGGAAGAAGTTATTAACAGCGTTATTCGGTTAAAATGCTTGGAGATGATTGAAACCTTGTACTGCTATTATTGTACGGTGTGTTAAGAATTTCTTAGTTAATTATCTTCAGCGGCTTGAGAGATTATTAAGGAATTACCAGTGGATAAAGTGTTGATACGAAACAAGTATAAAAGCCATAATATCAGTGGAGAAGTATGGTTAGAACGGTTTCATACTTTCCGAGGAAGTTGTAAGTAGACTGGGGATCTTTACACAAACTTCTGCTACAAAGTACGTTATTCTATGAAGAATAATTTCCTGAAACCAGACCGAACGGAGAATTGATTTTATCATCTCAAGTATTTCTTATACTAAAAATAAGTGTCTTTCATTATTGATTATAAAATCATTTCGTCTTATTTCTTTGCTTCAAATTTTGCAAAAGAGGAAAAATTAAACAGTAAGTCTTAAAAAAAAATTAATGTGAAAAGATTGAAGCCCATTTTGCCATATTGTCTGGGCTCTCAGGGGTAGCTAGCATACTTTTCTCAGATCAAAGAAATTTTGCAAGAAAAGAAAAAACTGAACAATAAGTCTTTAGAAAAATTGACGCTAAAAGAGTTAAGCCCATTTTGCCATATTGTCTTCGCTCCCATGGGTAATTAGAATAGTTTTCTCAGATTATAGAAATTCTTGCCAACAACAAACTGAACAGTGACTTCAGAAAAATTGATGGAAAAAGCCTTAAGTCCATTTTGCTACATTGTTTGGTTTCTCAAGGATGGCTAGTGTACTTTTCGCAGCAACGATGGACCAGTCTCGATTTTTCTCGTTCCAGGTGAGCACACTATCCGAAATTACCCAGCCACAGTGCACGGAGCCTTTCTGAGTGGTTTACGCGAGGGTGGACGCATCGCGGACCAACTTTGTGGCAGCCCTTATGCACCGCCAACAATTCCGGCAGCTGGACCGCCATCAACGGGCATCCCGTCGGCCACCACCGCCACCAGCTCCACGCCTTAATGCTCCCATAATGAACACCATGTTCGACGAGACCGTGTCACCTTCGCTCAGACGACGAACAGAGAGCAGCGCCCGGGAAACTAAACCCTCCAAGACATTCATTCGCGACAAACCCGGTCGCTACTTACCGCCTTACGATTTTAACTGTCGACGCTCATTTTAATCAACCCGCGCACGAACGATCGGGTGCGATTTTTAGATAAGGAAAACTGTACGACATTGTTAACTAACCCCCTCCCCCACCCGATCCATTCGACGCGGGTTTTATCCTCTGCTGCGGTCCTCGACTATGAACAAATTAACGAAACGATGTAATAAATGCTTCATTTGGTATCAACCAAATTTAATGGAAATTTGGTTATTGTAGAAAGGTGTAGAATGTAGGAAACCAATAGGTCTTTCAAGCCTAGCGAAAGTTGTATACAGTTTGTTATTTCCCAGAGCTAATCCTTGGCTTCTGAGGTTTCATCAATTTTTTAATCAAATGGCAGTCGAAGTAGTATTTAGTTACTCTCGGCGAGTCCAAAAAGCCAATAGTTATAGCAAATTGATGAATATAAATCGCACGCATCTAGCTGGTCAATCTCCTTCAGGAGGATCGGTAAACTTGGGTTTCTCTTGCGCTGAGCGTGATTGTGTTTATTTCGATATCGCCCAAGTTCTAGTTACTGTAAATTTAAAGCGATAGGATCGAAGGTCTTGTAAACGATCCATTTATTTTCATACTGCTGAAGTTCTGCTGTTCGGATATCTGCTTCAACGTGATTGAAAGGATTGAAAATCCTGCTAAACGGTTGTTCTAATTCAACATTGTCCGAGTTATAATGTTCAGTTTCGTCGTTGACCGTGATTTAAAACGAAAGGATTGGAAATCCGAATAAACCTTATTTCGTCATCGTCGAAGCCTAACAATTCAGATTTCTCGTTCAGCGTGATTTAAAATCAAAAGAATCAGTATTGAGCAATTAGCCTTCGTCCCACCGACACCATAGACCTCACAGGATCCACGGAATGTATTCAATGAATTACTCGAAATAGTACAAAATACGCGTAACGATGACCAATCCATGAACTGACCAATCATGTCGATTACACCAACCGAGGACCGCAGCAAGAGCGTACGCTAAGTTCATTAGACTAGATTCCGTGCTTCATTCCGCATCGTCCAGAGAGCCCCTAGTTTTTACATTGCTCTAGCACAGTTTCGTTCTAACGCGTTCCGTTCCCGGAATTCTCTTTTTTTTTACTCGCTTCACGCTATTACGCATGCTTCACGAACGTCCCCGCCCGGACATCCCGGCCTAGGTACGATGCTTCCGTCGCTTCTCACATGATCTCCGAATCGTCGCCGGGTTTCACATCTCGAGGACATCCGGTCCGTTCGGCAGGACCAGAGGATTCCTCGTCCTGGCGAGAACCGTCATTAGCTGGAACGTTTGCGGATCGACCCGAGAACGAAGTCCTGCGGATTCGACGTCGCGACGCCCTGTCGACGAAAATGGGACACCTTGGGAGGAAGACTGGGAGACAATTTCGTTCAACGGCAATCATTTTCGTGGCCCTTCCTAGGAATCCGATCGATTCGGAGTGTTTCGACAGGATCATGACGCCGCATGAACGCACAGCGAATCCTCTGGACCTCGGATCAAGGGTGACCCGGGTTCTCAGAAGCTGCGGGCTGGTGTGTTAATTTTTCGTTATATCGGCGATTTAATTGGAAAGCGGAGTCAATTCGCGGATAGGTAGAGATAGATAAAGAAATAGACGTGTAAAGGCTCGAACGGCCCTGAGCTAGCTGAGGAGCCTGCGGGAGTCGAGGGTTAGGCGATTCTCTTCGGATCCAAGTGACTCTCGTCGGTCGGCGCGGCGTGTGTAGATGTAAGAGCCTCGCGGTCGGTCGAGATTGTGAGACCGAGCGCACGTGAAAATGTATAATAAAGACAATGAGAAGTTTCTATGGAAGTTTGGTGTCTCCGTTGCGAATGATTAATCGCCGAGTCAGCCGCCGTGTCGTAATCTGGGACTTATAGTCTGCTACCCAACGACGTCGGTAGGCAACCAACGGGATCCGTGCGACGGTAATGCCTCGATAGGATCATTGTGTGGTCGTTTCGACCCATTTCGACGAGGATCCGCCGATGATCGAGTGACGGGGCCCATTGTGACGAACGTCTCGAATCCCAGCATGCACATCACCCTCGAGCCTCGTTCTTACCGTTGTCCGAGGAACACTTGGGGGTACGCTAAGCTGCGCAATAAGAAATGTCAATGTCTCAAGAGAGGATTCCTGGCTACTATTCGCGGGCGGAACTAGGTGAAGTCCGCGACTCTAGTCCCTCTTACGATGGTTCGCGCCGAGAACCGACTTCGGCCCGCGACAAAATACCTCCTCCTTGGCTCTTTTCACCAACCAACGCCTCTTTCACCGAGCCAGCTCCTTTTCCCTTCGATCACCGGGAATCCACGCAGCTTTTCTCCGTGCGAAACGCCCGGTTAAGAGAGAACGCGCGCGGCGACACACGCGAACTAGCCTTTAGGACAGGAAGTAGGTCATGCGGAGCCGCGAATTTGTCGAGCAACTTGTCCGAGACCGTCAAGGATGGAGGGATATTTCCAAAGATCGATTTTCTTTGACGGCCGCCCTCCTGAAACCCTTTGACGCCTTTCATTTTATCGGCATTTTATGCGTCTGGCTTGTCCAAAGGTACTTGCCACGGTAGTCCTGGCCTATAGAGGCACTTGGGAACCTGATCGTGAGCTTTATCGAGGCAGAATGATTTTTTAAAGAATTTTCCATTTTCCCCTTTAGTTCACTAGCTTCTTGAGCTTCTCATCGAAGGTCAGAGGCATTTTTTTAAATGAGAAGACTGGATCGAACAGTTTGAGGAATTAACGACATCTTTCCTACTGTACCTCTTCTAGATCTGCTCGGTTTTTGCTTATCTACAACTCTTTGGGGACCAGACATGGTAAACCTGGTTAATAGGGGACACTTTAGGAACCTGATCGTGACCATTATAGAGGCAGAATATTTTTTTAAAGAATTTTTCGCTTCTCTCTTTAGCTGGTCAGCTTCTTGAGCTTCTCGTCAAAGGTCAGTGGCATTGTTGAATGAGGAGACTGGTTCTAACGGTTTGAAAATTTAACGACACCATTATTACTATACCTTTTCAAGAACTGCTCGGTTTTTGCTTGTTTACAATTTTTGGGGACCCGATATAGTAAGCCTGGTAAATGGGGGACACTTGGTGGACCTGATCGTGATCATTATGGGGAAGGGTGATTTTTTAAGAATTTCCTACGTGCTAGCTCTCTTCGGTTCAGCAACGTCGTAACTATATTAAAGATCAAGTAAACTTTGGAATACAGAGACAGGTTCGATCAGTTTAAGCATAATTCCGTAACTATTAACACCTAACCTGCAACACGTTTCACAAAGAAACTTATCATCCGCCGCTGGCAATTCTAACACTTGCGGAACCATAACCCACATCATGGCAAGTTACAAATAGCAAGAAACGTTGGGAATTGGATGTAAGGGCGGTAACGATTGCACTTCTGAACTTAGGTTTGTGTAAGAACAATCAGGCAGCACCTGCTGATCCTTGCTCGGACAGTTCTGGGTCACTTTTGAGTCATAACTTTCGAAAAAAGTACGAATTCATCCAGTCTTGTATATTTTCTTCGCAAGCTTTTTTCAAAAATCTGAGAACTAAATAAATTAAATAAAAGTAATTAATAAAGACGTGGGTCACTTCCAAGCTAAGAAAAATGCGCGCAGTCGACGGAAATTATATTGAGCATAGTTTATCCTTAGCATTTCGACTACCATACCACAAACCTCAAAAAAACCATAAAAATTTATTTACAGAAATAAAATTTGAGAAGTTGATATTCGTACACCACGGAAAAGACGGTATTTTTCAATTTTCTTACATTTTGTAGACCTTAATTCAACGTTCCGTGCACCGAGCACATTTAAACCAAAAATTACTTCTTACACCTAGAAAAATTTAACAATTTGTAGATCAGAAAGAAGAATTATTTTTGCATTACAATATGTGGGGCCTGAGTGCTCGCGCGAGCCCCACACTACCAAAAATTGAACGCACGAGTATACTCTCGTTAGGAGTACTCACAGGCTTCAGCTGGACGCCTCTTGCCCGGGGGAACCACCTCGTTGATCATGGTATCACCTGCGCGAGGTTAGTATGACCGTGCGAATCTTCGCGGCCCCCTGATCAGTCTTCTACGTCACATCTTCAGCTGCGAGAAATGACGAAAAGTGAAACTCCATCCATCGGAATTTTCGGTGAACTGCTCTACAATAATTGACTAGCGATCGATCGTTCTATCCGGGCCAACCCGCAGAACTCAATTCGATTTATCTCGGAACGAGCTCTCGACCGAGGGGGACACGCCGACGCGAGAGAAATAGCAAAGAATCGATTCGACGTTCAATTAGCGGCGCAATTTCATTTCGAAGAGTGTAATCCCCGCGTTTACATCTAATATAGATTCCGACTTCCGGGAGGAAGAGGGTACCCTACCCCTCCATCTTTGGGGTTAGCTTTAGCGAAAGTTCGGTTAATCCGCCGGCAATCGTCAATATTTTCCGAAAGCGTTCGCTTTGGGAGTCTTCCGCGAAATTGTCGAACCGACTATAGGTCTCGCGGCGTGGTTTCGCGCGCAAGGAAGTAATTATCCGTCAGAACCGGCCGTAAAATCGTTAGATCAGAAGCAAGAGCAACGGGAACTCGACGGCGAAGTGCTAACATTGCGCGCCGCGCGCCGTCAGGAACTTTGGGACTTCGACGAGGTGGCTCGTCTTTCAAGTTCATCGAGTTTACGAGACTCGACGTAGTTCGATTACACGCCCCCGGGCACGGGCCCTGTAACGCAATATCTATATCGAAGTAATCAAGCTCACAATATCCCCGATTTAGGCAGGAAATTTCGCGGGGGCCGGAAGACGGAGCGATTGCACGCGGCGTCGAGTTTCAAATTACGCGGCGGGGCGACAATCCTCGCGATCATACGAATCGTTACACGAGCCTCTTTTCGCACGTCAATCCATCCGTCAACCCAGACGCACCCTTTGCGCGTTGAGAATTTTCGAAAATATTAGGGGCACCCAAGACGAAGTTTCTAGTCGGAACAATAAATAGGGGCAGCTTTCTCGGCCCTTTGGCAGCTTTAAAACTTTCGAACAAAATGAGAAATTATAAATGAGCTGTACCAGGACAAATATTAATTTTTACACACGTATTTTCCAGCATTTTTTTACGCGATCTTCAAAGTACCTTTCAAGCACAGTAAAAGTTTCATAACCTTAAAAATGCCTAAACTGCTGATTCCTCGAGCCAGCGTATTTACTCGCGCACAAACTTCTATTAGGGGGACCCATAAGATCAATAATTTTGAAATCTAAAAAAAACTTTGTAGAACATTCAAGTTTTATTTCTTGATTCATTATATAATCTCCATCATTATCAAGGAGAGTTTGCCATCTTTCCTGCGAATTTTCAATCCTCCTCTTATAGATATCCAGGATTTGTGAAGCAAAGTATAACTCAAGGTGCCTACTTGCATCTTCTACAGAAGTGAATGTTTTATTTCTGAAATAATGCTCCAGAGACCTGAAAAGATGATAGTCAGTGGGAACAATATCCGGTCTACGGGGGATGCAGTGAAACTTTCCATTGCAATTCTTTGATTTTTTTCTGAGTCAGTTTCGCTGTATGTGGCCGGGCATTGTCAATTTGCAGTATTACACTTTTTCTGTAGACTAAAGATGCCCTCTTTTTCAATAATTCTGAAAACAGCCGTTGTAATTGTTGACAATACAACTCAGCAGTAACTGTTTCTCCGGGTTTCAGCAACTCAAAGTGAATTATGCCACGACAGACCCACCAAATAAACAGTAACACCTTTCCAAGTGATAAGCTGGGTTTAGGGGTTGATATTGCGGTTTGATTTGCAGAAACCCATAGCTTGGAACGCTTTATGTTATCATAAAGAATCCATTTTTCATCTCCGGCAACGATTCTGCTAAGAAATGGATCTCTACGAAATCTGGGTAGCACTGAAGTGCAAATTGATCGACGAATATTCTTGTTGGTTTCAGATAATTAATGTAGTACCCATATTCCTTACCTACATGCCTTTCCCATTTCGTGCCTTTATATAGTTGGTCATGTGGACTCAAGGCTTCTCGATAATTCTTGTATACTTAATTCTGGATCAGCTTCCGCTAGAGATTTTAGGGTGTCAATATCAAATTCAACTGGTCGTCCACTTCAAGGCCTGTCAGAGAGATCATAATTACCAGCAGCAAACCTTCTGAACCAACGTTGACACTTGTTGACCTTCAATACATCTCCATAAACATCGGAAATTTTCTTTTTTATTACCGTTGCATTAAATCCCGTATGAAAATAAAACAGTATGCAATGACGAATATGATCCTCGGAAGGTACGGACGCCGCCATTTTATTACTGGGTTGTGAAAAAAATTATAATTTTTAGAATATTTTGAACACAGGCTGTTTTACCGAAAACTGTAAAAGAATACGTGTTTCCTCGTCGACGATCGGTACAGAAGTAAAGGCAATACCAATTCTTTGCAAATGATTGATTACTTATGGATACCCCTAATACTTAATCGTTTCGACGGAAACTCGATTCTACTTCAGTTTCATATATTCACTCACTTTGCAGCTATAAAAATGAAATTTTTGCGGGATGACAAGATGTAGAAAATGAAAATGCAAACTGCTGTGTATGTTACGAAAATTAACAACATTTTCTTTTATTTTCAACGAGAGATACTTTCCAGTAGGCCTGAATTGATTTATTCGAGTTAAAGTCGTGCCCAGAATCTTAACACCAAACATACCAAGCATTAAATGGTAACCCCAAAATTTATTGAGATTGCGTAATTTTCAATATAATAAATTCTTGGACAAGGAAGTTTATTCCACTACTTTCCATAAATGAGTTTTTATAATTTCAATCGTTGTAAAATATAAAACCGGTCATTTTGACCGTGGTAGGTTTATTGTTGATAAACGCAAATCAATAAATTATGTTTCATTTACAAAGTCACTTTTTAAATAAATCCGTTCTACAACACAGCCAGAAAGACATCAAACGTTTCACAGTGTCAGAAAAAATGAAATGGCTGAAATGAAACGTACCGTCCTTGCTGCTTTACCTAGCATTTTAAAAAATTACTTTTTGCAGTACAAGCGAAACGACATCGAACGTTTTACAGAATCTAAATAAATAAAACGACTGGAATAAACCATATACTCTTTCTGAAACTGATTTGTAATGTCGCATTTTAAGAATAAGTTTTGACAACAAAGCCAGGAGAACATCAATCGTATAAAATGAAAATTGCTTTTTGCAGTAGAAACGGGGAGACATAAAATATTCTAGAGTATCTGAATAAATAAAACAGTTGGGACGAGACATATTTATGAAGCACATTTGCAATGTCGTATTTTAGAAAAATGGTTTTTGCAACACAGCCAGAAGAATATCGAGCGGTTTACAGCGGCTGAGAACGGAAAACGTATGAAACGAAGCGTATCCTCAACAGGAAGTCTTAAGAAGTCACAGATGGATTCGACGAAGTTTCTGAGACGTATGAAATTAGTTCCCTCGGGGAACCGTTTGGTAATTGTTATCGGACAGCGATTCTTCGGTTGATAGAGCTCGCGAAAATATCGGATTCCGTTCCCGGGCAGTTCGTGGAAGCTCTTCGAGGACTGAATGTTTTATCGAGGCCGGTAGAGTCCTTTTAGAGACCGTACTGCGACGCAGTCGCGTGCTGCCGGTCACGTTCCAGGAGCATTCAACGACCGAGTGTACCTAGCCTAACCGACCCGTAACTAGACCGCCGGTGCAAATCAACCCTAGCTCCCTCCGCGGGCTCAGATATTAATTCGATAGAGCAGACATCGTCATAGTAACCGTAAACACTGCTCGAAACTGGTCGAAGGCGCGCGACCGAACCTCTGAGATCCCGTTTCACCGAGAACGACTCGGTTTGCTTCTTCAAGATGAGCATGATGCCGTTGAACAAGGTGCGGTGCGGCCGCATAGTGCCGAGGAAGTATCCTCACGCGGTGATCGGCAACTCCAAAGGCGCGTTAGGCTACCGCATACGCGAGCAAGAGAATTGCGTTGTCATCCCCTATGTGGACAGATCCTTGATCGAGAAAAATGAAGAGGAGAAAGAGAGGGAGTACGAACAGTTGCTCAAAACGATGGACTTTGAGAAGGAAACTGACAGGAAAATTGGAAAGAAGAAACTTTGGAACCATGTTCAGCAAGGTACTGACGAAGATGCTACGTGAACGTAGCTGCACGTAAGTGGGGGTGAGGGGTTACGGGGTTGATAGATGAGATACAACTAGCTAGGACAAATCTCTGCTGGACACATTGTCTCATAGCCAAAGACTTCTGATTAAATTCTTATGTTAACTTTACCAATTTTAATCATAACACATCAAAGCACTTCCAGGGCCCGAGAGATTCCCTAAATAGGGGTCAACAGCCTTCCAGCAGACAGAATGTTAAATTACTAGCGACTTAGTTGGGATTTTTAATCATAAAACTCTTCCTATTAAAAATGTATAGATCTCCAGTAGACGAAGTGTTACAGTAGTTAGGCTTCTCTTCGAGTTTTTAATCAGAATGTCCTCCTAAAGTGGGTTTAACCTTTAGCACTCGAATGGCGATTTTAAGGCGCCAGTAAAAATTGCTGTGTCATTATTCAAAACATTTATCACATTACTAAATTTGTTTGCATTTAATAAATTACTAAACACTTCGGATAACATGAAAAAATATATATATATATAAAGGGGAAACATTCTAGGTCGGAAGAAACGTTTCGTCTTGGAGTTAAAATAGCTTCGAGCGCAAAGGGTTAAGTATAATTGTTCGAGATAGACGATGACTTATGTTCGGAGTGTACGTCAGGTGTCCGAGGTTCTAACGGTGTTTTCTTGTTCGAAAAGCAATTTACCGACATCATAATTGCTCCCCCAGGGTTGGCAGCCTATCAGGACACTGTCAATGCACGCAGGCAGAAGCTCCGCGAGGTTCTTCTGCGGGAACAGATGACCCTGACCAAGGAAGTAGTGGACCAGGCTCAGCACGGCGACGACGCCAGGATGGAGGAGATGCGTCAAAAAACGGACGAGCTACATAAGCAGCAGGAAGATCAGCGTCTAGCCTTGGTGGCTGCGAAGAGGATGCAGCAGTACCTGTTGCAGTGTCCGGTGATTAGAGAGAACATAGTGAAGAGGAACACGGTGGAGGTGAAGGAGAGCAACCTGATACAGATGGCGGAGAACGAAGCCAGGAAACAGGAGTGCGAAGAGATCGAGAGATTGTGGCATAAGCTGATGTTGAAGGAAGTCGAGGCGAAGAAGGAGAGAGAAGTGGAGGAAGCTAAGAGTCGTTGTTTGGTTGATCGAGAGTTGGTGATGACCTTGGAGAAGCAAATTGCGGGACAACTGGCGTTGGAGGAGCAGAAGAAGGAAGTTCAGAAAGAGGACAGAGAGTACGTAGCTTGCTTGGTGGAAGAAATGCGAAGGGAGGAGCTGGAGAGGCTGGAGAACGAACGCGTCAAGAGAGAGGCCCTGAAAAGGGACCTTCAGGAGCAGGTGTTGAACGCGAAAAGACGCCTGGCGGAAAGGGCACGCCAGGAAGCTGAGATGGACAATCTCAGAAACAGTCTGGCCGCAGCAGAGCTGGCCAGGGAGCGAAGCAAGATCACAGAATCGAGCGCGATCCTGCGCAGGGAGTTGTTAGCCTACTTCCAGTACCTGGAGGATCTCAGGAAAGAGGAGGCCATGAGGAACATCGAAATGGAACGCATCATCGAGCAATCGAAAAAGGAAGCCGACGCCAGGCGTGATCTGGCTGTGAAAAAGTTCAAGGAGGTGAGGAGCAGAGGTCTTCAGGAGGTCCTTCGAGGTCTCGAGGAGCAAGTTAAGCAGAATCGTCAGAGGGAGAAGGAGGAGGAGGAGGAACGCAGGCTGGAGAAGCAGGAGCTGGAGAAGACGATAGAGACGGAGGCTAGGCTGACTGCTCAGGCGAAGGAGGAAGTTAAAAACAGGAAGCTGAGGTACAAACGGGACCTGGAGGAGCAGCGCAGGCTCGTGAAAGAGGCTCAACGCAAGGAAGCTGAGGAAATGGCGAGATGGAACCTGGAGGAAGAGAAATGCAAGCAGGAGGACCTGAAACTAACCCAGGAGCTCGTGATGGCTTCCGATGATATCACTCCGCATCCTTTCAAGGTCCTGCTGAAGGAGTGCGCTGCAAGATATGCTGCTGAGAAAGAGGGTCGGTGCTACTGCCCTCCTCCTCTACTTGCTGAGTAATTTCATAAAATTTAGACAAGCAGAACAATTGTAGCATTGTTGTAGCGAGAGTCTAGATTTGTATATCTTCGTACCCTTTTCAGAATAAAGCATTATTTAACCGATATTGAATTTAGCAATAGAAAAACAGACAGTAGCTGATCAAAATATTACAGCCAGTTGTATACAGAGTAGCTATTTTAAATTTTTATTTCCTTTTTATATAGTATTGATGTTTGCAAAAATACAATATGTAACATCATCCGCCACGTGGACAGAAAATTAATTTATACGTAAAGTCAATCCGACAATTTGATTATTGCTAGTCTATGAAGGGAAATTATTTCAATCCCGCAAGTCTAGGAGTTGAATTCCAAGTTTTCTGCGATCCACGATAGGATCTACGATCCACGCGGTGATCTACAGCGCAGATCGTACCGCAAGCGCCATCCGTGGCAGCCTGCCAAACCCTGGAGCGCTTTCATCGTCGGTAATGCAGGTTCCTGTTGCATTATCGATCCACGCTGTTATTTTTTTCACGCGAAGCTGCAGTTTTTGCGAAACCTCGCGGCGCGGACGGTTTCCAAAAGGACCTCGAGCACCCTCCAAACGAGTGCATCGTCCGGAGTGTGTATTTAATGTAGGGGTTTCAATGATTTACGGCTCGCCCCGTAATACAATTTGAAACACGTCTCTGAAACGTCCGCGCCCGATAAACGGTGTTTGCTGTTCGCGGATCGTCGCGCGTGACGCGGCGACGTATAAACTCGCGATTGGAATAATTACGTCAATGACTCGCGTTGTCATTCCGCGCGCTATTAGTCGCCGCTCGGAATAATTACGGAAATAGCCGGCGCTGGCGATGCGGAGCGTTATTTCCCGTTTTTCATCGGCCGATTTATTATTTCGTTTACAAAAAGAAATAACGGGTCTCGGTCCGCCAGGTTCGCGGCTCGATAATTCCTTCTTTCGCCCTTTCCCTTCGTCCCCGTGCCCCGCGTGTATTTACAGCGCGACGTTAAACTCTCGAGTCTCTTGCAGCACCTCCGGGCAATTGCTTTGAAATTCACGCGAACCAGTCCGAAGTGCAAATTGACACTCCACTTGGATTGAATAGCATAACTTGCTCGGTACTGAGTAGAAACCGTAAATTACCTCCGGGTCGTTCGATTATTGGAAAACACGCGACTCCGGTCCGGGGCGCGGGAACGGGTGCGGAATTAATGAGCGACCGGGCAAAAATTAATTACGAATTAATCGTCCGACTACCGACGACAGCCGTTAATGGCTCGGCAATTAGACGCGCCCCGCCGCGAGAAACTGAACGGCTCGCAGTCAGCCAAACGGCGATTCCAGCTAATAAAACAAAAAAAAATAGAAGAATAAAAGATTGCGTCCTAGTTCGTGGCTCTTGGAATCGGAAAACTTTCGACCATGATTCGCGGTTTCTTTTTTCTTCCCTTCCTTGAGTTATGGTCTATCCACCCCCCCCCCCCACGTCTATAACTTCAAAATTGCGATGTGGGAGTGGAGGACACGGCTAGTAGAACTTTGGCTATTTCAGTTACAAAATAGCTATATCAAGACAGCAGTTATCAAAAAGTAATATTATATCTTCAAAACATAATATAATTGTGGGTGGTTACTTGCTGGCGTTCAAAGATGGCGGTTCATAGATGATGTAAACTGATGTGACCATTAGTGTCATATAGAAATTAACACTAAACTGACCACCACCTGTCAAAATGATCGGTCCAGATTTTTGTATTTTACAATTACAGAAACTATAAAGATGATTAAATAAGTCAGTAGTTTACATATGTGTAACACGAACCGCACAAAGTTGAAATAAATTCAATCTTATCATTCTTATAAGGCAGCCAATTGCTTTTACGATTGGTTCAGTGTTAACTGACTTCGATGAAAATGGTTTTGCCGTAAAAATCATGCACAATTCAAGTAATTGCACAATGATTAAACAAAGTTTTTAAGCGATTCACGTCACCATAAATGTGAAAATTGATATCTCCGTTTCATAATGACCCTACAAAAATTACAATAGTACGCTGTCCCTAATGAGTATGATCTCGTGTGACTCATAGTACGTTTCACCAGGAAACGCGTGTTTCCAAAAGGCGTTTAGAAAAACGGACGGACAGTTAGGCGACCAATGGGGGGCCCGTTCGGATTCCCGTGTATTCACGGAATTTCTCGTTTCCAAACCGAATCCGCCGATGATAATATAATCTGTGGCCCGTGCCGAAAGAAATTCTCATAATCTTTTCCGCGACTGGTCGCGGAATAAATTTGCCGGAGTATTAAATTCTTTTTGAATCCCCGATACCGCGTCCCCGGATATATTAAAATATTTCTGTTCGGCTTCGCCGGCGTATTTCGCAATTTCGTGCCGGTATCGTGTATCCGCGTAAGCTCCGCAGCATCTTGTCGCGAAAGTGGGAATCCGAATGGGGGATGCAGGAGGTTGTAGGTCGGGGCGGTCGGGGGCGGTTAGGGGACGTGAGAAGCGCTCCGAAGTCGAACCCATTTAACGTAGAATTTGAAATGTGAATACGGATCAGAGTTCGCGTTCGCGCGTTATGGCGTCGCCGCTACGGCTGTACTCGGGCATGTTCTCGCGGCCCGCCGGTCTTTTCCACGGTTATGCTCGTCTGTTCCGCGAATGCTAATGTGCGTATACGCAGATATTACGGTACGCGCGGCACGTATGCCCGGCGACACGAGCCGCAATTCCGACCGTCGCGGTTATCTTTATAACGACGGAAAAACTACCGCGCCTCTGTCCCGTACTTTCGTTACCAGTGATCCCCTTTTATCGGTTTTCTTTTTTTCCTTTGAGCACACCGAGCTCTGCTCTCGTCTTCATTCTTGTCTTTTTTTCCTCTTGCGTGTGATCGTTGCAGATCCGATTAATCGATTACCAGCGACTCAACGGCTCTTTGAACTTGCAAGACACTGTAGCGCTTTATTTAGAACCGACGGAATCGAGGAAGTAAACAGTCTACTCTTTCTTGTATACGCTGTTCTCGTAAACAGAGACTGCTTCTTAACCCTTTATGCGAATTTTATATTACAGGTACCCATAAGTAATCAATCATTTGCAAAGAATTTGTTTTGCCTTTAGTTCTGTACCGATCGTCGAAGAGGAAACACGTATTCTTTTACAGTTCTCAGTAAAGCAGCCTGTGTTCAAAATATCCTAAAAAGTATAATTTCTTTTTACAACCCTGTAATAAAATGGCGGCGTCCGTACCTTCCGAGGATCATATTCGTCATTGCACACTTTTTCATTTTCATGCGGAATTTAACGCAACGGTAACAACAAAGAAAATATCCGATGTTTATGGAGATGTATTGAAGGTCAACAAGTGTCAACGCTAGTTCAGAAGATTTGCTGCTGGTAATTATGGTCTCTCTGACAGGCTGCTAAGTGGACGACCAGTTGAATTTGATAATGACTTCATTATTACCCATATTTCGTAAAGATCTATTTCCTAGCAGAATCGTAACCGGAGATGAAAAATGGATTCTTTTTGATAACATAAAGCGTTCCAAGCAATGAATTTCTGCCAATCAAATCGCAATATCAACCCCTAAACCTAGCTTATCTCTGAGAAAGGTGTTACTGTTTATTTGGTGGGACTATCTTGGCATAATTCTTGTCTTGAGTTATATTTTGCTTCACGAACCCTGGATGTATACAAGAGGGGGATTGAAAATTTGCAGGAAAGATGGAGAACTGTCCTTGATAATGATGAAGATTATATAATAAAATAAGAAATTAAAACTTGAATTTACTACAAAGTTTGTTTCAGATTTAAAAATAATTGATTACTTAGGGGTCCCCCTAATAGAACTTTGTGCACAAGCAAATATGCTGGCTCGAGGAATCAGCAGTTTAGGCATTTTTAACGAACGACGGATTTAAGGTTATGAAACTTTCACTGTGCTTTTAATGTGCGAAAATACGTGTGTAAAAATTAATATTTGTCCTGGTACAGCTCGTTTATAATATCTCATTTTGTTTGAAAGTTTTAAAGCTGCCAAAGGGCCGAGAAAGCTGCCCCTATTTATTGTTACAACTAGAAACTGCGTCTTGTTTGAACAGGAATCTAAAACCAGCTAACAATAGAAAAGGATTATGCTGAAAAACATGCCTAGAAATGTCCTCTCCTTACTTTTCCATTTCTACGATTTTGAGCGATTTAACAAGCATTCTGGAAATTACCGCAGACTGTTCGACGTGTGTTTCGAGCATACAAAGCTACACGTTAATGTTCGCTACCAGTGCCACAGATATGTGTCACCGACAATCTTGCAATTTACTCAAATTCAAATTAATTTTATCCCCTTTGTTGCAGAATGTCACAGTGCATAGCACGGTATTCCGAGATTCATAATATTTCATAAAGGAGGAACGTTGCGTTTAATCAAATATTTTACCAATAAAGCTGAGCAACGACGAGAATTTTAGAAATGGACTGCGGATGTTTATGCGATTTTCAATTTTTGTGGAGCAATTTTAAGAAAGTGGTACCAAAGGAAATCCTATTTTCATTGGTAATAGCTGGACTGCGAATTTGCATTTATGGGGAAAATGAGTAGGTAAAAGTTAAGACAGTGAAGAGATTACAAACATTTAAGGATGTGGTTACATTATCTTTAATGCTGCACAATTTTCAAAAAGTGAAAGATATTTTTATTTAGTTCCCGTTTCTTACAATCAACGAAGAAAATTTGTATTTTGCACAAAGATCTGCAGTCCAGTAATAGCATTTGTAGACCCAAAGTAAATAAAAATCGTCCTGCATTCCGTCGAATTCGATACTCCAGCATTTTTTGAAATTTACACGAGCCACAAATACATAAAGATCCGCAGTCTACTCATCATTTATCTTTGAATGTACAAAAGCTTAAAAAAGTTTTCGAGTCGAAAATAAATTCGTCCGAAAGTTGGCTGGTTACCCGTCTCCGCGGAACGAAACAACCCCCGCTAGTCCCAATAAAGCACCAAACCAAGGAAGCCCCAGTGAAATTCAAAAACAAAAACTAGAATGTATCAGCATCGCGATAGGCGTCGTCGAATTCGAATCGGCGGATCGATTTGCTGTCACATTGGGGGGCAATCCGACCACCTAGTTGTCAATGCAAGGGTTAAACTGGCGCAGTGTCCAATGGAGCAGGGACTGCTCTGTCACAGAAATTTCGAATCCCTTCCCCGAAAGGAAACACCGATCCTCCCCTGTCACCGATGATTATCAGTTCCCGTTTGCGCGTCCCGCTCGTCTCTAACGATCGGCTGTCTGTCAGTGGGGTTAAAAGGGTCTGTGTTTCGGGGTCGGCCGATTCAAGCCTATCTCGGTCTGCCGGTGTTCGCGAATTGATCGAGAGAGAGAGAGAGAGAGAGAGAGGGAGAGAGAGAGAGGGTGAGAGGGAGAGAACACGGGGGAACGAGGCATTGCGGTTCGTCTCGGATAGCCGAGGCTCACCCCGAGGCAACCCCGAGGCAGCTACGGGGGTTGCAGTTGTCATAGCGGCGATCGCTTTGAGTCGGCCGGCCGGAGGACACAACGCCAGGACCTTTTTTCTTCTCGTGGCGGTGCTCGTCGCGTCTGACTCGTCGGTCCCCGAGGGCCAGCCTCCGACTGCACGCGAGTGCATACGTTGCACGAAGTCGCGGACAGACGTCGAGCACGCCTCGGGAGAGACTTGGGACACAACGGGAAATAAAGAAGAGATGGCGAAGACGCTCCTCTCCGCGTCCTGGATATGGAAGAGGAGAGGAACACGGAGTAATAAGGGGCGACGCCGCGGCGGCCGTACAAAGAAAGTGAGAGAGAGAGAGAACGTGGGTAACGAGTAGGTTCGCAGGTGCCGGGAGGAGACGGCGAGGGGAGGGCGCGAGGGTCTGGAGATCAAGAACAAGGTGAAAAACCGAGGATGAACGGCCGCGGAGAGGGTAAATATCCGGTACCAGGGAAAAACCTGGGGGATGGGGGATCGAGTGGCGGTGCGGGGGTAATTGAATGGAGAGAAAAGGGGCGCGCGAGCAAAAGAGTGGTGTAAAAGCCGCGAGGATTCATTGACGGTGAGAGGAAAATAACGTTTAAGACACAGAGTAAAGGGTATAGGGTGTCGAGGATATGACAACGCGTGAAGGGCGAGAACGCGGGGGAAAGGTTACGCTTCGGAAGAATTCTTGGTCCGGCGGATAATGGAAACAATAGGAAGATTAAAAAATCGAGGGGGGAAATGGCGGGAGCCCGAGGAGACGGGAAAGAAGCCCAGGCAAAGAAAATATCGCGCGGGTGTCAAAAAAAAATGGAGGGAGCGGAATCGTTCGATCAGCGAACGAAAGAAAACGAGATACAGAAATGGAACAAAGGAGAAAGGAGATCGGGAGAAGCGGATACGAAGAGGATAAAAACCGGACGAACCACGGGCTGAGAGAGAAAGGGGGGATGATCGATCAGAGAGGGGGTAAAGAAGGAAAGGGTGAAGAACCAGACGCAGAAGAGAAAGAAGACCAGGATAGACGGGGGTGGGGGATTGCGGACTCGCAGGAGCGAATGGACTTCGCCTCTGGGGATGTTCTTTTGACAGTCATGTCGCTGTCGTCTCCTAAGGTCCCCCGGCGGCGTTGCATTAATCTTCTTCTTCCGACCCCGCCTTATTGAAAATTCTACAGAGCGCTTCACAGTTTTTGCCACCGACCCGCCCTTTGTACCCCGCCCCCACACCCCCGTTTCGTCTCGTTCCGTCGGGACATCACCTACGGATTCACCTGCGGAGTCGATCGTCGCGGCTTCCGCTCCGCTCCGTTCCGTTCCGTTCCGTTTCGTTTCGTTTCGTTTCGTCTCGTTTCGCTTCGTTCCGCTGGTCGCCCGATGGTCGCAATTCCAAAAGAAATCCACAGTCCGCCGTTTCGTTCCGATTGAAACTGTAGCGTGGCGATGACTTTTTTTCGGCTGGGTCTAGCAAAGTGGATTTTTTTTTAAATCTTGTCTACTTTCCTCTAGGAAATGTACCTTTACCTTCTTCTTCTTCCGTGCTTCGCCGATTTTTACGTTGTCCTTTACGTTGTCCTTTTTGTCGAGCACTCTTGTTGAGTTAGCAATTAAGACGTTAAACCATTTGCATCATTAGCGTATATATATATACGCTCAATTTTCCTGGTGACTATCACCAGAGCCGTACGCATACGCTCAACTTTGCTGGTCACTGTCATAATTCATTAGCTAAAAAACAGAAATGGAGGATGTTGTTTGATATGAAAGTGGTAATTCTGATTTTTTCTTATAATGCTGAAATATGAAGTTCTTTTACGTGTAGACATTTTGACAAAAATGACAAGAACGCATTTGCCAAAGAATGAATAAATTACAAAGCAGCTTCACAAATTAAGTATTTCTAAATGTATAATATAGAAATTACAGAATATACAATATACAAAATATAGAATATTGAAATAGAGAACACAGAAAATATAGAATACTGAAAACATAGAATATAGAAAATATAGAATATAGAATGCAGAAAATATAGAGTGTAGAAAATGTAGAATATACAGAATATAGAAAATATATGACATAGAATGTAGAAAATATAGGATATAAAATATAGAATGTAGAAAATATAAAAAGTATAGAATATAGAATGTAGAAAATATAAAAAGTATAGAATATAGAAAATAAAGTATATAGAAAATATAGAGTAGAAGAAATATAGGATATAGAAAATATAGAATATAGAAAATATAGATTAGAAGAAATATAGAATATAGAAAATATAGATTAGAAGAAATATAGAATATAGAAAATATAGAATATAGAAAGTATAGAATATAGAAAATATAGAATATAGGGAATATAGAATATAGAAAATATAAAATATGGAATATTGAAAACATGGAGTATGGAATCAAGAATCTGGAATATGGAATCAAGAATCTACAATCTAAAATAAATATTGAATGTAGAATATATAATAAAGATAGAAAAAATGGACAGAAAAAGAAACGGAAAGAATTTTGATTCACAGGCGTAGCGTTTGGCGAAAGGGTTTGTCGACCATGGAGTTCGACAGAATAAAATACGGTCCGAATTTCAGTGTTTCTGGGTGGCAGCGGCTTGTATCGTGCGTGATCCAGTTGACAGCATTAGAACCGCTCCCTCTCAACACTGTTTCCCCCTTCTGTTTGGTCGTTGAATTCGTGTCGCGAGCTTTGTTCGTTGCCCCCGGTGCCTTGTCAACGTCTTTAAGAGGAAAAATGTCAACGACTGCCACAGCCTATTATCACGGTCCCCGAGCGTTACCCACCCTTAATTAACATTCCCATCGCGGGTTTCGGAGTCGAGTCCTACCCCTCCCCCCTTCCCCGGAACAACTTGTTTCGCTGTTTGTTATTTTTAATCCCGTGGTCGTACCGGAACGACATCCGCCGACTCGGTCTCCCACAAAGCGGAGTCCGATTTAAAGGAATTAAGGACTGTCTTTGCCGTTTAATCGCCGGGGATCTCCTCCGACGCAACCGGAAGCACTTTTCATCTACCCCGGGACTCGGTTTCTTAACTGCAGGAAGTCACCTTTAACTACAGGCTCTGTTCGGTCGCGAATTTATCCCTGTTTGAACTAGTCATCGCGAATTAAATAAATTCCTTCTGCTTCCTTCAAGCAACTCCATTTGCGTTCGCTCAGGCAATTCATTCCTTGCTCAAAAGACTCCTCTTAATTTCGGACGGCCACGTCTATTCGCGGAGCATGTCCTATTAGTGGAGATGAACAGTGTTTGTTTAAATTGAAGCCATAAGATTCTTGTTGAGCTTCTGCTAAAATTTATGCATTACCTGTTATTATACATTTTCTAGAATAGTAATCAACTTTTGATCTACAATACATCCTGCGCGATATTAATGTTACAACGCAAGAGGAATAAAAATTAATACAGGTTAAACAACTATTTGGAAAGCATAAACACTACAGTAAGATTACTACAAAAGGTTAAAAAAAAGATTAATATATGCAATTACTACAGATTACGTGTACAATATAACACAGCTAACTTGGAAAAATCGCTATAAGATGGAAATTCTTGCATTTAGAAACACTATAGTATAGTAAATTTCCACAAAACAGTTGGTCAGAAAAGGCCACCTTTACAAAGGAACCAAAATACGATCCTCCATTCACTCTGCGTGTGCAACAAAGTTAATACAGTGTTTTAACGGGTCTTGTCAGCGTCATATATCGTCCAAGAGATACTATTATTCTTTGATCCACATTTGCTATGATCTCCCTTTGATTTGAGCTTCGTGGCCAATCACGGGGTATACCACGTGGTAGTGGGGATAGTTTCGCGACTATTATCAACCAGGTGTTTACGACAAATATCGAGACTGTAAATTCACAAAAGACTGTAAATTCATTCCGATCACCCTCGAGGTGCAACTTTTCTTCTGAAAAATTCGCAAAATAAGTGACTTTTGGTGATCGGAGGAAGGGGTAGAAGATGAAGAGAGCCCGGACAACAGTACGGCCACGAGCATTGTGACTCGATCGCGGCTCGAAGAGTCTCCTGGGGACAGGGACGTGTTAATTGCAACGCGATTTCGCTTTATTTTCACCGAGTCAGCTAGTGTCTTCGACCGGGAGAGAGAGAGAGAGAGAGAGAGAGAGAGAGAGAGAGAGAGAGAGACTCGTGTGCCGGCGCGGCACGATCGGCACGTCGAGTGCTCGAGATAATGGCCGGGGCTTTGATTGGCAGTCGACACGTTGAAAGCGCGTAAGAAATGTTTGATCGGGCGCACAATGGTCAGCGGAGGCGCGGCGAGGTATAATTAGACGCGAGAGAGAGCCGGGTTCCAAGGGAAGACGCGTTGTTCCGCCGCGTTCCTCGTCGACGTCGAAACCCGCGACCCGCTTTTTTCCCATTTCTTCTTCCCCCCTGTCAGCCAACGGAGCCGCGCAACATTCTTCTCCGTTAATTAACGCCGGCGATTGTCGAATTAGGATGAATACATTATTGTGCCGGTGAGCTAATTACCCATCAACAGTAGGGATGAGTGTTCGTTCAACTACGACTTCAAACAAGCGGGTCACGATATCTTCAGAATTGAATTGATAATAAAAATTTAATGTAAAATGAATGCTAATTGATGCGCTGCGGATATTTATGCAGAATAAAAATGTTTCGCATTAATTGCAGCACATAGAAATCAGATAGGAATTTATTTCGTTCTTGTGCGGTCTTTTTAAGTTGTCAACAATCTGTTTTTATCTGCAAATGCTTGTAATCTTCTGAAAGTTTCAAATTAAACCATTTTTATTGTAAATACAGAAAATTCCCAGTGTACTGATCAATTTAGTACAGTGTTTACTCGATACATGGCCAAAACTCGGGTCTAGCCGTGGTCATATATTGACCAGGCGATACTATTGTTTGATCCACGCGACCGAGGTCATTCGAGCTTCTTCGCCCCTCACGGGGTGTACACCGCGGAAGTGGGGATAATTCCGCGAGGTTTATCACCCAGGCCCTGGTGACATATATAGAGTAAATACTGTATTATGTATTTTATTGAAGTGACAAATTGGTGAATGATTGTATAAATGCATAAATATTCTGACCAGCAGGCAAGTCGATAAGTTGTATACCTTTTCCTTAGTTATCAAGAAAGTACATAGTTTTGAAAACACAATAAAGAAATTCGATTTTTCTCTGCTTCAGAGAACACCTCTTTAATCGAACAAAACCTAATCTTTAAGCGAAGATCTTTTTGTCGTTCGACTAACACGCAAGACGACTGTATCTTTCGTTGATCGGCAAACGGGATAAACATTCGAAAATATGATGAAGAATACAGATTTTTCAAGTTCTTTAGAGGAGGAGGAGCCTCTTTAATCGAACAAAACCGGAGCGTTTATCGGCAGCAAAAAATTCCAGCTTCCCGATGATTCATGAATAAGCTCGATAAGAGTCCGATCGACGATTCACCGGGTGAACCAGCGAAAACCACGGTTTTTCCCGAGATGTTCCTCCGCCCGGCGTCGCCACTTTGATGTTGCTCTGTGCGCAATA
Organism: Halictus ligatus; assembly: GCA_028454255.1. NCBI lineage: Eukaryota > Metazoa > Arthropoda > Insecta > Hymenoptera > Halictidae > Halictus > Halictus ligatus. The sequence continues at coordinate 4,135,721 of CM052146.1, read as the reverse complement.
TTTGATCAATAGACTCGGAAACGATCCCGCGGCCAAGGAAAAACAAGCCATCGTTTCGAGAAGATTGATCGGCCACGCACAAAGGGGTAAGTACGTCCAATTTCCATGAAATTGCTTCTCGTTTTCGGCGCTCGTTCGCTGCAGAGCCGTCGACGTTGGCTACGTGACTCGCCGTGGCAGCCGGGAAAGAATAATTGCCGGTGACAACATGGAAGAAACGAGAGTCCAAACAGAAATAGTCCAAGCACACGTTCCGATCCCCGCCGGCCTGATAATCGCGGCAGTGCGTTTCCGCTTCTGGGATCCATGGCGAATCGATGCTGTGCGTGGTAGATCGAGGACGCTTTTACCCAAAATGGAGTAAACCCACTATTCTATCTATTAACCCTTTGCGGTAATCGTCAATCGAAAATAAAGCCTAAATTTTCTCTCGAATTTAGAAATATTTCCGTTTGAATTCGGAGAATCGGTGCTACGAATATTTCTGAAGAAATGGTGAACGACTCGCGGTGGAAAGAATAATGGCCAACGACAACGCGGAAGAAATGAAAGTCGGAAGAGAAATGGCCTCAGTGCTCGTCTCGATTGTCGCCGACCTGATAATTGTAACCCCGCGTTTCTGTATCTGGAATCGATGGCGAATCGATACAGTGTGCACCGACGAAGCGGAACATCGTGGTCCACTTGAATGCGTCTCACGCAACCGCTGATCGATACCGTTCGCCGTTTCTAATAAAAATAGAGGAAGAAACAACCTGTCTAGCAAGCGGGAGAAGATTCGCTCGGCCTCGCGCGCAAAAAGCTTAATATATCCAATTTCCGTGCAACAACTCTTCGATATTCTAACCCCTTGCCAGCCGACGGGCATAAAATGCAGAACCCGTGGCAATAGCGCCGAGATTTAAGGTAAAATGGCCAGGCGACGGAAGCGAGCCAAGGGGGAAACTGAAATATTCAATCGCGCTCGGTTTCTCGCGATCAAGAATAATTATGGATGGATGTAACGTGATCGATGATTCAAGGAGAACGACGCCGTTTCACTCTCGCCGACGCGGATTGTTCGCGGTTAACCAGCTGAGACGTTTAGATCGAGTTCGCCTTTTATTTTCTTCCTGTTTTCGGCGAAATTACTTCTGCCTCCAGGCAATTAACTTTTTATTGGATAGCCTTAGGTGAGGCGCTACTTTAAATCAACAGACAATAATATTGTCTAATATTGATTAATATTGATTAACATATTTAGTGTTCAACTTTTACGAACGGGTAATAGAAGTGATAAAATCACCATTTAAATCTACGAATTGAAAATCTTTGAATAAATCCTCATAACAAGTACGTTGCTATAGTTGTCTTGGAGGAATTTTCCCTTTGAGGAAAAATGACAACTTTTGCAAAATACGCAACTCGGAACAAAGTCCTTTTTTGCTTATAATTTCCAAGAGAGGTCCAAGAAAAGATCCCTGGATCCTGAATGCGGTCTACACTTTACACCTCTTACAGAATATCGCCTGGCAAAATGAAGATATCGAAAATTTCGTAAAAACTGTGTTCCATTTTATTCGCGGAAGTTCGTAGCTCCGGCAGCGAAAGAAGTCATAAAGCAAGGGTTTAAACGGACGAGGAGAATATTTCCGCGCTCGTTCTCCAGAAGAAATGGGAGCATAATTTTGCGCAACACTTCCTAAATAAACTTTCGTTCAGCGCGCCTTTGTCGCGGCGGCTCGCGCAGCCAGCGAATAAATTCCGAAGGCTGCTGTCCGACGATAAGAGACTCCGTGGCCCATAAGAGCGAAAACCTTCGTCCCCGAAATGTAAATAACCCACTTCCATCATATTTTACGGGGTTCGGCGACGCGGCGCAACCTGCTCATCGACAACGGCTGATTTACCGGGGCGCGTCCCAAAGGGGTTAATATAACCAATTCCCATACAACGACTGACTATACGGCTTTCCCCATAGCGATCACATCGAGATTTACCTGTTCAGGTCGCACGTAAGCAAGTTTTCTAAAAAGGTTCAGAGAAAGTATCCTTGGGGATGCTGAAGTGTTTTTGTCAAGTCCTTTTGGTTCTTTGCCGAAAAGACTTGGAAAACTTTTACATTAATTATTTATTTACTATGCTCACGAACTCTATCCGGCTATTGCAAACAATACGAGAAAATGTTAGTTACAGAAGTTGTAGGGTGTAAGAAACTACATAATATGGTATAAATGATATTCTTGCAAGTGGAGGCGTAGAGAAGATGTAAAGGTCACCTTTGTTTTTTTATAGGGAATGTCCAATCTTTTATGCTCGATTTCGACAGATTGGCGTATTGTGAGTATAAAAGTACCAAAGCGTGTTTTTCCAAAAACTTACCGTTACTGAGACATTTGACTGTTTTCATGAAAAACGTTCGAAATGTCGGCCATCTGCAGAGATGCAACGCTGTAGTGTTTGAAGCATGCTTCCCGCGGTAGTGGGGATAATTCCGAGACGTTTATCATTCAGGCCTCGGCGACATATGCAGAGAAATTGCTGTATTGCTACAATTACGTGCTGTGATAGAATGATTGTGGTATTTCCTGACTGGTGTAAGTGGATTTACGAAGTTACGTACATATGTGAATATAATTGAGTAAAACAGAAGAATCTCTTTAGACTGCAGAGGGTTAACATCTTGTCTTAAAATCATGTCTTAGAGACGTCAGGGGCTTCCAACGCCAAACACGATTATTTTCAACATTTTACGTTCATTCTAACTATTTTACATTAACTTTAAAGCAACACAAATTATTTTATTTTCCATTGACGCATTTTAGGTAGCATCGGAAGACAGAAATACAGCATTCATGGGAGTCGAGTGATACGAGACAAAAGAAAATAGGGGATGCCACAGGGGAGGGGTTGAATTTTTCGAATGCTCAACCATAATTACGACCGTGTACCTTTTCCTATCCAGAACCCTTCGACGTAGCTACACTCTCTCCGTACCCAAAATGAATCTCCATTCCTCGATGAGTCTCGACACTCCCATCCCCGTCCGTCCCTTTTTTTTCCTATGATGAATAACAGTCTCGTGAAGAAAAAGGAAAGTGGCTCTCCCCGGGACCACCCGCTGCAGGAACAACGTTACCAATTTCCCGGCGCATTAACGCCGGATTAACTCCGCCCCTGGCAGCCAGGAGGGACATGCCCTCTTCTGCCCATCTTTTCCCGCGAGTCACGGCGGCGGCGTCGCGTAACGTCGCTACGCGACGCGCTTATCAGGGGCATCGCGACGTCGCGAGACTCTCTCCACGCTCCAGACGGGAGGGAGCTTATCGATAAGGCTGATTGATAACGCGTCCGCTCCGCTGGGTGCCTCGTGGACCACCCTCCCTCCTCTCTTCTTCCTCTCTCTCTCTCTCTCTCTCTCTCTCTCTCTCTCTCTCTCTCTCTCTCTCTCTTTCTCTCTCTTGTCCTTCGTTCCCCGCGGATCCTAATGAGAGATATCGGGACGGGGGTGGACGCTGGATCTGAATTCGATTCCACGGAATTGAATGCGATCCTTGATTCTCGCAAACTGGATCCTGCTTCCGAATAATTGGACGATGCTGTGGGCCGACTGTGTTCGTTGGGTGGGGGTAAATCATTTTGAGGCTGTTCGTTACGAAAGAAATTTTTAGAGGCACTCGAATAGATATTTGTACGCGTGATTCTGGCTCTTGCTGTCCTTTAGGGATTTCTTTATTTATTTTTGGGGATTCATTGAATTTTGAAATTGTGCTCCTCATTGTGCTAGCAGTAGTATGTACTTTGTCATTGTCTTCTTATAATTATCTTCACTGATTTGTCCATTCATCCGTAATTATAACCGCTAGCCATTGTAAAATATTATTGAATATCGCGGACAAATATTAACAACGTCGTATCTGTTGTAATCCCAACAACGCATCCATTTCGAATGTACACGAAAGTTCTTTGTTAAGCTTCACAAAGCACGTGCTACAATGCAACCGGTATCTCCGGTCATATTGAATTTCATTTAATTCGTATGGTTAATGGAAAAATCACTTAAAAACAGAGAATATCGCACACGAACGCTGCTATTAATATTAATATTTAGCATTTACAGGATTATTGTCCTGATTTTAAAATAAAAGACACTTGGCTCCGCAATTGGGTGGAACACATTTTCCCAATTAACCACGGAACTCTTTAATAGGCGATAACACCTAAATTTTCTTTTTCTTTCCATGCACAAATATTTCCCTTTGAGACTACCGGTATAGTTAATACCGTTGCTCAAAGGGTGAGTTCACCTGTTACGAGTCAGCCACTTCGCCAAAAACATCAACCGGTCTCCTCTAAGTATAATAAACATTCCTCGCCTCGCAGAACTAACACTTCGCGGAAACGAGCATCGAAGTTCCCCAGTGAAAATAAATAATGCCTGCATCGATGGGATGAACTCGTAGAAACAATTAACAGCAAAGTACCGGTGGCCGGAGGAGGGGGTAGCGCTCGCTCGCTTGCTCGCTCGCGAGATAAATCATAAGACGCGGACTTTCGCGGGCCGGGCGGTATGAATGTCGGAGTTGAAAATAAATTAAACCGGCGGCAAGATAATAAATCGAAAGGGCGGAAAAGAAGAAAACAAGCTTCCGGAATTCTTAAGGAAGTGGCGGCGCGGCGCGGGCGGATCGATCTAGGGGCGACGGGAGCGGCAGGATTCCGGGATTCGAAACATCGGCGCTCCCGCTGGATATGAGTTATGAAAATTCCCGGGCGAAACAATTCTTTCCGGTGGCAGGAACCGGGGGGCTGAAAAATTGCGTCGGCGTCGATTCGAGGCCCGTTTGTTAATCGCCGACAGAAGGCAATAAGTTCGCGGGGGAAATCGAGCGTCCCACTTATCGCTCGGCGATCATTCCTCGTCGAGAACGCGCCCTCTCGCTCTGGTATCCGCCCCTCGGCCCGCACGGGCTTACCCCCTCGCAGCGAACCGTACGTATCCCAAGATTCATGTCCCGTTATGATTAATAACGTCTCCCGAAAAAGGAAGAGCTCGTCGCGTCCGGCTCGGTTCAATGCGCGGGTGCGAGGGGTGTGGAAAGCGAGGGGGTTCGGGGGTGGGTCGGGAGAACCGTTAACGGCGTGACAGCCGAAACACGCGCCACGGGAAAACCTCCCGCGAATTTCCTTTCTGCCGGAACAGCGTTGGGGAGCTTAAGTTTCACCTCTGTCACGCGGCCAGAGTGGCACGTTTCGCGCTCGAGTTCCCGCCCCGAGTCCGCCGCCTTTTGTGCGTGCAGAACGCCGCTATCTTTGCGCTTTCTTCCACCCCGCTTCACTTTTTTTCCTCTCCTTACCTCTCCCTCACTCTCTCGACTCTCTCTTTTACCTGGTGCGTGCGGAAAGAGGGCTCAACGGTTTACCACCACCGATCCTTTCATCCCTCCGCCCGGGCTCTCTGTAAGACAACTATTCTTCCAAGTAATCCGAAATAATGGGGGGAAAATTGTCCTCTTCTTTACACCGCCCCGGGCCTGTCGTACCAGTCATCTACATTTTTATGACACCTACATATGTATCGTATTCGGCGAAATATGCGACACACACCTTCTCCGACGGAATCGCTTTTTGCGGTTCAAGGGCGGGATTCGGCGGCGGGGATGTGTCTTCGGTTGTTGCCCTCGGGAAAATTGAAATTGGGGAGGCAAGATTAAGTTAGCTCGGCTAAAATTCAGCTCGGCCGAAGAAAAGTGTGTATGGCGTTTGGGGGTTGATTTCACCCTTTAAATTTTGTAATGCTTTCTTCCGGGTAGAACGATTTTTAAAAATTTTAGTGGGCTGAACGGAGTATCAGAAAATATATTATGTGTGGCGCCAATGTATTTGAGGGTTGCTTTCACCCTCCAGAATTTTAAGTGCCTTTTCAAAGCTAAATTCGACCGAGGAAAAAGATTTTTAAAAATTTAGTTCCGGTGAAAAGCGTACTGGGAAATATTTAATATTGTGGCGTCAGTGTATGGAGTTCAGGGGTTCACCCTCTAAAATTTTTGTTTGGTTCTGCATTGCAAAATATTACGTTAAATTTACTGTCATGATGGTAGTACAATATTCTACTAGACAATTCCTTAATAATTACATTTCCAAAAACATTGATTGGAAAGTAAAATAAATAAAATAGTATTGTTGATTGAATCCCTGCAGGATTTTTAAAATGTGTATAGTTTTTCGTTCAATTTCATATAACATAATCCTACCAAAATAGAAGGTGGTTCACTCGCGTTGCATCCATAATACAACCTCTATCGTGCTTCCAAAGTTTATACAATGTATGAAATATTAGCGGGGAGTTGCTCAACTTGGACTGGCTCTCAGATTGAACCTAATTCAATCCTCACGGTGTTAGACTGTGGACTTTACGAAGTTTAAAACAGAGATTCGAATTCCTATAATCTTTAAGCGACATCAATATAATTGTCAACCTATAAAAATAATTAAAAATGAAGTTCTATTGAGCTCCTGTTTTTGCTACCGATTCAATATATGAAAATCTTTATTTTATATAATAATCCGAAGTCTAAGTCTTGTGTATTTCTGATTTATTTTTATTATAATTTAGTAACTAATTTAGCACTTGCAACCGTTTCTCCTCGTCGTCGATAAAATCACTAATATTCTTTTTCCTGGTAAGGGGAAAAAATTGAAAAAAATTTGTAGGAGTATTTCAGTATACGGCAGATGGTGTGACTTCATTGCACGCCTTGATTCGTTCGCGGGACACCATGAGCAATTTAATCTGCCGGCGTATTACAGTTCGACGAGGATTTCCGGGGCCGGATCTCATATTTTGTTTCGGCGTATTATGCTTTGCGATCGCGGAACGCTCGCCGCAGGTATTAATGCGACACAATGCCGAGCGAAGAGTGGATTACCCAATTACTTTTTCATCTTAATGCGTTTATTATAATATTACGCGGGCCACGGGTACGGGTAATAGAATTTCATGGGACTTGCGGTAAATTGAATCCCTTTATGACCGCCGCCGTAATTCGTTTTCCCCTCGCATGGAACTCCCAAAATCAAAAGATCATTCGTTACACTCGAGCACCTGGAATAATCCACTTTATCCGGACGGACGATCGAAAAAAAAAATTGATAACCGGAACAGTGAAACTTCGCGAAATTCCCCTCCTTCGGAGAAAAAAAAAGCGAATTCAAGGGAATCATCCCGGCAAAAGAGCTTCGTACCAGAAACATATTAAACAATTCAATTGCGCGTCGTTTCTGCGATGGCGCAGGAATTTTTTGCGCAATTAAAAAGCAACGGAACAAGAATAAAATTCAGACCATTTGCGACGATTCCTACTCTTTTTTTTTAAACTCCCCCTCGTTAAACTTGGAACGTTATACTGAGCTCTTTTATGCTTCAGCAAAATGCTCTCTGCTCTGATTTTTCGCTAGTACATTTTAAAATAGTTGCAATCGTGGATCTCGAATCGAGAAGCGGGTTGGATTATACGAACTACGTACTTGAAAGTGTTTTAGTAAATTTCTGCAGCATCTTTGACGTGTCCTAAACGCGAATTAACTAGTACGAAAGTGATGGTGTGCTATTGAAGGGTGAAAATGCATGAAAGTAGACGTTGGAGCATTCTATCAGATATTGTTATTATATCTCCATTACATAACTTCGGATTTTTGCATGTATAACAAAGATGAATAAGTAAAGTACAAGATAATAAAAATTTCAGACGAATTTCAGAATGATCTTACATTATTGTCAATTCATCCCCTTCCTGTTTCCAGATACCGTGCAACCTTCAATTTCTCTATACTTCAAATTGATGTATTTATTTAAAATATGAAATTACCAATAAAATAGTGTTAATTAAAGAATATATCAAAAAGTGATGCAATGGCAGAGTAGAATTTTCAGTTTAATTAATTCCGAGAAACCAATGAGGATTTAAGTGACTTTAAGAGTGGAAATATAAATTTTGTGTTTAATTCTTGTTTCCAGGTAAGCAAAATATCTAAATTTCTAATTTCTAATTTCTAATTTCTAATTTGTGCTATTACTTATTACTTGCAATTCTCTGTCAGTGTTTCTGGGAACGAGTTAGGGGAATGTGATCGCTCGCCGAATACGCAGAATTTCGTGCGTTCCACGAAGGCCCTCGCCGAATTCGAGTTCGATTCCGCGGCCAATCGAAACACCGTCGTCGTCGGGCGACTTTCCACCTCTTAATTAATCGATCGACGAAACTAGGACGCGTCGGCAACGACAGCGTGTCCCTTCCGCCCCTCGCGTAATTACGCGGCTCGCGAAACACGTTGTCGCCGCCCCTCCCGCGCCCGGAAATCGACCGAAATTAAAATCTTCAGCCGTGCAATTAGCTCGCCGATTTATCGGTAAACCGTCGAGAGCGTTGGATCCGTCACCGGTCGGGTTTTAAACGATTGGATTTACCTCTGACGGAAATATTCTCGACCATGAGTGGTCGTCGGGGCTGTTGGAAGCGTCGCCGGGTGAAAATGTCGCGGTACCTTTAGACCAGTTTCGTTACTGAAAATTTACTTCCATTCCGCTCTTGAGTCTCTCTTGGGATTAATTTTTTAACGAACTTTCGCCGGATTTACGTGTTTCGCGCTGGAACGCGCAATTTCGGGCAAAATATTTGGCCACCATGTTTGGTCTCTTGGGAGGATCTACGAAATAAGAGGAGAGGGAGGATTTGACTAATTACGTTAGTATTTGTAGGGTGGGAGCAGTCTTCAAAGCCGAGGCTGTGTATAATTTATTTCTTAATGGATTTGTTAAGCAGATTTAAGAGGAATCTGTTTACGTGAGTCAATGCATTCATTAAAACTAGTAGTAGTTATGCATTTATATTTTCTCTCATTTTATAGTTCCGAAATATGGGATTAAATGTTCCAACTTTTAAGTAAGGATTACTTTTCATAAATATTAAAACTTTACATTTTCATATTCGGTAAAGTTTTGTCACGTTTCAGCGTGTATTTTATTTATAATTGAAAATAACATATTGAAATGAAAATTGACGGCAGTTTAAACTAGCATCTTTGTGAGACTCGTTGCGTATCGTTGCATGGTTTATGCCGCAAGTCGTTCGATCAGACTTATCAGACGAACTCGCAATCTCAATCCGTCAGAGTTTACCAAAACGTCGTTGCAAATCAAGCCGGAAAATGTTCTTCGTGACGAATGTTGCTTGCAGTTTGCTATCGTGCGACCTGCAAGTGTTATTGGGACGTCTCTTGGTCAAGTATTTACGAGAACCGTGAATTAGTATCACAGAAAGTTCTTACAGAAATGACATTCGTTAATATCTTATAAAACTTCAAATACCTATTTTCATAAGTTGGCAAATTAAACTAGAGGAAACTACTTCATCCGATTAAAAGATTATTTGCATTAAAATATTCCAATTATATTAAAATATTATTTGTAAAATTTGATTTAGTGTTATTTCTAAACTTAGGATTTTTTATTGAATTTCTCTGCGATGTTTAAAGAACCTGGAATATTTCAATAATTATTCAGAATGCTTAATCTTCGACACTAGTGACAAATCAAGTTTCTGGGAATCCTTCATTCTTAACAGGAGCTATAAGATCATGCTTCAGAAAATTAATCTTATTTTAGAACTTCCATTGAGGAGTTAAAAATCCGTCCAGATTTTTTCTATATTTTTTCGAAAGATTTTCAACTGATAAAAACTTTACGGCTGGAAATAGTAAATGTCCACTATTAACGCTATTTATAAATAGCACAAGCTATTTTTCCAATGATAACGTGCTATTTATATTTTCTGTGTTTACAAAAATCAATATTTTTTCATGAAACTTTCAGGAAACTTGCACCAAGACACGTTGTACAAAATGATTGTAAAAATATTTTACATAAGGTTCAATAACACTTTTCGAAAATGTAAAAATGAAGTTTGTTTTCCTCGCCGTGGTTTTCTCCCTCAAAAACAATAACAATGAATTCCCGTAAAAACACGGCTTACTTCGCCCGGAGCGCAAACAAGAGTTCAATAACACCAAAGAGGCGGTCTAAAAATAAAGACTTTTTTCTCAGTCTCGCGTGTGCCATTAAAAACAGAAAGATAATGAAATTCCGGTAAAAACACAGCTTACTTTGCACGGAGCACCCGCACGCAACAGTTCAATAACATTAAAACGGCAGCCTAGAAAACACAGGCTTTTTTACCCTCGATCCTCGCGCATCCCTGTAAAAACAATAAAAATTAGCTTGATTTGAAGCATCGGTTGCGCACGGAATTCGCGCAGGGAATAATTGCATAAAGATCGGCTGCATCCCGATCAGAATTCCGGCTCGTCAGAGATTTGCCAATCCCGGTTGCCGGCGCGGCAGACACAAAGGCGGCCGGGAATACGGAAACTTCGAAATGGAGTTAACGAAATTGCGGCATCGATCATAGCGAAGGGGTGGCCCGCTCGTCCGCAAACAGAAAATTCCGCGAGCGCGTAGGGATCGGCTTGCGCATATTTTAGAGGGCGGCGGAAAGGGGGGAGGGTGTAGCCGCGGTGCGGCAAGACGCGTAAGCCTTTGATTTCTGTAATCTAATGGGAGATCTGCCTGGAGGGTCGTGTGTTTACACGTGACGGCAAACGAGGGTTCGCAAATTAAGCGGGCGGCTTCGGATCTCCTTAATCTCGAGGCGGCGCGGCGCAGACGCCGGAATTAACGCGACAATTGCGGAAACGTCGTCGGCTCCTCGTTGATTCCGCTTCCGCCGCGCCGGAAAAATCCCAAGCACCGATCCTCGTTACCATCCGCGCCAACTCGCTCGCGTATTCTCCCCCGAGAGACGCGGAGAGGAAAACATTCGGCGTCGAAACATTAATCCACGTCGACGGCTACGTGATGCCTTGCGCCTCTCGCCATTACCGCCCCAGCCCAGCCCCCATCCCCCCCGCGTTCCCCACGGAAAAAAGGAAGCCGCGTTATGAGCGTCGCGGAACGGTGGAAATTGCCTTAACCTTTCGCGCGAACACAGAAACTCTCTCGCGGTCATAAAAGGATGCAGAAAAACCGGGAAAATAAATTTTCGAAACGCCCCGAACCGCCGCGCCGCGCCGAATATGAACGATCGCAGGCCGCTCCCGATATTGAATAGGATTGAATGGGAATCTCATGTCTGTTCATCACTCACCTTTTCTACTTACCGTCGACTTTCTTCCGAAACGTAGCGTGGTACGAACAAATTTCCATCCGCGCTTTCACGCATTTTTCATCCGCCATCCAGTTGCATAGTTTCTCGCAGGCCCTGGTAAAATATTATTTCAAGCAGTAAATAGGCTACGGTCTATTTTAGCTTAGGGTGTACCTGTGCTAGGAAAATGTTTTATTTACGGGAACATCTCTTGGAAATCGTGTTTAATTTCAGGGATAAAATGCTGAACCTAATATTTGTTTTAACTTGAACTTTAGGGGAATTTCAAGATAAAATTGAATTTTAAAAGGATTGCTATAGTAAAAATAAGTTAAGAGACATTCTTATATTATTTAAATTTTGACTAGAATTTTAGGAGAATTTCAAGATAAAATTTAATTTTAAAAGGATTACTATAGCGAAAATAAGTTAAGAGACATTCTTATATTATTTAAATTTTGAAAGAATTAGTATAGTGAAAGTAAATAAATTATATATTAATTACTTATCGTTCATGTTATTTTACAAAGAAAATATTGATGTACACTCGAGTCTATTTCTATTGTTCATTAAAATGCGAATGCGTATATAAGAATTGAAATACAAGAATTTCAACTATCACAGAGTACAAATACGTTCGGTATAATTGTGTTTTAAATATTATGCGCTCATTCTATCGTTTCTAGTTGAAACTCTGTTGAATTTCGTTGGATTAATTCATTAGTCACAAAGCAGTTTAGTAGCAAACGATATTTATTGTTCAATTCTATTCAAGTATCTGAATAATAGGAAACTTACTCATGGTTCCTGGTGCTTATGTCTGTAGTATTCCTACTGCTTTGATGTCTCTGCGTCAATACTAGCTGGAATAGAACAACAAATGATAATTAGTGACGTAATCAACACTGAATTCTGTACCTAATAAATAGTATTTGTCTAATAATTATCTAAGAAAATTCTAATTGGGTCGTTCCTAAAGTCATCTTCAGCTTTGTACACGTGGATGCAGATTTATAGCAGGTTCTTTTTTATAAAAGAAAATTTACTACAAAAGATTTTTATTGCCTTCATGTTAAGATATTCTTCCACGATTCTGTATGAACTTTTCTTTCTAATTGTAGTAACTTGTCTGTATTGTAAATAAACAGCGGATCTTTGCAAAACAAAAATTGTCTGTATTTATTGCTGTAAGGAACAAAAGCTAAATAGCAGCTTCTCTTCATAATAATCTATATAGGATGAAAATAATACACTGACACTGTTAAATCTTTTTGATCTTCGAACTATCTTAACACATTCGCGACAGCTGACGCGAATTCACGTCATTTTAAATTCTATTCCTGATTGCCGCTGACGTGAATTCACGTCCTACAATTTTTGTTTCTGAACAACATTAGGCGCATTAATGGGATTGTATTTAAATTTGAATTATTAATTAATTTAACAAATTAATCAATCCTTGCTTTAGGGATACAAGTTTGCGGCAACCAGATTCAGAATTTCATTATTTTCGCCGGTACTCACAATCAGTATTAGAAACGGAAAAAATTTGCCGGTCGCGAATGTGTTAAGTTGTGCCGACCCGTTTCCATTAAAAATACAAAAATGCTATGAAAAGATTCACCTGACGACATTCTAACCAACGAATCGACGAAGACGGAGGAAAATGGTCGGCCACGGTGTCCGAAAACTCGCCATTAAGACTGCGGCACCAGAAAAAAGAAACGAGGACCTCCAGACAAACAGCGCTGAGGGGCGTGTGATGTTCGAGCAAACTTTTCACGCGCCGGTTATTTTTTATATTTTCGCAGCGATCAGACTCGCCGGCGCGGCACGGGGCGAAAAATCACAATGGTAGACGGGCCGCTAATACGAATTCAATTGCCGGCCGGTTAACCGTCGACCGTGGAGGCGCAGAAAAAACACGTATTCAAATTCGATCGCCGAAGGGGTTAAGCAACGAACAAATAAACGTGGAAAAACAGGGGTTCGGCGATGGGAGGGGCAAGGTGAGTGACGTCGACGCCGACTTCGACGACCGACGCCGACGCCGACGCCGACGCCGCACGTTCTCGCTTCTTTCGGTTCGCCAAGACAGGAGAGACCGCCGTCGATTGCATAATATCGGCGTCTCCAGAGTAAATAGAATGTCGGGCCAACGACAGTCCCCCTCCCCTTTGCCTCTTCCCTAGTCGCCAACCACCCCCTCCCCCACCCACCGAAACGTTGGCAGAGGGAGGCAACCCTCGTCCGAAGCAACGGCACAAACGTTAACCGCGAATTTATTTCGGCCGTCGAGCCGAAAGGAAAATCGATTCCCCGTCCGCATCGGCGACTCCTCCGCGAAAACGTGTTGCAATTGTCACACCGGACCTCCCCTGATTTTCTGCCTCGTCCCCGAGCCACGCTGATGCCAATCTGATATATCGCATTTCATTTATAATTCAACCGGATCGCCCTTATCGGTCGCCCCTCCCTCCCTCTTCGCCTGCTTCTTGTCAGAAACACTGACATCCGGCGAAATCGACGTTATCTAACCTAGATATCCTTCCATCATATTTCCTCCAACTGGCTAATTCTGCTAGGTATCTACGTGACCTTGAAATTAAGAGAAATAGTGGGTTGTCTGGGATGTTCGTGACGATTTTTAAGGGAAACTCAAACGCAGTACATTTGAATTTCGATATACATTTATCGAATTATCATAAGTGCCATTTTGTTCCGTAATCTTTCTCCATCTTTCACGCAACTTGCGTTTTTCGGCGAGAAACTTTTAAATATGATTTTTTATGTCGAGCAAAGAGTTTTAAACTTGCAACGTTATACTGGGCTCTTTTATGCTTCAGCAAAATGCTCTCTGCTCTGATTTTTCGCTAGTACATTTTAAAATAGTGGCAATCGTGGATCTCGAGTCGAGAAGCGGGTTGGATTATACGAACTACGTACTTGAAAGTGTTTTAGTAAATTTCTGCAGCATCTTTGACGTGTTCTAAATGCGAAGGAACTAATATGAAAGTGATGGTGTGCTATTGAAGGATGAAAATGCATGAAAGTAGACGTTGGAGCATTCTATCAGACATTGTTATTATATCTCCATTACATAACTGCGGATTTTTGCATGTATAACAAAGATGAATAAGTAAAGTACAAGATAATCAAAATTTCAAAGAGTTAAAGTTTTTGTCATTATGGAAATTTTGTATTGACCTAAAGAGATGAAAATCTGGTGTAATTTCTGGTTAATAGGGTGAATAACCAAGCTCCAACAGCTTTTGGAAGAAAAAAGCATCAAATGCCTATAATTCACTCCGTTTCCTTCCATATTTAAGAGTGTATAAAACTAACAAAAATTCACCTTTCAAAAGTTCACCTTTTTAGACTATGTACACATAACATTTGTTTTCAATCATTTTGACATATTCAGACCTATTCTAATGCCACCTACAGAAAAACGGCACGAACTTTCCGGACAACCCAATACTTTACTAGATTTTTATTTAGAATACGATTCCATTATTTCTGCATCACGGTTTGATAATGAACAATTAGTGTCATTTTTCGAGGGATGAAGTGGGCCACGTATCCATGGAAACGCTTCAGAATGTTGTACTGTATCAATCTCGGTCTGTATCGCTACAAAAATAAAAAACGAGACACATTCAACACATATTAGAAAAATCTTTGGCCAGAATCAATAGCAACATATCCAACAGAACAGCGTAGTCGAATGATACTAGAACTGGCTAAAATTAGTGATTACGTTGGTACAATAAGGTATTTGCTATGAAATACATGGATATACTAATCAAGCAGGATTTAACACGTTGATCAACATTGTAGAGTCAACATGTTAATGTATGAAATATTACTGATAATAGCCTCATATATAATAATAACTAGAGCTTCGTGTAAAACAAAAATTGTTTGCATCATAGACATGGCAACCGAACATAAAATTACTGCTCTCTTTAATAGTTCGAATTCACACTCTAAAATTAGTAGTACTCTAGTAGTAAAATAAGTAGTACTCTAAATTACACTCTAAAATACTTTTAACCCATTTTTACCATAAATCTATACAATCCTAACAATAATGCATATCCTAGGCGCTGTTAATTTCGTTCTAGCGAATGTTCAAGTACTTATAGTGGGTAGCATACTTCAAAAAAATATTTGTAATCCTCGAAGAAGCTTGAAAAAACAACATTGCATAAAGAATTCTTTTACACATATTCTTTCAGTGAAATTTTCGTCTCAGAAATGTTCGTTTCCTACTGAACGTTTTCCATTGAACTGCAATGATGATGTATATTTAATTGTGGCTCACCCAGTACATGCAGGGCATCAATCAATTTTTTGGAATTCGGTTTGCGCGGGGGGGGGGGGGGGGGGGTAAAATTTAATCAATACCAAATACGTTCCGCTTAGCCCCGGGGATTGGGGAACAATGACACTATTCCGGGGAAATAAAGCAAAATAGAAGCGCAACCTGGTGAACGGGACCTAGATTTCAGTATCGCAAGGAATTGCAGTCCTTATCGTCTAATTAAATTTCGAGGCGGAACCCGGTAATTTGCCGTGGCGACCGGCCAACACGGAGAATCTTGTAAAATCAGTTCCGGATTGATCCGTTAAATCGTCCATCATTGGTCATCTATGGGAACCCCCCGGGGTAAGCGTGCTCCAATATTTCCTGACAAATGATCGGGCCAATAGCAAGAATGGCGACCTGGCTGACCAACCCTTGGGGATCGCAACCCATTCTCCTGCGAAAAATGTCAAGGAGAATGCCGGATGGAAGTCCTTCCCCGGAGTAATGCTTTTATACACGATTAAACCAATCTTATCCCCGGCGAATCTGGACGGGCGGCGTTGTCCCGTGAGCGTCCTCGCTCCCGGGGCAATATCTTACCGATTGATGTTGTCGGTCGCGAATCATAACCAGCCGATCCCGAGGAGGACAACCGGAAGAAGAGGGGCGCGTACGTATCCCGGTCGGATGAAAGGGGAACGCAGCCGGTGAAAGCGCGGTCGTTTCAAAGCGATTCATTTAATAACCATTTAACCGATAACAGGAAAAAGGAGCAGGATTTTCAGGAGGGCGAGCGGAGCGATAAATATAACAGGGACGACGATATGGAGTGTGTTCCCTCCGTCTGAAGCCGGCAGCCGGATATATTAGGGTGACCCATAAGTAATCAATTATTGTGAAATCTAAAATAAACTTTGTAGAAAATTCAAGTTTTTATTTCTTAATTTATTATATAATCTCCATCATTACCAAGAACAGTTTGCCATCTTTCCTGCAAATTTTCAATCACCCTCTTATAGAAATCCAGGATTCCTGAAGCAAAATATGACTACAAGGTGCCTTCACCTGGTTACATCTTCTACAGAAGTGAATGTTTTGTTTCTTAAGTAATGCTCCAAAAATCTGAAAAGATGATAGAGGGAGCAATATCCGGTGACTATGGGGGGTGCGGTAAAACTTCCCATTGCAATTCTTTGATTTTTTCCGGAGTGTGTTTCGCTGTATGGGGCCGGGCATTGTCAATTTGTAGTATTACACCTTCTCTGTGGACTAAAAATGCCCTCTTTTTCAATAGTTCTGAATACAGCTGACAATACAACTCAGCATTAACTGTTTCTCCGTAATTTTGGATCAGTTTCCACTAGAGATTTTAGGGTGTCATTATTAAATTGAACTGGTCGTCCACTTCGTGGTCTGTCAGAGAGATCATAATCACCAGCAGCAAACCTTCTGAACCAACGTTGACACTTGTTGACCTTTAATACATCTCTATAAACATCGGATATTTTCTTTGCTGTTACCGTTGCATTAAATCCCGGATGAAAATGAAAAAGTATGCTATGCCGAATATGATCCTCGTAAGATACAGCCACCGCCATTTTATTGCAGGGATGTAAAAAAAATGATACCTTTTAGAATATTTTGAGCACAGACGGGTGCTGCACGTTGAGGGTACGTGCTTTCCTCTTCAACGATCGGCACAGAACTAAAGGCAATACAAATTCTTTGCACATATATTGATTACTTATGGGTGCCCCTAATATATATTCCTGGCCCGGGCGTTTTGCAACCCTCGAGAGCGCAGCCCCACTTGGTTTCATTGTCGCACTTCCCTGGAACCGAGGCCTCCTTTGATTTTTCGAGCCTCGAACGTAACCCTAACTATCCAACGGGTCTACCCTTTTATTTTTAATTGAATTTAAATGTCGCCACCTAGCCGTCCCGCTACACCCTCGCAGCCCCCCCCCCCCCCCCACGGGCAAACGAACGAACCCGCCGACGCGAAACCTCAAATTACCATTTGCCTTGTTCGAGGCGAACCATCAAGTCGTCCGACGGCATATGCGTGCAATCACGAATTGCGCATCGATGCGTGCACTTCCGCATGCACGCATCCCGACGCATGCATGCGCGCACCGATACCCACCGACGACGAATCGCGGATCGATAACATTATCAAGCCGCCACGATTCCCGGCAGCTATGACAGCTTGATTGGTAAGCCCGGCAATGGACAAATCAACCCAGACATTCTTTTATTTATTTTTTTTCACAAGCCTCGCCGTTCAACCGTTACCATCGGACCCATTGCGCAAAACGGTTCATTATTTTCCCCGGCGTGGGATTTTTCGCGGAGATTAGGCTGATACCCACGGGTACTCTACTGGGGAATGACCCGTTGTTCTTCAGCTCAAGTTTGGGACACTCAATTTTTCGATCGATTGTCTTCAAACAGATGTCTAAAAATATATTCGCGTGGCGATACACCTTTGAAAGCCCAATAAAACGGGAGAAAAATTATAGATTCATATTTAAAACCATTTTCTGAAACAGAAACTCTAATCTTTAAATCCGTGATGGAATAAATCTTTAACACGTTAAGTGCCCAGCCCGATTTTACTTGCCGTTCCGTTCAGGCCATAGTTAGGCCCGTAAGGACCGGCGAGGCCTAAACGGAAAGTCTAGCGGCGGTCATTAGAAACCGGCGTGTCGTTTAACGTGTTAAACAATTTTTTTTTACTTTTTCTGTGATATTGGAATTTACAAAATTTTCATTGTTCATGACCGTGGACTATCTGAATTATGATACGAAAGAGTAGGTGCAATTCGAAGTAGTAGATAAATTAAAAGAATTCGTTTCATTAATATCAGCTTACTATATATACAGTGATTTCTCTATACATGTCGCCAAGGCCATGATGATAAACGTCGCGGAATTGTCCCCACTACCGCGTAAACAAGACTCGGTTGTGTCTCCTGGATGATACATGATTCTGGCAAGACCACTGTTGTTGACATATATCGAGAATTCACCGTGAATAAAATAAAATAAGAAAGGATTTCTATTTGGCTCCCGTTTCTTGCCATAAATGCAATCAATGTTTATTTCGCATAAATATCCACAGTCTAGTGATTACACCACTTTTCTTACATACTTTGTCAATAAATTTGATCTTGGTTTCAGAAGGTCATCAGCATTTATAGTCCAAGAATAATCCGGCCATTTTAACTGCCACATCAGACAGTGACTTTTGACGGGGTCTAGAAATTCATTTTTATCATAAGATATCCAGACAAAACGAATTCTACTGGAGTCTCTCGAATTCAAAAGCGTTAAGACAGCATACCCTATAACACATTTTAAATTTTTAGTTTTGGTTTCATTAATTAAATTACTCTGATTTTGTAAGAATCTCTGGGGTTGATATTTATCACTTAAGATACTGAAAACGAACATCCCCACCAGCCGGAAAAAATAAAAGAAGCACGAGTGAACCCTAGAAAATTATAACTCGGATCGCAGTGCACACGGTCGTTTAACCATCCCGATCCCGTTCCCGTAGTTCCCCTAACCAGATAGCCCACCATGGAAACCAATTTCCTCGGACCGTTCGAAAGAATCGATCCCGTCCGCGATACTAACATCGCAGTCAGGAATCGTAGATGGCTGGCGAAGATCAACTCGGACTCCGTAGCAAAGCCGGAGCTCCGAAGTAACCATAAGTTCGCGGTTACGTTCTCGGGAAGCGATCGAGAGGCGACGTCGAACGCCGGGGTAGAAGGGAGGGACGACACCTTGCTAACGTCCAAGGACAAAGGGGGTTTTGCGCTGCGCGGGACAGGATGCAATATCGGTGCAATATCGCGAGGGCACACGTGTGACGCGGTGGGGGTGGGATGGGGAGGGGGAGGGGGTGCGTCTCGAAACGATACCGCAAACCGATTCCATAACTCACGCGACTGAGACAAAGCCGAGGGAGATACCGCTCTCGATCGCCGAGCATCCTGTGAGATCGTTTCTCGAAAACGCTCGAAGCCGCGTCTGAACGTTGCTTCTTTCCGCGTTTGACGATCCCGTCCCCGAGTTCTCGGCCCGGCGGACCGGAAATCTGAATCGTTGGATCGGTTCCCGGCGATATTTCCCTCGAATTTCAATCTGGACGAGAATGCGGTCCCACGGAGTTTCGCGTAGGTCGGCTGTTCCGGGACTCGTCGAATTCGGTACGTGTGCGGGACATTTTTCCGTGTATCGAGCGGACGATGTGCCATTTTGAATCTACGTCCCCCGCGTTGCTTATTTAATCCGTCGTCGACGACTTCGGTGCCCTGGTACACATCACTCGTGACCCCAACATTTCTGTACATTAACTCTCGCCATTTTATTACTAGACTGCGGATCTTGATGCATTTATTTCCTGTGAAAATGTTCAAGAAATGCTACAATATAAAATTCGATACAATCTAGCACGATTCTTATTTGTATTGGATCCACAGAGGTTGTTGCCATGAAAAATAGGATTTCATTACATTCCATTTTCTTAAAATTTGTCTGCAAAAATTGGAAATTATAGATAGTGAAAAATAAAAATTGTTTGTGTCGGTAACAATGACTCAATTAGACATTTTTTTCTCACTTTAATCATTTTTATACGTGAATGTGCAAAATCCGCAGTCTGATAAAATGTCAAACAGTTTCTTTAACTTCTTCAGCATATTCGGATTATTTAGTTTTAAATTATATATATGTATATATATATATCAAAAGGTCCGAGAAAATTTATACAGAATTTTAGAAAAGGTCTTACCACGATACTTCGTGGCCTAAGTAAATGCTGGAGCGACTGAAGTCGAAGAACAAGCTCGTATAAAGCAAATTGGTCAGCTAATTGCAGGTACGAATGTTACGGTTATGTAGAGCGTTATCAAGGAGCAGCAGACGAGGCTGGAAGGTTTATGGATTGTTGTGAGTCGGTGAAGCCGGAAGGTTTCGAGAGCGGATCGCGGGTTTATACGAGGGCGGGGGGGGGGGCGAGATAAAATCTTCCCATGAATAAGTGAAAAACAGCGGCGCGTAGCAAAGAATATCGAGAACTCGGGTTCCCCGTGAGCGGTTTTCTTTGAATCCGCTCGGTCTCGAAACGTAATTGGCAAACCATGTATCCTCCGGTGTCTGCTCGCCGATCCGCGAACCGTGGCCCGTTCGTATTCTGCTCGGCTTGCATTTCGCGCTTATCGTCGCCGCTGGCTCGCACGCTCGCTCGCGGGATCGAAACTCCGGTTTCTTCTTATCTGCTGAACCGCCTCGACCGCGCCGCGCCGCGCCACGCCGCAAACACGATCCAAGAAAACTGACGAACTGACTCCTCTCCGCCACGACTCCCACGAATCTCCCCTCATCTCTCTCTCTCTCAGCCGCACGAAGTCTTAACTCGTTCGCGGTTCAACTCGCAACTCGGTGCCCATCGGTGCGCGACACCACCTCGAGATCGAAGATTTCGGTATCGACCAGCCACCGTCGACCAGGAACGCCTCGCATCGCGAGCTGATCGCGAGCGGATCGCGAGCAACTTGAAAACTACTCCCCTGCTCTATAATTCCTTGAACGCAACTTTCGAAAATGAGACCACTATCCGCGGGAACTTCGAGATACCAATCGACTCCGAGGAGATTCTTCGAGGACCCTCCGGATCCCTTGCCGCTCCCAGCATACCCTTCGAAGACTCTTGGGATGCCTTCGAAGTCGCTGGAGGAATCTCCGGATCCCGTTGGTCCCATGGTAGGTCTGCAGGATTCTCCAGAAAACCTCCTAGCGCGGCCTGTGTGGTTCCTGGAAAGACTCTTGAAGGTCTTCGAAGGATCCTCTGAATACCTAAATCATTAAAACGGTCCATAAACTATTCTGGAGGTTAATAGGGATCCATAGGATATTAAAAAGTACATAGCAGGCATCAGGAAAGTCCCGAATATCCTTGCGGAATTTCAGGATTCCTATGAACGTCTAAAAGGTTCTTGAAGGACTCTCGTACACTTTCCTAAGGATTCTAGGAGGTTCCCGAACTGTCCACAGAATTTTTATTTAAAAGTTTGCAATTCGAAGAACTCTAGAATTTCTAAGTTCTTCGACAGGATCCTGAAAGGACTCTCGCGGACTTTTATGAGTCCTAGAAAACTCTCAAGTCCTTTCAAAGTCTTGCAGAATTTTACTGTACTCATAGAAAGTTTCAGGAAGGTCCTTGGAGAGTTTCTGTTATCTGGTAGAGCCTTTCAAATACTTTTGATATTCCGCCATAACTTTTAAGAGTTCCATAACGCCTTTAACGCATTCTTTACACTTTCTGGCGTTCTTGGAAAGTCCTCGAAGATGTTTCAGTATCCACGGGATTCTTAAAAGCCCTTGGAAACAGTCAAAATCACCTAGATAAATTCCTGTTGCCTCCAGGATGTAGCGATGAAGGACTTGCATCATCGTTTCAGCGCGTTCGTTGCAGAAATGTAGAGTACGCTTTATTACCAACTAATTGTTATTGATAATCCCCGAGCGAGTCCGGGGAATCCTTTAATCAGTTTTTATTCACCGTTTCCATCTCGGGTTATTCGGATCGCTGCCTTTTCACATGGAATTACGGGAGGATCCTATTGTTCCGCTTGGCATTGTTGCAACATTTGAGAATTTAATTCGTCACATTACATTGTGTTACAGCGTAATTATGCTGCCCGGCCCTTTGTCTGTCGTGACAAACATTCCTGGGGACAGATAATCATGCAATTTTCTTGCCGGTACGCCGCGCCGGGCCGGGCCGGGCCGATCGCGGTCACCTGGTATAATATACATATTTCGAGTTCTCTTGTGTATCCCCGACATGGCTCCATGTGGTACTGCGGAGAGCCTATGTTTCGATACGATTCCCGAGTCGAACGGGGCCGTGGCCGGGTCCCCGATGTCGCTTTAATCCTGGCTCGCTTTCAATATATGCGGCATGCATTATTCAAGCGACCGGTAACGACGTGGACCAACAATCGTCGGTGCGTATATGGTTTCCGTATTAAATCTTGCCACGGATCACTGCAGGTTTTCGGCCGATCTTATTTTTAACAAACGCAATCACCGGAAGGTTTTTATTAAACGTGATTAATACGCACCGCTGCGAGCGTACGACCATTTATACACCGAACGGTGCGACCACGCTGCAACTTTCGCCAGCGATGCACATTTATTTCTACTCGGAGAATGAAACATGAAAATATTAGGTCGTCAATATTGGTCATATTGGTCAGCAACGTAAGCATATATAATAAGTTTATCCTTTCGTTCTTTAATTTATCTTGAGGAAATAATAACCAAACTGAGTTTCACTGTAAACACAAGATTAAAATATTATTCGCTATTTACAACAGTTATCTACATTATTTACATTACATTACGTTACATTACATTTCTACCTGTAAACACAAGACACGACATTAAAAGCTATTATTCCACAAACCTAATCAATTATATTTTGTAATACAAGTGGCTTTTCTCTCTTTCAACTACTCTTATCAGCTGTGTCAATCCACCATCTTGTTCTACAGACATGCGCAATACGTATCTAATTCAAAATGAGTTTTAAAAGGAGTACGATAAATTTATATAACCTTTATCGTATTTCTTTTACACATATACCAACAACATGAGAACATTCAATTGCATCATTCGCAATATTCGGTGAGTACGGGGGGTGCGGTAAAACTTGCAATACTTTGACAGTTTGCCATATTTCCTGTAAATTTTCAATCCCCCTCTTATAAAAATCCAGGGTTCGTGAAACAAAATATGACTCGAGGTGCCTCCTTACATCTTCTACAGAAGTGAATATTTTATTTCTTAAGCAATACTCCAAAGATCTGAAAAGATGATAGTCAGAGGGAGCAATATCCGGTGAGTACGGGAGGTGCGGTCAAACTTCCCATTGCAATTCTTTGATTTTTTCCTGAGTGAGTTCTGCTGTATGGGACCGGGCATTTTCAATTTGCAGTATTACACCTTCTCTGTGGACTAAAGATGTCCCCTTTTTCAATAGTTCTGAATACAGCCGTTGTAATTGCTGACATTACAACTCAGCAGTAACTGTTTCTCTAAGTTTCAACAACCCAAAGTGAATTATGCCACGGTGGTCCCACCACAATGGCGGTGGCCATTGCTTGGGACGCTTTATCGAAAAGAATTCATTTTTCATCCCCGGTAACGATTCTGCAAAGAAATGGATCTCTACGAAATTCAACTGGTCGTCCACTTCGAGGCCTGTCAGAAAGACCATAATCACCAGCAGCAAACCTTCTGAACCAACGTTGAAACTTGTTGACCTTCAATACATCTCCATAAACATCGCAAATTTTCTTTGTTGCTACCGTTGCATTAAATCCCGCATGAAAATGAGAAACTATGCAATGACGAATATGATCCTCGGAAGGTACGGGCGCCGCCATTTTATTACATGGTTGTAAAAAGAAATTATACTTTTTAAAATATTTTGAGCACAGACTGCTTTCCCGAAAACTGTAAAAGGATACGTGTTTCCTCTTCAACGATCGGTACAGAACTAAAGGGAAAACAAATTCCTTGCAAATAATTGATTACTTATGGATACACCTAATAGAACATGGACACTGGGTGGGTGAGAGGACTGCAAGAAATACTGTTCCATGATCATCCATGCTACTATTTCTGAGCAACGCATGGGGAATGCATTTTTTCCCGAAACTTTGAACATCGTAGGGCTGGTGTTCATTATTAGACCAACGCATCCATAGTTGACACGCGGCAGCGACACAGCAGAGTTCGATTTGTGCATTCGGGTCGGTTCGGCTGGGCTCTCTACAGGACCCAGGGGACAAGCCTAATCGGAACAGGCTGGCGCAATATCGGTCGAATCCGTGGCAACGTCGCTGGCTTCGACTTCGGCTTCGGCTTCGGCTCCAGGCTAGTCGCCCCGGTCCTGATCTCTCTCGTAGCGCGGCTTGTCGTCGCGAGGGTCCGCGCGCCGCCCACGCAGCCAGCTCGTACCCCGTCTTATGTTATGCTAATAACGCCGGCGAAGAGAACATCGGCCTCGATACTGACTCAGC
Source organism: Halictus ligatus (assembly GCA_028454255.1). Taxonomy (NCBI): domain Eukaryota; kingdom Metazoa; phylum Arthropoda; class Insecta; order Hymenoptera; family Halictidae; genus Halictus; species Halictus ligatus. The sequence continues at coordinate 4,111,125 of CM052146.1, read as the reverse complement.
CCGGATAAGATAACCCGAATCCCTTGGCCCGGACCGGCTGTAATTAAGGCGTCCCCGCCGCGCCGCCCCTTACTGTCCGCCGGAGCGGACTTCTCGGGCGCGGCTGCGCGATTGCTCTCGTCGCGACCGGAGTGACGATCTTCAGATTCCGATCCGTGAGTCCACTGCACCTTTAAAACGTACCACAATCACTTTACCATTCTTATATTGTTATGTACGTATATTTCATTCCGGTCGGCGTTGTATGTTGGCAAAAGGTTAATTTTTAATATTGAATAAATATTGTGTCATGCAAATGAAGATTTATACCAGGAAGACGTGTAAAAGCTCAAGGTAGAAAGACTGCTTCGTGGGACATTGCTGCGAGCGTGTCTCAGTCCGGAGCAATAAGGCCACGCCCACTTGGTACACTCTACATGAACAAGAAATAAAGTAGATAGTGCGCTGTTGCTATTGAAGACGCGTCATAATTTCTTACTATTTTTAAATCCACCCACATGTGTATTTCATTTGAGGATTGTAATTTACTAAGAGGTTAATTTTTAATATTTTACAAATATTGTGAGACGTAACTTAAGATTTAAACTAGCGAGTAGACGTAAGGATCACCGTATAAGTGTGTAAGAGTTCAAGTTAGAAAGATCGTCTCGAGAAGCACCGATCTAGGCCTCGGCTGAGTCACGAACACCAAAGCCACGCCCACTTAGGCCCAGATTGGGTCACGCCCTCCCTACACAGAAACGAAACAAGCGTAGTCTTACGTTGCTATCGAAACCTCTTCGTAATTTTTAACAACTTTTGGATCGTCCCACTAGCGTACCTCATTTAAGTGTGGGGCTTGTATATTCCTGAGACGCACATTTACTGGAGAAAACAATAATATTTAATAAACAGCGTTGCGTATAATTTGGTATGTAGCGAATAAACATAAGGATTAGCAGATTTGAATTTCCATATGAAGAACGTGGCGAAAATTGCTAACAAGCAGCTGTGCGGTAGATTGCTCCGTGGGGCACTGGCCCCGCCTATGCCGAGAGCCACACGCCACGCCCACTTGGGGCACTGTAGACGGAAACGGATCGGAATAGAATACCTCCCGTAGCTATTGATGCGGAGCTCCTAAAATCGAGGGTCTCTGGCATCTCCGAGGCCAATTTGCCCCCGAAGCTCTGCTCCCCAGGGCAATCGAGCGCGTTGCCATGGCCGGGGTTCCTGCCCAGGACTACAGAAACCGCGGTGGTCCTCTCGTCGAACGTCGATCGAAGAATTAAGTTCTTTCGGCCGGATTCGTCGGATATCTTAATCGCGAGCTATTCTCGGGGGTCCGGGCGAGGAATCCGCTTCGAACGAAAAGATGGAACGCTCGGAATGCGTTCTGGGTTTAATTAAAGACTTAATCGGGGCAATTAGCGTTATGCGTTTTCGTCGGGTTGACGGAATGTTTAAGAAGCGTCCCGGAGCAACGACCACGGGCGAGTCGAACGCGCGCGACAAAAACGATCGTGGATCTCGTCGGATTTCAACGGTCCTGATCGATTCGGCAAAGTTGACGAAGTCGGGCTACTCGGATATATACCGGGAACTTGGATCTCTGTTTATTGCATCGTGGTGCTTCAAGACTCGACCGAGTTGAGCTTCCGTTTAGTCCGGGATTGTTTGGAGAAAATGTCGGATGGGGATTATGAGACCGGCGACGCGAATTCTGTTTTATCGGGACGCAGATTGCGAAGATTTCGGGATTCCCGAACGAGATCCGGCCACCTCGAATACGCGGTCCACGAGATTCCGGATGAATTACTGACATTTTTTTTACCGTTCTATAAAAGTTTCGGAAAATGTATTCATACGATCGACGAAACAAGCGGTGATCCCGGCGAGCCGTTCCCGCGCTGGAAATTGCCGGATCGGAGAGCCCGCGATTCCGATGAAAGCGATGTTATGTAAACTAGATGCTCCCGCCCGCGTTCCCCGCGCAGAAAAAGTCGCCGGTCGATTGCTCGAGCAGTACACCCCCGTACAATGATCGTTTTCCAATTCGTTTGCGAACCGGATCGTGGACGCGCGGCATCTTCTTACCTGTCGCGGAGAGGTTCACGCACGATTAAAACCATCGAGAATTCGAGATTCTCGACTGAAATTTGAGTACATGTGGAAATTCGCACCGTGCGATTCCGGGAGATTTGCTTGAAAAACACGCTCTCGCCATTTCCTAAAGGTTTTCAAGGTTTCTCGAGATTTTCTCAGTTTCCACAAGTTCTTCAACGATTTTTGAAAGTGTCTCGAGGATTTCGAGGGCTTCTCAAAGTTTCCCAAGGTTTCTAAAGGTGTTTACAAAGTTCACCCAGGTTTTCCAAGGTATCTTGAGATACCTTAATGTTTCTGAAACACTCTTAAAAGCTCACGACGTATTTTACAGTTCGTAAAGATATCCCAAGGTTTTTTCAAAGTTTCCTTGAGGTTTCCCAGGGATTCCCAAGGTTCCCCAAGGTTTTTCTAGATTTTCTACAGCTTTCCAAGGTTACTCAAGCTCTCTCGATGCTTCCCAATATCTTTCTATACCTCCTAAGGTCTTCCAAGCCTCCCAATGTTTTCCAATCCAATCCAATCTCTCCTAATGTCTTCCAATGTCTCCCAAGATTTCGATTTCCCCAACATTTTCCAATGCTTCCGAATGCTTCCCAATGTCTCTTAATGCCTCCCAATGTCTCCTAATATTTCTTAGGAATTCCCCCAAGAACTTCTCCAATGCTTCCCAAGGATTGCCAATGTTTACAAATGTCTGCCAATGTCTCCCAAGATTTCTCAATATTTCCCCAAGGTTTTCCCATGCTTCCTAACGTCTCCCAAAATCTTCCAAGGGCTCTCAATTCGTCTCAGCGTCTATCAATGTCTTCCAGGAGCTTCAAATGCTTCCAAAATGTCTCCCAATGTCTCCCGAATCCTTCCAATGTCTACTAATGTCTTCCACGGCCAATCAAAGTTTCCCAATGTCTTCCAAAGTCTCGTAAAGCTTCCTAACGGCTCCCAATCAGTAGCAGTCACAAATAATTTTTACGAAAGAATCTTGCAACGAGCAATACTCGAACTGGGAAAGCCATAAATTTCCGGCCGCTTAAACTAGTAGAACATTCGGGGATTCTTCCGTTAAGTCGAAAAGCTCGCAGTGATTGGAACCCTCCACGAGATCCCCGTTGCCGCGCGGCTTAAATATCGAACATCTTTCGCTCGGAAATTCCGTGGAAAAAAATTAACCGGATCGCGGAACGGCCAGCCGAATAATACGGGGAGAAACATTAATGCCGTGACTCGCGTATAGGGGCGTAGATAAAATCCGACAAGTTCCGCCGGCCGGAGCAGCCCTCGCGTTAATTTTATTTCAGATAAGCCGGGTGGAAGGCGCGACAGCGGACCCCTGGCCCCGAAATTTATTTACCGCCTATCCATCGTCTCTCGCCGAACGAGATCTCCAGCCGGTGTTACGTCAACTCCGCCGATCATTATGATCCATCACGCCGGCTCGTATATCGTGTCAAATTCGATTATTATTATCGTGCATCAGACGGTCGCGTAAAAAAAAACCCGATCGACGGACGAGGAAAAATGAAAAAAAAAGAGAAACCGGAGCGAGGGGTGCGCCGACGAAACAGATAAATATCCAGGGAAATCGGGATCGTTGCGGAGCACCCCGTTCCGCCTAATTGCCCTGTCAAAGTGATCGAAAAATTTTAATATATATACCCACCCGACCGAAATTGATCGTTCGCCGATCGATTGGCCGAATGTTACGGCACCGCGAAATTCAACGGAGACGATCTGAAACGCGATTCCTGTCCTAAATTCCGAGGACAATACTTTAAAAGCAACAGTTGATTTCGATTTTTCAAAAAAGTTTTACATAACATCTGCTCTCAACCTTTCGATACCGCTTGCTTCAGTATTTGCGTTCGCATGGCAGCAATTATAGTAATTTCTTTTCAATTTTGACTCTCTCACGAACAGATTAAAGCCCCCGGCTATCTCATCAATTTTTCAAACCTTCGAAAACTGCCACAAGTGAAGGATGAATTTTATTAGGCAGCGAATACTCGCGCGTTCCTTCAGCGATAGTCGCATGAAAGTGTAATGTTCCTAAGTGATATTTCACTCGTTCCTGTTTCGCGCTTTAGCTCAAGTGTTTAATTCATGAGTTCATATTTTAAAGAAACCCATCAGTTCATACCACAATCAGAAGGAAACGAAACATTTTATCCGAAGAACGCGATGGGATTCCACGAAAGTTGGACGGAAAGAAAAGAAACGAAATGCAGCGCTTGGACATACATTCTGGATTCCCTGTGAAATTTTCTATGATCAAGTTTCCCGGTCACAACATGCTTACGCTTCGATTTAATTGAGCCCGGAATCGTGCCGACCTTCGGTGATTTATAGTAGAGCCGACCGGGTCACTGCGACGTGCCAGCAGAAAGTTCAGTAAGATTACACGGCAGCCAGCAAGATCAAATATTCTTCTTCGGGTGTTCATTGGGATCAGCCTTGGGTCGAATCAACTGCGGCTCTTTCTTCGGCAACCGCGTATTCACCGCCGAAAAGTACACAGTTCGGCCGCGTTGCGTTCGCATTCATTTCGAGCGTCGCGAACAATGCGGGGTCTGTTTCAAATATGGGACCGCGATGCGCAGTTTTAGCGAATCCAGTCGGATGAACGTTCGGCCATCGGAACCGCGCGATGTCCAGCATGATGGAGATAGTGAGCGTCCGACAAGATTGGAATTCCGCGTTGTGCCCGCCGGAACAAAAACAAAAAAGTGTATCGAGTTTCTACGGTATCGAGGAGGACGTCAAAGCCCGATGGTGTGCCCGCGGTATCAATCACGCGTGGCAATGATTAAAACGGCAGAGAGAGAGAGAGAGAGAGAGAGAAAGAGGGAGAGAGAAAGAGAGGGACCGTTTCGGCTCCGTTCGCTCGTAATTCCGCTAAACAGCGGGCGCAGATTCGGTGCGCGTGGCGCCCGTAAACGCGCCCCGGCAATTTCCATACGGTCTCGTCGCGGTGTTTATGAAAACGCGTTTTCCCCCCCGTATCGCGAACGATATTTCGCGGCGGGTACGGATTCGTTCGCGGTCCCGTGCCGCGCGGGCTATTTGCGTTACCCGCCCGACCCGCACAGATAAACGTCCGCGCAAAGATTTGCTCGCGCGCCGAACCGAGCAGAGCCGAGCCGAACCGAGCCGAGGCCAGTTAGTATCGCGGCGAAATGTAAATTAATTAATCGTAATGCGACGAGATAGCGGCGGCGCGGCCGCCCCGCATTAAGCGCGATCCGAGGGTGATCGATAATGAACCGGTACGCCGTTCGACGTGTCTGTTACATTTACTATACCAAAAACGCATGCTACATACAATATTTAACACTAGGTTTACGGAGCACTAAAAGCGACTATTTCTTTATAAAACTAACGAGAATTTTCTGCCCAGATTTTTAGCCATTTCTTTTTAATAACATATACCCAAAGAGATAAATTTGTTGAATAATTCCTCATGCATGTATCTTTAGAATCTTAATAGTGCTAAATTAAAAAATATTAGAACCCGTCATTTTGATGTGATATTTAAACAAAAATTTCTCTGACAATCTTTGTCGCCATCTTCATCTCGAAGAGATTGGCAGTCTCTGTCTTCATCATTGTCATCCCCAGGCATCCGAGTGTAAAATTGTCGAACTTAAAATGGAGGAACGTTAGTCGAGAATTTTCCCTGCAACCATTACCGATCGAAACTATGTAGTAATTCGCGAGCGACTTTCGCGAATTCAAATTGTGTTTGTCTCTGTTTGCGCGGTTATGCGTCCCGGAAGCGAGGCACCTTCACCGAAAGAATATTTGGAAGTTGGTCGCACGGAGTTGCTCGCCTTTCCCATCCCGCGGAGCAGATAAAGCTAAGTGTTATTGTAAAATTGGAACCGGTAGTTTTCACTCCAAGTAGGCGGAAAAAATTGGCAAAGTTTGAGCACGCTCGGCTGTCGGCAGTGCTCGCGACGCGGAATCTTCCAAGTTCGACGATTTTTATCGCGCGGTCTGAGACACGGGAGTTGCTCGAATTTTACGCTGGCTACTAGATATTGCGAACGTTGAATGGTTACATCCAGTTTTAAGAGAAGAATCAAATCTGGAAAAATAAAAATTGTTGCAGTATTAACTGGAGACTTCGCCTTCTTTGTCTGTGAAAAAAGAATTTTCAGAAGGCAAATTTTGCAGTTAATCTAGCAACTGTTTACCTCGATCATTGATATAAGAAACAGTCTCTTTATTCGGCTATGGATCTTTATGCAGATTCCTATTTCTATGGATCCTGTTACAAAAGTTGGGAAAAGATTTCTCGTACCAACTGGAATTTTACGCCTTCAAGATAAATAGGAATGATATTAAATTTTCTTACTGGAATTGTTTCGTTGTACTTTTACACTGTGCAGACGCCACCAATGGGTGGAGATCCGTAGTCTAAAAGAGTAGATTTCTATTAAATTTAAGATACTTTTACACAAATTAGAATGAGGAAAGAATCTGTTATACCGAAAAGAAGTCCTCTCTTGGAGCCGAAGTGGAGATCACAATAATTCTTCTTACCGTAATTGTTTCATGGTACTTTTACACTGTGCAGACGCCACCAATGGATGGAGATCCGCAGTCTAAAACAGTGCAGATTTCCATTAAACTTAAGATACTTTTACACAAATTAAAATGAGAATTTCTTGTATCAAAAAGTCTTCTCTTGCAGCTAAAGTGGAGATGACAATAATTTTCCTCACTGCGGTCGTTTCCTAGTAATTTCGATTGTGCAGCCGCCATCGCCGGACGACGATCTATACAAAGCGGAGATTTCTATTAAATTGTGTAAAACAGGTGGAAGAGGAGCCGAATACCGTGCGGTGGCAGTCGAAAAATAATTTCGATTCTCGGGGGCGTTCCATCATTTACAGTCACCAGCGAGCGTCGATATTCCATAAAATTCCATCCCGGCTAGCCGCCTGGAGATAAATCCGCGATAGCCGGGTCACGATAAAAGATATCGAAGATCGCAGGGCCCCGAGAATCGATTCGAGCCACGAAAACCGTCGGTGGTGGAAGAGGAAGGGAGCCATCTCCTCCTTCGCCCGGGCAATTTCATCGTTGCACGTGTTTCAGCTTCTCGTGGCCGGTATATTAGAGCCTCGTCCTCGCGACTTTTACGATCAGTCATTCTTTCCCCGCAAATGTAGCGATACTAACTGCTCCCGTCATTCCTTTTTTACCCGGGCAACGGTTCCCGCAGCCACGATCCTCCGCCCCGCGACTTTTATGCCGGAGTTTAAATATATGGGTCGATTATTCTTCGCCGTTGCCGCGGAAACTTTTTCGAAAAAAGAAAGAAAAAAAATAAAAGGGGATCCCATTAAGGGTCCGCGCCCTGCGAGTTGGCAGTGTTTTTACGCGCTGGTGTTTGTATGCGTGCGTGGATAGCGAACAAACGCTGCGAACATGTATCCGGCAACGGTCGTTCTCTATCAGCCCTTATCATGTACGCAAGGTTCGCGCGATAAACGCGAGTATTCGATGTATTCGGCTCGCGAAGGCTTAGGCTCGAAAGCCGAGCCGGATCCGAATAAATTCAACCAGTTCGAGACTTTAGGACTTACACCCCCGCGCAACCCTTCTCCGCAAGTTCCAATTGCACGCCGCCGCGCTGCCAACTCCGAAGAACGACCGAGGGCAAACTTGTTTTATCGCCACTTGTTAACCCATTAAGGCCAGAGCGATGAAATAAGGTTTTTATATGCGGCCCGGCTCATTTAACTGTGCCACATTAATTCGCTTGTCAACCGATCGCTGCGCGAAAATATATTTCATATAAAAGTTGATTGGTTCCTCGGTGCTCCGTTGCTCTGTCGAGACTCAAAGGTATTTATGGCTTCTGAAAATAAAATAAAAATAATATAATATAATATTCCACAGAACTTTCCAGGGATTCCCAAGGTTCTTCAAGGTTTATCTAGATTTTCCACAGCTTTTCAAAGTTACTCAAGCTCTCTCAATGCTTCCCAATTTCTTGCTACATCTCCTAATGTCTTCCAAAGCTTCCCAATGTTTTCCAATATTTTCCAATCTCTCCTAATGTCTCCCAATGTCTCTCAAGATTTCCCTACGATTTTTCAATGGTTCCCAATGATTCTAAATGCCTCCAATGTCTCCCAATTTCTCCTAGTGGCTCCCAAGATTTCTCAATTTTTCCCCAAGGTTTTCCAATGTCTTCCAATATCTCTTAACATTTCTCGATATTTCCCAAAGGTTTTCCAATGTCTTCCAATATCTTCCAACATTTCTAAAGATTTGACCAAGATTTTCCAATGCTTCCCCATGATTCCCAATATTTTCCAATCTCCTCCAATTTCCCCCAGTGTCTCCCAAGATTTCTCAATATTTCTCCGTGGTTTTCCAATCCATCCTAACGTCTCCCAAGATGTTCCAAGGGCTCTCAATTCGTCTCAGCGTCTATCAATGTCTTCCAGGATCTCCAAATGTCACCGAAGGGCTTCCCAATGTCTCCCACTGTCTCCCAAGGCTTTCTATGGATGTCCAATTGCGAAAGTTGATTGGTTTCTCGGTGCTCCGCTGTTCAATCGAGACGCGAAGGTGTTCTTGAATTTTTTTAGACTGCGGATCTTTATGCGTGTACGGCTTCTGAAAATTAAAAAAAAATATGATATAATATTCCACAGAATTTAGTACGATTTTTATTTACATCAGATCTACAAAAGTACCACTGAAAATTAGATTCTGTTTCCGCTTTCCTAAAATTTGCCTCGAAAAATTGAAAATTGCATAAACATCCGCAGTCTAATAATTACTCTTTCATCTTACGATAGGGAACTAAATGTTGAGTAAAATACTATGGAGATTCATGCTGCGACTGGGTCACGTTCTGAGACATTTAAAGTGCTGAAATTATTTGAAACCCACATCATTTGGACAATAATACACTTTAAATATCGTTTTCGTGGGAACAACGGGTCCAGATGGAATAATGATCGATCTTCTAACGTGTTGTTTAATTACCGTGACGAATGGTAGCTTTTCAATTTCGACTTGATTAAATAAATGCCTGCGGTTTTACTACAACGTTGTAGAACATTTGTCCGTGTTAAAAATGAAACGATTCATTATGAAAAGCACGCGGCAACAATTTGTCAACTTCCGGCTACGTAACCATCGAAGCTGCCGAGGTTAATTTACCCCCGCCAGACTAAAATAGAAATCGGGCTATTAAATTGACCGGATATAACTCATTCTGATGACTTTTTTAACTCGCTGCGTGTAAATTATACCGTTATGATTCTCCTCTATCTGTCCAGTGTGTCTCGAAAATTGCTCTGCAAATAGAAAGAAAGCGATTCCACGTGAAAACATAAACAAGCAATCTGGAATAAATGGTTTCCGGGCTCGTTCTCCGGAAATGTTATATGAAAACAATTAAAACGAATGAATGAACGTTTCTAGAATTCTAGGCCCGAGTTATTCTAAAAAGTTTGGACATTTACCTGAACAGATTGCTGTGCTCTGGATATCCGGGCGCCAAATGACAAAAATTTCGTTCGCAAATTGTGCTTCGTATAAAATTAGCGTTCCTCCGGTTTAACATGATTCCTGAGGCATCCGGTATCGTCCCTCGCAAAACGGTATATTCGGTGATGGTGGACTGGAAGGAAAAAGGCACCGCCGTCCCCTTTTTTCGTCGGTGTTTTAAGGGCGCGGTATTAACACATCTTTTTTTTGCACGCCGAGGGCTGGCGAGGACGTAAAAGATTCAGGCTCCCCCCGTGCTCCTCCCCTGCGGGCCCAAGGTAAGAAAATGTAAAACACGCGGTTATGCAACGGAGTAACTGTAAAATTTCCAGCTTGTGCTCGGTTGTGGAAATTGCGCGATCCAGCTTGACTCCGCGTGTAACTTCAAAGCAGCAGGGGCTTCCCCCGGGGAAATCTATTGCTTCGTGAATAATAATTAAACAATAATAATAACAGAGACCGCGAACTTGAGTGACGTTAATGGCGAAGTCTGCCGACCGCGCAAAATTGAATATTTTCAATTACCCGGAGAACTTGTAAAGACTCCGGTCGATGAACTTACCAATCCGTCGGAAGTTCGACGGAAATCAGCGTCTCGGAGGAATGCGAAAGTATTCGCGATTCTCTGCCGATGGCAATATGGCGGAGGTGATCGTAGACAGAGACGGAGGGCAATCGCGGTGGAAAGACCGATTGCTGCGAAACGAACACGGGAGAACCGGTGAAATATTAAAAAGCCGACCGGGCGTAGCGGCCGCACGGCGCGCATTGTTATTAGCGAAATTAGACTTGTATTATTCATTCTTACCGGCGCGTACAATTATACCGCGGACGCCGGGCCCTGCCGCCACGGGTCATCCTTGTCTCGTGTTTTTTTTTTCAAATGAGAATATCCGCCGACAAACAACCGGTACGGGCCGCGTTAAGCTACATTAATTACCCGCGGCCGTTCGCGTGCTCCCGCGTCCTCCTCGCGGCACAGAGGCGGCCGAAACGGAAAATAATTTTTTTACGCGTATCGCGCGCAGCACGGCCCTATTAAATAAACGCGAAATTACTATTTCCGTGTCGCGCGTGTTCCGCATCGATTCCGCGGCGACTCGCGAAATTGCGGCAGAATCGAGTCGAAATTGAGTCTCGGCCTCCGGGCTGTCTCTCTCTCTCTCTCTCTCTCTCTCTCTCTCTCTCATTCGTTTTCACAGGCCCTTTGAGCACCGCCCACGGACAATTTATGACCCTCGATGGAGCCCGTTTCCACCTTGAATTACGTCGATCAGAACTTCACCGAAATTGTCAGATCACACCGGATTAAATCTGGGACGTTAGTATTATAATAAGTCGCGATTTATTGAGCTCTCATGCCTCTTGCTCGTGCCAGCGTGTTTACTGCCGACGAGCCGCGCGGATCCAGCGGAATCTCCGATTTCTCTCCCCGGCATTCTTTTATGTACACTTATAGCAACTTCGCCGTATTTGTTCACGGCTTCTGGAATAGAGATTGACGTTATGGGATCCGGGGATTTCAGACCCGGCGACTGTTATCGGTTTCCTTTCGGGGTGGGGACACTTTGTCAAGAATATGGGCGAGAAGTGCTTTCACGTCGCTTTTAGCGATCGTAGAACATTTTGTTCCATCACGGTCGGCATTAGCTGCAGAAATCAGATCTTTCCAATTAACTTCGCTCGGGTCGTTCAGTTGTTTACGTGGCAATTCTGTCGCCGTTTCACAGTTTTAACGTGTTATCGTGACAATTAATAAAACGGTGTGTGTGTGTGTGTGTGTGTGTGTGTGTGTGTGTGTGTGTGTGTGTGTTATTGAAATCCTCGGCGTAATCTTATAAACGTGAACGACAAAATAAAACGTGAATGGCTTGCTGATTATGCATCCTGAGGCGTTTCAAGCAACAAAACCCACAAAGAATGTCTGAATGTATTGAAAATGCTATTGAAATCCTCGACGTAATCTTATAAACGTGAACGACAAAATAACACGTAAATGGTCAACTGATTATGCATCCCGAGACCTTTCAAGCAACAGAAATCTCAAAGAATGTCCTTTTCCATGCTGTTTATTCATGCAGCACAGCTCCCTCTAATTAGGTACTAATTTCTTTAAGTTAATACAGCATCATTTTACATTTAATAAATGCCACTATTAAAACAGCGTCGCTCTGGTGGTAAGTTACGAGTTTCTATTAATGTGGCGTGAAGTTATTAACAATAATAGTAAATGATAGTTGACGATCAAGCTCCTACAATTATTACTCTGCACGACGAAAAATATTTCCCCTTCTCGCCGACAGTTTCATGCTGAAACATTGATTGCCGATGCGTCGTCGAATGCACGTGGAACTTGCTCACCCGTTTATTATCTCGTACGATTGCTCATAAAATTTCTTCTTCCTGGCGCGCTTTATTCTACCGTGATAAGATTTTACGGTCGACGATTTATCATGGTACTTACTCTTTGCGCTTCATTCTTATAATTGGGCTGCGGATCGCCGGAGGAACCTCCGTATTCGTAGATTTCTTTGGAAACATTAGATCGGAGGAGGAATTTCTCTGATTGGCCGGAGCACTCCTTCTGGAAGCTACAAAATAAAAATGTAGGTTAATGCTTCTCAATTTATACGTTTTCTTGCGCGCGAGCCCGGCATCGTAAAGATTCGCCGGGGCAATTACAATATTTTGTGATGTATTCTTCCCGTAGAATCGTTGCGAAACGAATAGGCGATATCTGCATACTGTGGGGAATTTACCGGCTGAGATGTTCAGGTACAATTTCAGCTGCTTTGAGGGGGTGGTCCTGAATAATTCCCCATATGCAAATTGATCAACAAGAAGCCCGTTCAACGCTGTATGCCCTCTTTCTTCGAGGGTGCGTCGACGATAAGATTTTTCTCCCTCGTCGTTCCCAGGAGATAAAACATCTGCAACAAAACGTATCACAGCTGTTAGCACGTATCGTATCATTTCTAAGCCCAATGCGATTACCATCTATTCCAAAGTACAGCCCAATACGTTTAGAAACTATTTCTTCTATGGAAATACCATCTTGCATTACGTAATACATCAATTACGGAATAATCGTTCGAAAGTTGTTGCTAAGACATCAATAAACTGCATACGTCCTCTGAAAATCATAAAATGCTCGGATACAGCGTATTTACAAATCGAGGAGTAACAGAAAAATATTTTTAGAGGTCTGCATAATTTTGTCGAACATTTTCTTGATTTATCTGAAACTACAATTCTTTTTGTCTGCTTTTGCGAAATTTATTGAATGTCTGCAACGTTAAGAATCACAGTGATAAAATAGCTAGACCTAAATTGCTAAAAAAAGTCGTAAATAATTAGACCCTGTTGAAATGACGTCAGTCGACGAGGTAAACAAGTCCTCGCGGACAACGACACCCGTCGACGTTCTATTTAAAGTGATCAAAAATTGTCTCCGTAACACAGCTCAGAATAAAGATCGGATAAAAATCAGATTTGTAAATTGAAAAATAATACGGTAAAGATCTCCGAGTGACGTGACGGTTACAAGTGACGTAACAAGTTACTAAATTCGTAACGCGTTTCCCAACGCGATTCCCCGGCCGAAGTGCACAATAAATTGCACTTACATGCGAGCGTGTGCACCTGTCTCGTCGACGCGGGGGACCGTGTAGCGGGAGCCAATACCCCGAGTATAATATTCCCCGCAACAGTAATTTCCCCGGTATCTCGGGTTTCTCCGGAGCCAAGATGGTTCCAGGCCGCGAATTCTAGACGCGTCCTCTCCGTGAAACCCGAAACTTCCTGCGCGCCGCTCTTTTCCCAGCCGGTGTATTTCTTCGTTTCCCGACTTCGAGTTTCCTGAAAGGTTCCTCCATATACCGTGGGCCCCCTTACGCCCCCTGGAGGCCGGGAGTGGAAGCTCTACTGGACCAGTTTCGAATTCGTTGCAAGTCCTTCGAATCAGCTTCTCAGTTTTTCTCTTATTGTACCGATTGCATAGCTCGTCAATAATGTGATAATTTCAAGGCATGTGGCAACAATCGTAGTATTAGGGGGCCCATAAGTAATCAATTATTTTGGAATCTAAATCAAACTTTGTAGTAGAGTTTTTGCTTTTTAATTTATTATATAATCTCCAGTTTCTCATCCTTCCTGCAAATTTTCAATCCCTCCCTTATAGAAATCCAGGGTTTGTGAAGCAAAATATGACTCAAGGAGCCTTCTTACATCTTCTACAGAATGTTTTATTTCTTAAATAATGCTCCAGACATCTGAAAAGATGACAGAGGGAGCAATATCCGGTGAGTACAGGGGGTGCGGTAAAAATTCCCATTCCAATTCTTTGATTTTTTCCTGAGTGAGTTTCGCTGTATGGGGCCGGGCATTGTCAATTTGTAGTATTACACAATAGTAGTAGTATTTTTCAACAGTTCTGAATACAGCTGACAATAAAACTCAGCATTAACTGTTTCTCCTTAATTTTGCATCAGTTTCCACTAGAGATTTTAGGGTGGCATTATTAAATTCAACTGGTCGTCCACTTCGTGGTCTGTCAGAGACCTCGCAGCAATAATAACATAATAACATGCATAATAACTAGCAGCAAACCCTCTGAACCAACGTTGACAGTTGTTGACCTTCAATACATCTCCATAAACATCGGAAATTTTCTTTGTTGCTATAGTTGCATTAAATCCCGCATGAAAATGAAAAACTATGCAATGACGAATATAATCCTCGAAAGGTACGGACGCCGCCATTTTATTACAGGGTTGTAAAACGAAGTTATACTTTTTAGAATATTTTGAACACAGGCTGCTTTTCCGAGAACCGTAATAGTATATGTGTTTCCTCTTCAACGATCGGTACAGAACTAAAGGCAAAACAAATTCTTTGCAAATAATTAATTACTTAGGGGTACCTCGAATACCCAAAGAAATAAAGTTGAATAATTTCTCATTCCTGCATCTTTACAAATTTCGATAATTGTGCCACAAACCTAGTGTTAAAAAAGGTTTTTTGAAAAGGGTGGAAATATTCACTATGCGTAAAGAGTAATCTAAAAATTGTTTTTACACGACAGCACGTGTCGAATCGCCGGCTCGGACGCGGTTCGCTCCGTCGAGCTGCTTCTTCCGAGAATATTTGGAACATAGGCTGCTTTCCTCTTCAACGATCGGTACATAACTAAAGGTAAAACGAACTCTATGCAAATAATTGTTTACTTACGAGTACGCTTAATATTTCTCAGCTCCCCTGGGCCATAGAACGTCTCAAGGACACCGCTAGCGAGTCCAGTGAGTTCCTAAATTGATAAACAGAGGGCGGTTCGGTCTGCTCAATTCTCGAATTGACAGACTCTGATAGTGTTGAATAAAGTAATGCCAAATGGTAAGTTAAACTGACGTAAAATAGTGCTCCTAGCGATAACATCCTGTTCGAGAAACGTCTGGAAGGGGAAGATGAACAGGATGAAACGGTGATAATTGGTGTAAGTAGCCCAGAATCGACGTAGCGAGCGAATGATGGTGTTCTCGGACGGGCCCTGCTAACGATCGCGTCCTTTTCATTTTTTTCGTCGTACGACAGGGAAAGTGAAGGCTGCCGGGATACACGTATGCGAACACGCGTGCCTCGACAGGCGTGTTCGTCGCGTCGGGGGCGCACGTACGCGCTTCGCGATGGCGAATGCATAATACATGATCGTGGCGCGCTGCAGGCGGTCATGTTTAAGGATGTGTACGGAATATAACGTTCGGAGCGTTCCTTTTTCAGGAAAATGAGATTAGAGATTGGCGGGGCCGTGTTTCTGCGCGATCCTCCTCGCGTGAGCCCGTTCGCGCACGCCGGCGCCCTTGCTCCGTCCTCTGCCCTCGAGGGCCGCATCTCGATCTCGTGGATCCTCGGCTACTTTCGTCGACCTGTCCCGAGGGCTCGCACGCGGACTGCGTAACAGCCGAAACGCGACGATGCGCCGCTCAAAAGGTCTCTCTGTCCGAAATCGTGGCGGAGCATCGTCGAGAGGAAGAACGATACTTCTCAGATGCTGCGCAAGCGAGTTTATATGCCGGGGACGTGGGATCCGAGGCTGATTGGATGAAAGATCGTGTAGAGGATGTCGTTTGCGGGAAAGTCAATGTCCCGGAAAGAGGGTGGAAACTCTAAACGAAATTCGAGATCGCCCGTTCTGTCGTTAACTACATATTGTTAACATATTTCCCGGCCCCGTGAGTATTTTCTCCAGCTCGGGAAATAGTGGGCTCTTTGGGGCCTGTGATAAATGAGCTACCTTATTTTAGATGTAATTAGACTGGGAACACTTGTGCGTCTTTGAAACGATGGGTTTGAGAACAGGGGAAGCAGAAGTTCTTTATTTCATCCTTTATCATTTTCAATCATGTTTAAGGTAATATTATTCTTTATGATGGGGGCACGAAAATGTCTACAGAATGCTAAATTTTATTAATCCTCGTACACTCCCTATGACCCGTCGTTGTTGACCCTCATTAAAGGATAGCGTCCTGGCAAATTACTTCACCCATTGTTTCTTTGCATTTTAATTCAACAGACTGAATTTTAACTCAATCAACAAAAAATAAGGACTTGTATGATATCTACGAATATAAATCCAGTGAATATTGCATGTGATGGTAGTATTAGGTTTAAAATTCTCGTATTATACTATTTTAGAAAGAACCTTAAGGAATCTTCGTGGAAACCACGGACATAATACATTGAAGAGAGAATTTCTGAACAGAGAACTTCCGAAGCAGTGATTTAATAAATAAAGGACAAGAGAATTGCTCTAAATTGACAGAAACGGTGATGATTGCGTGAAGAATCCATTGCAAGTTTACAAATAAATCTTCAGAGATCCCACGGTCCTGAAACGTGCACTGACGAGTACAAATCATCGTGGCTCCTTCTTTGAATCGTGAGACATTGAGCCTAGTGAGACAATGGTTCAGTGAACTGATTCAAAAATAGATAAAAGCGTTTAAGGAGCCGTAAAGAAAGATGCCTTGGAACTTTTTTGCTCAACGTACAAGAGCATCGTACGGTTAGCTTATCTCGATCAGGACGGCAAGTTTCCGGAGGGTCTAACGAGAGGGCGGATGAGCTTTCTCGAGGCGAACGATATTGATATCGACTAGGTTAATTTCCCTATCAAGGTTTCATGGTACCACGAATTACCATGCATGCTGGTGTCGCCCAGGGACTGTATTAATATCGCAGAGTACACGATATTTGCAATTCAACGGAGCCGGGTCCAGTGGAGCTTGGAAATGTAATCTCTATCTTTAGAGTTCCCTCGAATGCCGTCGCCCGCGCACACCGGCGGCCTCCGGGTTCTTCTTTCTGCGCGGGCATTGTTGCGCCCGCGGTTTTAAATTATTCATTGTTGCAGGCTCGGCCCGCCGCGGCTTAAGGCGATAAATATATTACCGTGGCGTCCACAGTGCGTGAAGTAATTACTTCGCGATGAAGTAATGCTGCGGTCGGCGGCGTAGCGGGCTTAACGCTCCGTGGAATAATGTTAACACCTGTAAGTGCGAGTACAGGTGCTTAATAAACCGATTAGATCGTTGCGCGAGCATCCACCGATAAATAAACGCAGTCGTTTCAGCTGTCATCGTTAACGTTCCACTTTGAAAGAAAGTTGTTAAAGAGCCGTTAAAAGCGAACTCGCGCTGGCCACTTTTCGAACGCCACGAAATGATAGTTGTTCCGTGATTGCGCGGGTTCTGCTTCGTGATGATCAATATGTTATCGATTGTGTTCCTGGGGCTTTGATTTTACTGATCATATGTAGACTCTGTGCATTTGACGGACAGTTAGGGAATTTAGAAATTTGTTTCTTATTTTCAGCAGATTAAAATTATTAAAAGAAGAAGTAGACGTCAATATATCTTGTACGTTAATGGAAATAATTCTCATTTTGCAGAAAAATCTGTAGTCTAAGAATCCATCGTCAGGCGCAGCTATGCAAGTAGCCTCTTCGAAAAGTAGCCACAGTGGATTAGCGTTGCAGGACGCTTCTGTGTCAAAGTTGAAATTCAAAGAGACCCCGAAAGGGCCAGGAGTAGTGCCAAAACACGTCGATGACGTATGCGCGAAATCGTCGATGCGGAAGAGTAACCGAACTGGATTGCGGAGGATTAACGGCGCCTGGTGGCTCGTCAAGGAATCTCGGGACCGGCATCAAAAATATTCATCGCGATGGATACATTGAAACCGGAGTCGATTCCTGGTTGCTCAACTCCGTCGGGAGTTTAAATCTTCGAAGAGTTACGCGGTGGTGTCGTCAAAAACGGGCGGGCCGCGATAAACGTCGAAAAACCGTCGGCGGAACGGAGCGAAACTGGACCGCGATCAACGGAAGAAGAACGTAGAAACGTCGCGCCGTCGTCGCCGTCGAAAGAAGTTCGCCGCCGAGAGAGAAAATGCAATTTTGACCGGGTCCAGAGAATCCCTCGAACGCTCCTCGGGAATAATGTCAGAGGTGGTTGCGCAATGCCTGCAGGAGTATCCGGGCGCCGCAAAGGGTTAAGCGCAGCTGCCACCCTAAATCCCCGAAGAACCGCAACGGTAGCTGGACCAGAACGTGCCGCATCTCCATTCACCGTTCGATCCTGCGACATTCTCATTTCCTCGAACTCGCAAGTGTCGTTCCGCCACCGCGTTTCGAACCTCGAAGGAAAGTCGAGGACAGACGCGGGGGCGTTTCCGCGTCGCACCCTAACGCCCTCGTAAATCCATTCGGAGTCGGGTGTCGCGGCTCTGCCGATACTCTGTCGCGTTCATTAGAAACCCCGACAACACCCTGGAAAACAGCTACGGTGCTGTCTGTTCCCTAGCCGCTGCCCCGGCTCCATTTGTTGTCGCGTTCTTGCACCAACAACTGCTGAACCCGAACTACTGAACTCTACTTTTGTCCTCTAAACATCTTCTTCGTTTGTAATGGTATCGTGCTATCCAGTTAACATTCTTTTAATGGAAATAAGAGCGTCGTAAATGGAAAAGGAATTTTCATGGTCAAATCTAAGGAATTTCAAGGTTATAGTGTTTTTATAGGCAAATTTCTGTTCGTCATTGTTATACATTTTGTAGGGGATGAATGTACGTTCGATTCGAGGACCTTGGTGCAAAAGCCGGGTAAGCCGATTTTTTGCTAACATTTCTGGTCAAATTTTTCTCGTAATAAACTTTTACGTTTTGTACCAATGCAATTAAGTATACTTTATTCGATAAGAATATTTTTTAACCTACTTCTTTGAGATCAACATTGATCTCCTTACTGGACCCAATACAAATAGTTAATGCCTTGATTGACTACTGAGAAATTAAAATTTTGTAAATCCTAGTATAATAAGCTTTGTAAGTGCCATTTTTAACTACCATTATATTGTAGCCTATAAAATGCTTTTACTCAGAGATTCCGTATGCTTACTACAATACTTACTTTTACCATATCACTTCTTTCGAAGAAAGAGAATTTTTTGAAAGTTTAAAAATCAACAGGATTGCAAAGAGTGATGAATATAAGATCCATGAATCAGCGCCAGTATCCAAAAACCGTCCAACCCACTGTTACAAGCGCCTGCAATTCGGCGTCTCTTACTGCCATTTTCAACAGAGCGACTCCGTACAGTGCACGCGGTCGGGCTGCATACTAATCGCCAAGTGGCCATCATAGTGAATCGCCAGAGGGCCCAGGGCACACTCGTGACGGCGCCGGACTGAAACACGACCGGCCAATCAAAAACGCAGCTTAGGAAGCGGCGCGTGGCCTTATAGCATCGGGAGTCCGGGGCCACCCTTCGACGCAGTAGTCTAGAGCACCCTGGGGTACATCAAAAGTTCCGAGCGAAAAGTACAAATGCGCTTAAGAAACTTTCTGTCCCGGGCTAGCCCGCCCTCCCTCACCTCGAGCTTTTCGGCCCTTCTATTCCCTTTCGTCGGAGCTTCCCCTCCCCCCTCCCCTCTCGTCTTTCCTCTTCTTTCCGGCGCGGCGCGGGCGAGAGTCGTCTGCGAAGACGCTCGTCGACGGAATCCTAAGAATCTCGTTACGATATTCCCGGCCTTTTGTCGTCGAACGTGTTAATCCACTTGCGAATCCGAGTTACGCGGTACGGCCAACCCGAGGGCGGCGTTAATTAAATTTCTTCGGGAACGTCTTACCAGCCCCAGTCGCCGGATCTTTGTTTGACGTCGAATTGCCGAGTATTTTTGGGTAAATAGCGGTTGCTGCTGGGACTCCTGTTAATCCCATTCGAAGGGAGTCCTCGCAGCGTCTAGCCCTGGGAGCTAAAAATCGAAAAATTCGCGGGGCACATCTCACCGGTGATTTTTTTTCATCATTTTTTGATGGGTTACACGTCTCACGTAAGAATTTGTCAATAAAGTTCTCGGTAGCAGCAGTAACTTGAATTGTGGCCCACCAGGTCTCTCTCAGCGACGTCACCTGAGAATTTCTTTTGAGATTGTTATTGTTGACTTGCAATTGCTTTTGCAAACTTCTTATATCTCGTAGATCCTAACAAAGTTTTGAAAATTTATTTTTAATTGTGATAGAAAACTGTGTCAGCCATATACGACTGGTATGGCGGTCAAGGTCCTAAACAAAGATATTCCAGCTCCATCTTGCTATGAAGTGAAGTATCAAGTTTTGCATTTGCAGTTGTCATTAAATGCTGATGATCAGCTATTCAACTCTTTGGGGCACGGTGGGATTAAAAGTGTCCCACCTTTTTGATGTATTTTACGGCATGGTGGGACATTTCTAGTCCCACCTTGAAATCGTGCAATAGCTGTATGTGCATAGGTTTATATTTCGTCTTATTTACATAAAGCAGTTGGTAATGTCTTCAAGCAATGTTACAAATGTATTCACTTGTGTATTAACTACTACTATTTTGTTATGTTTTTACATGATGTTATACCTTTATTAATAAAAATATACCAATTTTGTTTCATTTAAAACCCGATAAAATTCCTGTGCAACATGGGTCTATTTTTTATCTGAAATTCTGTGCCGCAAAGAGTTAAATAGAGTCTAATAAGAGAATTAACGTTAATCTCAAACAAGTGGGTTGAAAAATGTATCAAAGGAAGGTCATACGTAAGGATTTGATTGGGTCTGGCTACGTCAGCCACGAAATCATCAGAATCGCGCATGATCTAAGGGGGTTAATATTGTTCTAGGGAAGATACCATAAAGATCAACCCATGACGTCGCAGTATGCCAGAAAATTCGCTCTCGTACCCGCAGCCATCTGTAGCACCGCAAGAATCAATCGTTTCGAAGTCAGCCTCGCAAGAATCCATCAGTCCCCTATCGGCTCCACCCGCAGAAATAATTTCATCCCCAAAAATAATTTCACTCATCGACGCCCGTACGCTCCCTAACCGGTCGCAGTGTACCGGGATCTACAAAACTCCCCTTCGTTATGAACCCTTAGTTAGGCCGAAATTCGTGTCGGTAAATCATCCTGGCGCAGTGGCTTTTTAATAACTTGATTCCATAACGAACCGCGCGCCTAGCCGCGCCCGCTCTGTTTAGAAAGTGGCGGGAGCGTTTTAAATTAAATTCGATCCGGTGCGATGTCTCGCGGTCGTACACGTGGCAACGTTGTTGCCATCGACGGTGTGGGGGGACAAAAATCGGGCGACAGAGAAGCGAAGAAAAAGGAAAAAAGAGGAAGGGGGAAGAGGGAAGGGCCAAAGAGAGCAATATGGAACAGGTAGAGCGAGGCGGAGGGGGAGTAGAGACCTTTACCGAACGGATTATTCCACCCTAAATCGTGTTTTCGGCTCGAACGTCGCCCCGACATTGGCATTCGTTGCCGTAAGCCCGGCCAGACCAGGGGGACACCTGCGTGGGCCGAAGGGTTCCGGTTCCTCCCTGCCCCACCCCCTCTTCGGCGCCTTTTGTTGCTCGATATTTGTTTTTTCCCTAATGTTGCCCTCGCTCGACAACGCGAGAGAACAGACAAAGAGACGCGCGAGCCAGCGCCGCTGTTCGACATCATGCTCTCGGGAACCTTGGGGAAACTTTCTCCTCCCTCTTCTCTCCCCCTCGCGTTCCAGTTCCCCCTTCGACCAGAAACAGCGTCCCTTTTCCTTCTTCCGCTAACGAGTTTCGTAATTTTGCTCTTGTTAACGAGTTTTTAATTTTCTCTTAAATCCATGACTCCGACTCTCTCCGGCCTCCCACCATTCGTTGCTCGCAGCTTCTCTCGGGATCCGGCCTCGATACTAATATATTTTTCAGCCACGGCTGCCTCTTTCTTCCGGTTAATTACAAATTTCTTCTAGCTTCGCGTTCCTCGCCGACCTTTTTGCACCCGGACCCACCTTTCAGCTTCTCTTCTCTTCTCTTCTCTTCTCTTCTCTTCTCTTCTCTTCTCTTCTCTTCTCTTCTCTTCTATTAGCAAGGCTTCCGGCGCAGCCTCGCCGAAGCTTCCTCTCGCTGACGGATCCTAGAACGGCGATTCTTTTGAGCCGGAATGAGTTTGGCCAGTCGATTAAGTATTTATTCATGAGAGATTTTAGTACGGCGAGTCAGGTGGGCGGTGACGATCGAGGCTCGCTCGTATCGAGAAACTGGTCCAGAAAATACTGCCTGGAACAGATGGTCCTAACACTGTACTCTGCCGGACGAGGGGCCGACGATTTCTCGGCCTGACGTCATGCTGTTCACACATTTTTCGGTTCTTATTCACTTTGGAGAAACTGTCCCGGAGCTTCACTCGGTTTGTTGTTGTGTAAGGTGTAAGGTGACACTGATTACCCTCGTGAATTACGTATACATCAGCTGGAGTAGCGCACACAATTACTGTAGGAATCAGTAGATATAAGCAAATTACTGAAAGACGAGAAAGCTTGTATATGAATAAAACTTGATAAAAATTGACCTATTTCATTTTTAGTAAAAATAATCTTTCAGTCGATGAAAGAAACAGCTCGTTCATTTTAATTTCCATAAAATCAGACCGAGAAGGGGGAATTTGCATAAAGATTTGCATGAAGAATTAGCAATATACATTCGTTGGTCATTTAACATTCATTCACTCCTTTAATATTCGACTGTCTAAGATGACTGTTTTCGAAGAACACGGTTTTCACATAAAAGTCTTAACAGGAAATTCAATTTATTTAATGTAAAAGACAATTTATTCGACTGTGATCACGCTATTCGACCTGGGTCATTTTCAAGCAACTTGATTCTTCATCCAGACTCGCAGGAGGAGAAAATTTCGTTATGGTCTGCAAGGTAGAATAAAGTTAAAATATTGGTCAAAAAGTATTCTTGCGGGTTCTGAACTTTAAGGACAAGTTTCACTTCATTAAGCTGGAGTTTACCGGAAGTATAAGTTGTTCTTCCTTTCTTCGGTGCTTACATTATTTACAGTACCCTATAAAGAAAACGGGAAGACGTAAAACTGAACCTTTTTAAGACAGTACTTATTTAGAAACTTCTAGAACGTTTCATTCTATTTCCTCGGCTTTATGGAATCCATGAAAGCTTCTCATACGGAATATTACGTCTTCCAATCAACGGCGTTGTAATGTGTCATACGTAAACGAGGAATTCATAGTGTGTACGTACGTTTAATAATTTCTCAAATCAACTGTAAAGAAATCTGATAAACAAACAATATTGTGCCAGCAGTCTCAGAAGGGCTGAGACTCTATTTAATTTTTAAGATTTATTGCAAACTGTAGATTTAATTTAATTTAGTAGATAAAATTTAAATCGGCAAGAGGATTAAAAGAACTGAAGAAAATCGATGCATTATTTTCATCTGGTTCGAATTGTTAAATAAAGAATGCCAATATTGTTCGGCTTCTGTTTTTTCCAATTGATGCGAAGAATTTTTATGTTGCACAGAGACCGTCGGTCTAGTTATTACTTTATCAATCCTCTCGAGGCAATCGCGGGAGATTTCGCAAAGGTGCGAACACGTTCTCGCAGCTCTCGCAGTCGGAAACTTTTCCCCGACCGAAAACCCGCACGAGCATGTTCAAAAACTCGAGGGTAGTGAGCATTAGAAACTCGTGATCGAGTGCTCATGAAGGATCTCTCAGTATTACCCGACACCGACGCGGTACAACAGTTTCCCGGACACTTAAAGGAAATTGCCATCCCCCTCTGAACAAGCCCGGAAAAGTAGGTTCCCTGCGAGAACAAGAAGAAGAATCGACAGCCGTGGAGCGGCGCCGTTCGTGGTATTTAGGATCGCGATTCCCCGGGATCCTCAGCCATATCTTTCTAGGAGGGGGGGTGGGGGGGGGGGAGGCAGAATGGTCCAATTACTTAGAGAGGTTCGCCGGATCTGCTTTATTCGTGCTAGACTGTTCCTACGTGCATCGGCGATGTTACGATTCGTCCAGAAGACTCGACGGCCGCAGAATTTTGAAACTGTCGGCTCGAGTTTCCGCCCCCGGCATCGCCAACTTGGTAGCATTCCAGAATGTCGCGCGCCGCTTATGGACGATGAAGTCTCACGGTTGCCCCCCTCTCACGCCTCCCCAGTAAATTCCAAATTCGGCCCGGCTCATTATTAATGGACGCACCTTAAGCCAGTTGGACGTCCTCTAATCTAACTATCCGGCTACACACGTTCCGCCGTTCTTTAACCTTTTCACTGCAAGACGCCCGACATGCCGGAACCATCGGGACTTCGCGAACATAACTGCGGTCCGAATCGTTCGAGGCCACCCTTTTCAATTTTTAACGGATTCAGCTGCACTGTGCGCGACTCAGAGTGGAAGAGGCACGCTTCACTCGCATTTCTGGCGCTAGCCAACGATTGGTTAAAGCGATCACGCGTACTATGCGGCGTGTGACGTCAGAGTCTAAACATTGAAATCACGGGACCATCAATGATGGGGACCCTTTGACCTCTGTACCGTCCCGCGATACTTCTTCTGAGACAGAGACAGTACTCGTTTGCTTCTTGACCCAATGGCGAACTAATTTTAGGATATGCCTCTTGTAAAAACCGTTTCAGACCTTCTTCATTTGTTATTGTACTGGGCTGTGCCTCACCTGTACTTTGGCCTAATAAATGGCTAATTTTCTGACAAGTTACATAATGGCTAATTTCAAGGTTTTTTTCACAACCATTTGAGACCACCTTTTCAATTTTCTATCAGTGAGGTGGTACGTTAGTTGGTCTCCTGGTTTAATGACTGTTTAACTTTGAGACAATTCTCTGGATTATTTTATATCTGGAACCATTTGCTGAATTTTTGACCGTAATAAGATCTAGGTTTGTTTCTTTCCAGGTTTCCTCGACTGATTTATTTTCGGTAAGGTTATGTTGTCTCGTGTAACCATTATAGATCGCCATTTTAAATTTCGACTATATCAAGCGGCACAGCAGGGCGAGCTTTGCACTGTAAAATGATATACTGCATGGACATAGTCAACACTTTAGCCTACCGAAAGCCCATTAATGAGCTCTTTATTAACAGTGCTGTATGAAAATTTGCACCCCAAAATGGAACATTGTATGGATGTGTTTAACACTTCGTCTACCGAAAGCTTATTAATCGACACTTTAATAACTTCGCCGTATTATGATTTTGTTTTAAACAATAATCACAGAAGAAGTTATTAGATCACATTATTACTCTAGACAATTTGCTGCTTTGCGAATAAAATTGCTGTTGGAAAATTCATTACAGAATAAATTCATTAAAATCGCGGCTATTTTTATAGAAACAAAATAGTTGTAACAATCTTTTACATTTAAAACACATTTTTAATAGACAACACTATTAACATCTACATCTAACACAGTTAGACTGCGGATTTGATGCATTTAGGACAAAAATGGGTAAGCACAATTGGAAGCAGTGGACGGACACCAGGGTATTGGTTTTAGTTTAGTAAAATAATTAGAAGAAGAAGGAAATTTTTATGTAGCTGCAATCAATGCAAATATTTTTTATTTTAGATAAAGAAAGTCTAGTAGTAGCTCAATCTAATATCAAGAGTGGCTTTGAAAAATCAGTTTCCTTCTCAAAGTTCCTCTTAGCTATTTCTCTTCATAAAAAACATGCTTTTGACGATTTTATGACAACTAGGTTCGTTCAAATTCGTTTCCTACTTCTTTGTCATCAACGTTGATCTTATTAGAAACAGCCAATACTTTAGACTAACGACAAAAAAAGAATTTGGAAGGAACGTTAGTGACCAAAATCCGCTCAGTGCATCGTAAAATTTCGGTTCCACGGATGTTCTCAAACGAGTCCGGCGAAATTCGAGGTGCAGCCCCGGTGGAATTGAGCGCCGCTAGACAAGAATTCGATTTTAACACCGCGTACAAGTCCCCGGGCTGCTTTAACGACGCCATTTGTGAGCGCGGCCGTACGATAGCGTCCCCGTTGCACGCGTTAAACAGGGAAAAAATATATATAAAAATTCTTGCTCGGAGGACCGCTTCCCACGTAACAAGTTCCAACGGAGAGTACCAAAAGGCTCTCGGGATCCGTCGAGGATTGAATGGGAGCCCGAAGAAGAAGAAGAAGAAGAAGAAGAAGAAGAAGAAGAAGACGGCTCGTAGGGCTCTCGTCCCGAACGCGTCCGGTTCTCGAATCGACGCGGAAAGCGTTCGCAGCTCGCGCCTCTTCCGAACACGACGGAACGAGTCGAATGGCTCGTAAAGATCGTCCCACCGCGAATTCCACTTTTCCAAACGCGTTAGGACACTCCCAAGTCCCCCCCGCCCCCCCCCCCGCCCCTCGTAAATGTCCCCCGGGGCCCTTTCCGAAATTTCTCCGGTTATTTCTGGCCCGATGCGAGAGGAGATCGGCCGATTGATAATTGGACGGTTGCCAAGCAATTTCCCTAAATATGGCCGCGATACCCGTCGCTCGATCGATAATCTCCGATAAATCGATCCGCCGGAATGCGATCGAAACCGGCCGGATCGTTTTTCTCGGCGGACTCGATGCCGTCCTGTTTGTTGTTCGCAATTAATACGATCTGGGGACCGGTTTCGGAAAATTTATTCCACAATTGTTGAAATTATGAAGATGCTCTCTCTGGGGGAGGATGTCCAAATGAACTCAATTTCATTTTATTCCCATCATTCCAGTCACTTTTAATGTTTGGTACGTTCAAGATTAAACGAATACAGTGAATTTCCGATATATGTCAACAATACAGTACTGCCAGCGTCATGTATCGTGTAGGGGACGTATCCCTAGCAGGGTTATGTTTACTCCTCTGCGTCCGAGGCCTCTCGAGCTTCGTGGCTCTCCATTAGATATACCCGGCGGTAGTGGGGATAATTCCGCGACGTTTATCGTCCAAGCCTTGGCGACATATATAGAGAAATCACTAAAAGTAACCAAGAATTTGTACGGCGCCAATGCGGAAAGGTCCATTTCAGAAAATGTCTTACATACAATTTTTTGCGGACATTCATTCAATTGTAATTAGAGTCTTGAAAAAATCGCGGAGATTATTATTCAATTTCGAAGAGGAACTTTGTATTATGCTTTCTAAACGTCTTCGCGCACGACGAATTAGGTACAGCGCGAAGGTTAAGGGGGCTAGCGTGAAATATCAATTTTCCAGAAGAGCGTGCGAAGAATGGAGCCCACGCGGCGAAGTAGGAGAGGGACGTGCGGTATAATAAACAAGCCGCGTGTCCGAAGGTGAGATTAAAGTTAAAAACGATGATCAAGTCGTCTGTCGAAGCGAGGCGGAAGTAAAATATCAATTTTCTCTCGGGTTGAAACGAAGCAGAGGCGGCGGCGGCGTTGGCGTCGGCGTCGGCGTCGGGAATAAGTTCCCCGTGAAAGTCCCCGGCTGCTAATTTCTCAGGCCATCGGGCTGGCGTCGGGGGTGATTTATCGCGTGACAGAAGCCGTCATTCCCGCCGCGAAATGAAACACCAGCCGCGACCCGGCACGCGAACTTCGTGGAACGGCCTGTACATATAAAGCGTAATATTCGAGGCGTGAGGGTAAGGGGGTGGAAGGGGGAGAGGGGAGGGGGAGGGAACGGAACACGTCTATCCGGAATCTTGAAGGGCTTCAATAATATCTGCGAGCTACTTCCAAAGTCTCGGCAAAGTTCTAGCAGTTTACGATACGTGCTGCGAGGCAACGTTAGCTACCTTCCCGATCCACTTACGTCGAGGCCCACCCTCTCGAGCCACCATCTCTCCTCGGCCCTGCAGACGAGCGCCTGTCTGTGAAATGGCTTGTCCATAAATTATCCATCCACGACACACGGTGTACCAACGCCGGCGAGAAACTTTTCCGCTTAATCGGGGGAAAAACCGCGAACGAACGGGGCTCGCTTGCCGCGCCGCGAACTGTAGAAATTCTGCCCGGAAATCGACGTATAAAGGGTTGAATTCGTTTACGCTGTCCCCAGATCCATCTATGCAAATACGGTCTTATTTATTATGCTCAATATCCGGTCATAACTACGATGTCTACACTCTGTTGTCTTTGCAACTATTTTTTACACAGCTACAATCGAGTCGGAGAGAAAGTTGACGATTAGTGTACGCATGCAAATAAATTTGGCATATCTATAATCTATAATAGTGATAGTACAGTGTTTTCTCGGTATATACCATTCTTTGATCCACGCTCAACGTCGTACCCGTATTATGTTTACCTCTCGACCTTCATGGCCCCTCACCAGGGGTATTTGCGACATGTATCGAGAAAAAGCTGTATATGTTTTACTTATACCTTCTTTTACATAGTGTTCTGCCATTCTAACAACATCTATATAATTAACATAATTTTTCAAGCCACGCAAAATAAAAATCCAAAACACGAACGTTCTTCGTTCACCTGTGCAAATAATAGCACTTCCACTTCAATCATTTTTTAAATTGGAGCCTTTCCCCTACGAGCCCCGGTAATTATCTTCCGCGGATCTTCGCAGGCATGCCAGTCATTGTCGTTTTTGTACGTACCGGCGTGCGATCGTCGCGATTAGGTCCGCCCGGCGATCGGTAATGACAGATAAAGGCTGGATAAGCACGTGACTTTTATCGGATACTCCGCGGAGGAGGATCCTCCAGCTCTGTGGATCTTGTTTTATATCGAGGGCAGCCTCTTTTCTTTATGTTACGGGGCGGTCGAGGAGCGGAGAGAGAAACCACTCGCCGATATCCGAGGGAAAAAGTTGAATAGCCCAGTGGAGGAGTAGCACGCCGGGTCGATAGGGTTATACGCGGTTCCGCGTGAAATGTCTTTCACAAAGGGGGTTTTGAGTTGTCGAGCGTTTGCCGCGCAGAATTCTGTTTTTGGCCTCGGTAACTTGTTTTCGGCCGCGGTAAATGGAGATTGAACGGCGGAGCTTGTTGTTCCCGCGAATGATTCTAGCGTTTCGAAACTCGCGAAGACTCGCCCGGTTTAATATACGATAATTGCTAAATTATGCTGGCGGTTACTGTGCATGAATTTTCTCAAGTATATGTCGGAACCGATCACAGGACATTCGTAAAATCAGGGCTCAAAATGGATCCGCAAATAACCGTTTAAAACATTATATGATAATTTTGGGTAAAACTCATTCGTGGATATTCTCCATTATTAATTACGAACAGATTGCGGATTTTTATGCAAATTAAAAATTGTTTCTTCCAACAAAAATTCTATAGTCTTTTTAATCAGTTGAAAATACTATTGTTTGGAACTATAGCGAGTGGAATGAGGTATATATTGGACTGTATGATATAATAAGATAGTATATTAAAATAAAGCGGAAAGTGTACAAGAAAGCGGTGAATAGAAAAGGTACAAAACAGCGGCGGATATTCGGAAGCAATAATGTGACGCGCAAATCGTGAAGCACACGATTTGGGAGGAAAAAGAGTCGTGAAGCGTACGAGTAAACAATAGAGAAATGCGACTATGATCGAGCTATTTATTTATAATTTATATTGATATTTATACTATGCGGGGCCACCGACAGCGGAAGGAATAAGGAGTGGGGTTTTTGAAAATGACAAAGGAATTGGCAGTGTCGAACGTTAACTAGCGCACGAGGGCAATGCCCTAACGGCCGCTGCTGCGCAGGAGACAAGGACGGTAGGTAATGGGTTTGGTATTTCGGAATATGGGAAACGGTGGCTCACGCGACAAGTAATCCTTTACAGACGTAAACATAAAGTTTTCGTCTGCGTTTCGTCCCGGTCTCGGCGCCGAGCGCGATCAGCTGGGCTATTGTCAACGCCGAGACACGGTCGCACAGAGGCCGCTCGTCTGCAGATTAGCGCGCAAAAACTTTATGGCCTGTGTAATAAAAGAAATGGCGTTTGCGTTACCGAAATTCCCGGTAACGCCAGCAACGATTTCGAACAACTATATTTATATACATAAATTCTTACAATCTTATCACTAATTTTTTCCATGAATGCACGAAATCCGCAGTCTGGTTAAAAACGACGTAATATTATTTTAAATAAACCACGAACGGAGGTACCATTACACAACTTATCAAAAATCGAATTTTGTATTGCTTCAATCAATCGCAAATATTTGGAGATTGTGTCATTAATGATCCAGGCGAATATTTAAACGAGTTGCGTAGATTATTTTGAAATTAATAGGCACAGCAGTCCTCATTCAAAATCCCAGTAATTTTTCAGTTTTACACTTTTTTCATTTTGTTTCTGACAAAAATTAGAAACCACGGACCATAACCGAGTGACGAGGACTTCTGTACAATCAAGCGATGAGGACCTCCATAAATTTTTATGTAAGTACAACCATTCTAGAGCATATTTTTCAACGAAAAAATTGGAAAATATTCCTTGAATAGGAGGTAAATTATCCTGAAAGATTCAAACAGAACCGAAACATAATTTCTTAAAGAAAAAACTGTAATGATCACTTTATTTTATACCTCCTAGTCCTAGTTGCTCCCCTATGGGATACGACGACATTTGACCTCCATGAAAACTTATATAACCTACCACGGCCGGTCAAATTGACCTTTTCATACTTCTACGTACAACTTCGTGCAGACAACATGATCACATGATTTATCTTTACGACTTTTCTTAAAGTATGTATGCAATGTATTTTTCGGTACTTATTTCTCATTTTATTTTTTTTTTCCAAAGAATATATGTATCTTGTCCTACCTACCGCGGCCGGTCAATTTAACCGCTCGAGATCATATGGTATGTACTCTTCTAAACCTAAACAATCAGTATAAAAGGAAGACTATTCTCAATGTGGCATGGCTAGCACAAAATAAATGAGCCACCGTATTGACTGAGACGCTATCAAGTTACGCGCGTGCCTGATTGATAATTCTGTTTCATAGCAAATGCATCGAAACCGCAAAGGTGAACAACACAGTACAATTTTGTAAATCGAGGAGAGAGCATCGCCATATTTTTTATATAATCACAATTATATAAAAATAAATTTGTATCGTCATTTTATGGAAGTTGTTCATCTGCTAATTCATTCAGCAACAAATTTTCTATTATCCACGTTTAATGTACAATTTCTTGTTTAATGTAACAATAACTTTTTTTTTACAAGAAGTATCGGCAGGTTTAGTGTTAAAGCAGCAATTTACAGAATTGTCAATGTTTTATTACGATCTCCTACAATTCTTCGTCAAATCATCAATTGATCTTCGTCAAATTCCCATCAAAGGATAAACCGTATTCCGGGGCCAAAGACATCTCAAGTGAACCCAAGCAATTCTCGCCCGGGTATTTCTGCAGAAAACAATAGCAATCTCGGCAATCAGTTTCGTACGGTCGTTCCGACGACGTTGCAGAAAGGAACGCACGCAGTCGTTCGCATAGGAATCAATTGATTCGGTCGTTCCGCGGTACTCGTCAGAACGCGAGCTCGTCAAAAAACGCATCTACGGTAACCGCGCGGCCTTAGTCGTTCACCGCGAGCAAGCATCGAATTGCAAAGTGGTTGCTGGAAGATCAAAGTTCTCCGGGTTCTAGGCTCCGAAAGAAACAATATCATTCGGGACAAGTTGTTCCGTTCGACGTTGAATTCGATCGGAATTCTACCCGCTCGAAGTTGGTCAATCTGTCAAGGATTCAAGCGACTCCTGTAGCCGGGCCTCCACGCATGATTTCCGGTCGGTTATTAAAAGTTGAAACCGTCGCTTTCCGGGTTTATTTTTCTCCACGGCTACCGTCGAGCACCCCTTCAGAAAGTTTGCACTTCACCGGCGGAACTGCGACGCGATTGAATCGCGAAGTGGACCATCAAGAGCAAGGCAGACAGAGCGCGCAAGAGATCGAGAGAGAGAGAGAGAGAGAGAGAGAGAGAGAGAGGGAGAGAGAGAGAGATAGGAGAGAGAGAGAGCTGGTCGGGACTCGCCAAGAGGAGAGTATTCGCGAAATTATTAACGAGAGCCAGCGACGAACTTTCGCAACTGGGTGACGCGTTTAACGTGCTCGATGGAAATTTGACGCGCGTCGCGATGAATACACTCGTTATATTTGTCACGATGATCGCGTTGTGTCCGCCGTTACACCGGACGATCGAAACGCGAAGTGGATTGCCTCTCGCGTTTAATGCCGCTCGATAGATACACGATGCTGCACGCGTGCGTGCACGCTGTCAAGAAGCGCATTAAATTGCACGCTCGCGCACCGGAACGTGATTTTCCACCGAAAAGAAAAGAAATTCCCGCGCCTCGTTGGATTCGAATCACAGGATTTCGTTCGTTCTCCCATCCCCCTTTTTCTCCTCTTTATTTCCGAGACATTTAATTTTCTTCCTTATTTTCCTCTGCTTGTTTTATCCCCCTTGTTTTCTTGGTTCCCGCTCGATTCTTCTCTCCGGCGGTTTCATTTCCTCGAGTTAACTCTTTGTTTTCAATTTCCATTCGCGTCTGAGTTCTTTGGATTAGACGAGTGGATAGCGTGGAGGCTATGAATCGTACGTACGCGTCGTCAAACTGTGGATCCTTAGGCGTTCCAACTATGTGTATTTTCTGGCGAAGTAATAGGAAAGGATGTTTCACGTGAGACACAGACCACACGCATTTCCGGTCGTCGGAACCTGGAATCTTCGTCGAAAGTAGATTCTGTATTAAGTTTACTTTGCATTATCATTTTCAGTTTCCTTCTACTGTGAGAAATTTTTGCAGTCGACACAGGAAAGCTCCCCTCTATCCCAGTTCGCGGGATGAAATTTAAAAAACCATTACTCAACGGTTAACATACCTGAGTTATCAGGAAGGCTGAAACTGGCCGGAGCAAAACTTACCGAATTGCTAATGAAATATTTATATTCCAATTTTCCCTGTCCAGAATTAGAAGAAATTAATTAATTTAGCCCCGCCGAGTCGGTTGATAAAATATGTACGCTCCGATCTTCGCTATCGCAGCGAGTAAAAGGTTCGAACGTAACCAGCCCGATCAAGAATACGAGTTTATCCGGCTGGTTTATAATGAAATATTTACGTTCCGGTATTTCCAAGTTACAAAAGGTTTAAAAGTTGCTCGATTCGGCTTACACGCCGTCTCCCGGATCGTTTAACCTTCCTCCAGAAAAATAAATCGTGGATTTTAAAATTCACCCTCGCGAATTCCGTTGTCGGGGGCGCGAAACGATACCCGGAAGCGGCGGAGAGCTTGAAATAACGCCGGCGTAACTTCTTATTTGAAATTTTAGGGTGGCGACCGCCCGCGACGAGGCCACCCCCCAGAGAATCAACGATTATTGTGCCGGTAACACCGAACTCCCGGCTAATAATAAGCAATGCTCTCGACCCCTCGCGAGCCCAGACATTGTCGGAGGGTGAAACGACTTTGGGAACACACTGTATGCGCCTAGCAACACGGCTGATGCGCTAAGCCAGCAACCCGAGAGCTCTGCCGTCGTCTAATTAATTTTCTTTGCGACTACGCTACCGTCCCCGCTAGCTCCCGTGGAAAACGGCGAAAATTATGCAAGGAAACATCGAAACTTTCCGCGCTTTCTCATCATTACTCGGACGCTCGAGATTGTCCCGTGTTGCGCCGTTAGGCTCGTTTTTCCGACTCGAAAACCGCTACTTTCCGTCTGCAACTTCTGCAACGAAACTTTACCGTTGTTTGCCTCCCGTTGGCCAAAAGATTAAACTCCGCCGCGATCGTCCTCTGTTTCGAAAGGTATATCCTCTCTGGGAGCCTCTTGGTTGCTACCTGTTTATTTTCCCGAGTTAAACCTTAAGGGGTGGAGGCACGCTACTTGAACCTTCATAAGACTTTTTAAACTAGTCACTATTCGACTTTGTTTGCCTACCTAGCCGGTTCAGAGGTAAAATAGAGACCTGTATTGTTAAATTTTCCAGTTTTACGTATACTGTATGCGAGTGCTCGAAGTTGAACAGTCTGTAGGAAGAATATTTCTGGACTGAACTCTGTATCTTTAGGAAGAAAAAAAAATGTGAAAAAGTGTTGTCAAGGGTATTAATTGATTTACATTTTAGACCAGTTCGTGCTATGAAAAGAAAAATATTTCAAGAAGAAGATCCGTCGGATTGACGTGTTCCACATGTTCCGCAGCACATTTTCGAATAGAAGCACCGAGAACGCCCCTCGAGGAATTACAAAATTCATAAGTTACCATGCTAAATGCAACACGGAACAGTCTGACAGCTAGTTAACGAGGGTCTTCGTTATTTTTCCAGTTAACAACCCGTGGAATGACTTACTCTCGATCGTATCGGGTGAGGATGGGAAGAAAAAAAAAGAAAGAAAGAAAGAAAGAGGAGCGAGAGTTACCTCGGCTGGAACCGTAAGCACGACGAACTTCTCCGAGGAAGAGAGAAGAATAATCTTTTCTTCTCCTCGTAAGATTGGCGTGGCTCGGTAAAATATTCCCGGAGGTAGGGAAATTGTCGCCCGTCCGGTAATTAAGTGGGTCAGCCGAGGAGGACTCGGGGACCGCGGAATGGCGGACACGTGAGACCAAGTTCCGAGGGTCCGGCGCGGCGGCCGTCTTTGAGGAAAGAGGAACGCCGATTTTCACGGCCTGTTATTACGAGGCGAAGAAACCGAGCTGAGACGCGGCCAGCTGCTCGCAATTAGCGGCCGACCGTATTGTCTCGAGGCTAATAGATATTCAACCGGCATTTTGTACCGGGGAATCGGTCGTTAGCGCTGACGAGAGCCCATGTTTCCAGCGTCCCCCATAAATACCACGCTTTCACAATTTTCGGGCACCATCGTCTAGCTCTTCACACGTTCTCTACCCTCCCATGGTGACGCATTGTCCGCTAGATTCAAAAAACATGACTGTATAAATTATTCCAGAAATATTCACTCTAACATCGACTCTGTGAAAGTACAATCTTGTCGAACACTTTTGGAATTCCCGAATTTGTTTTAAGGAAACGAAAGCATTTATCTTTATGAAACTTTGCAAACCTATGCGCATATGTTTGGACTGTGTTCAGCAATTTTTATACATTGTTATTATTTGAATTACTTAGTTTACAGAAATTGTTTAGGAACATCCTCTTGAGAAGCTCGCTTCAAATTGAAATTGGTGTCGTCGTACTAGTGAACGACTCCTTTGATGAACAAATTATACAGTTTTAATGATACCAGAATATAAAAAATCACAGATATAGTTCAAATGTATGTGTATATGTCAGGTAAATTTCAAGAAGATATACCATTTAGTTTAGTAAAAATAAATTGTTAAATTTCATCTTAATACAGTCTTAGCGCAATAAAGACATTGCAATGACACCGTGGTGATTTTTTAATTTCCACAATTTTGATTACAGCGACGTATACAAAATCACAGACACGGCTGAAATGTTTACAAATAAGCCAGCTAAATTTCACGAAGAGGAATTATTTCGTTTTCTAAAAATATTTCCCAAAGTACACCTTAGAACAGTTTTACCATGATAAAAAATGTTGACACGACGGCTTTCAAATTACTGTGTCTACAGTGTTCCCAATACCGGCGTATAAAAAATCGTGAATATAGTTTAGATGTCAGTAAATAAGCCAGGTAAGTTTCAGGAAGACATATTGTCAACCTTACAGACAAAAAATGTTCAAAGTGTACCTTGGCAGAGCAGAAACAGAAGTAATAACGTGACGGTCTTCGCGGGGAATAAAAGTGTTTCGCGAAGCGAGCCATTTCCCCCCGGAAAGTTCATAATTTAAATCAACAGCCGCTATAATAATAAATTGACCTGTGTCGTGTAGGGGGTAGAGGACGCGCGCGATCGCCCGATGTGGAATGCAATAAACACAGGATCGGAAAAAGCCGGACAACCGGGGAAAATTAATTGGCGCGCGGTAGATACGGATCTGTGAACACGTCCCACTTCCCAACTATTTTGGAAAATATGTTCTCCTTTTGGGATCGTAGGCCCGGGGTTTCGATACGAAAAAATGTCGTTAGTCACAGGAAACACTGTTTCAGCGAGAGATAGGAGCGTCGCGCAGCTGCTCGTCGTACCTCGTCCCCGGGTGAAAGGCGTCCGCAACACACACCACGAACCAGAAGAGGGTCCTCCTCCTCTGCGGAGCAACAACGCGGGGCTCGACGGTGAACCGTGTTCCTGGAAACGAAATGATCTTCCTACGGTGCCACGCGAATAAATGGTTCTTCCCGAGGCGTTTTACAGGTGTTCCGCGCCGTTTCGATTCCCCTTAACCTCGTCGTCTTCGGCCATTTTCTCGAGATAAATGAACCGGTCGGCCACGGGCTGGACGAGTATCGCGATACTATCGGAGAACCGTGACGATTCAATTAGGTGAAATGAATCGGTGACTATGCCCGCGCCCGTGTTAACCTTTATCCCAACGCCGATGGCCGTCATCATTATCCCAGGAATGCCACTCTCCTGTTTTTCGCCCCTCCATTCTAGAATCTTAATTGCCCCACCAATTTGAAAATTTCGTTTTCGCGGCCTGTCATTGCCTCGTAAAGTGACAAACGGCGTCGCTTAGAGCCGTCGATTGTGGGTGTGTCGTGCGGGATGCTATTGATTCTGTGACCTGCTATTGGAAAAATAATTTGGTTAATATTGCACCGAGTAATGTATGTATAATCGTACTATCGAATTAGAGAGGACAATGTTTGCTATCGATCATTAACTCCGCGAATAATCGTCGCATTGACCACACCGGGGTCAACGTATCCTACACTTTTCCTCTTCTCCTTTGTTTAACAGTATCGTATACGATTTGAGAAAAAAACGCCATTAATATGGCAATGCAGAATTTTGAAGCTCATCGAACAATAGAACAGAATCCTGCTAAACAACGAACAGTGTGTAACTAACTTTAATCCTGCACGGAACAGGATAAATAAAAATCACATTCTGAACCGTGTGGGATTAATTTCGACCCGAACATAATCTCCCTATAAATATATTACTTGAATCAATATTTTGTGCTATTTATAACTATACTGCGGATTTGATGAATTTATAAGCAGATGAAATGTGAAGCTGTGGGCACATTAAAAGATTTTAAAAATATCGGTGCATCGCTTTCACTTTGCTGAAATTTCTTTTCAGTTTCTTACAATCGAGCAGATAATGTTTACTGTGAGTCAAAATACAATTGACAGAAAGATTTGCTGTAAAAAACGGAAGCATACAAATCGATGATCTTCTAGGAGAAAATCGAAGGCGTTTTAGCTAACTTAATGACACTTGGTTCAGATAAAAATTGTTGCTGCCCGTACACTCTCCCCTCGGTCCCGCACAACTACAGGGACCAGTTTCAGGTTTAGGTTTTAGGTTTTTCGAGAAATTCATTTCGCGGAACGTAAAGCCAGTGTACGGGAAGCATCGTCGAGGTGTCCGGGGAGAGGGGGAATTCGTTTGGGAAGCCCGAAAACGTTGAACGACAGCGCGGAATTGAAATTTATCAGAGAGGCCCGTCTCTCCCGGGGAACGTAAAACGCGGTGCTTAAGACGGGGGCCGAGGAACGCCCACCGATGTACATTTCATTAGAACGAGCTGGAGAAACTGGGGAAACGAAGCATCGGCAGGGCGTGTACGACACATCAAAAAGTGACAGGACACGAAGCAAACCAGCGGAACGGCGAGGAGGGAAAAGGAGGGAGCCTGGATTCCGACAAGGAAAGAAGTAACGAACGATCGCACGATTTCCTGGGGCTAGGTTACCCAACTGCGACCCGGGGGTGACATTGTTCCAAAACGCAACAGCCTCCTCCCATTGGTCCTCCGTTGCAGCTGCTCCCCTTGTCCTAGCGCCGGTGACACGAACCACTCGTTTTTTCCTTCGAACGTTGTCCTTCTCCGGTTTCCCTCGAACAGATCTCTCTCTCCTTCTCCCGTGGAAAAGTTCGTCACGAAGCGACGGCATTTTACGGAAAAAAAGTACTTCATCGGCAACGGTGGTTCTCGTGTGCCCCAAGATTGCTCGAATCTTAAGGGGACCTTCCCGTCGGACCGCTCCGGGAATTTTTTGGGAAAAATCAGGAGAACTTGGATTGATGAAATTGTGCAAAGTTGTTCGTACGGGTCGGGACTGTGTTCAATAATTTCTATACGGTGCCGTTATGAAAATTACAGTAATTGTACTGAAAGTAGTTAGATGGTTGAGAGTCCCCTTGTCGGGTGTGCTTCTTTGCTGCACAACTTCCGCAATGTTGAACATAGCGAAGTATTAAAATTCATGGTTATAGTTAGAACGTATATAAATAAGCTATTAAAGTTTCGCTTAAATCGATCATTCTGTTTACCAGTAAAATATTTCCGAAATACAGTTTTCGACTG
Organism: Halictus ligatus; assembly: GCA_028454255.1. Lineage (NCBI taxonomy): Eukaryota > Metazoa > Arthropoda > Insecta > Hymenoptera > Halictidae > Halictus > Halictus ligatus. The sequence continues at coordinate 4,072,780 of CM052146.1, read as the reverse complement.
GAGCAAATGCATACCGAAGTTAGTTCGAACGCAAGTTCCGACGTATTTCGTGCCCTTTGACCTTTCGCGGTAGCCCAACGTTATTATTAACCCCCTTACGATTCGGCGAACTCGTCTCCGGTAGATCGCCGCTGTTGATCCAGCGATTAGCGAAATAGTTTACCAGCAATTCGCGTATTAGCGGATTGAGCCTGTTTCCCGGGTAGGGGATCGGGGCGAATTAATTTCGCGATTATGCGGTCTCCGGAGGAAGCGGATCCACACGGTGATTTCTCAGTGTCCACAGAGCTTTCCCTTTTTCTCGAATTCGTAGTTCCGTCGCGGTGGCCGGTCGAACACCAAAGGAACCTCGGTCCGGACCCTTCGGAGCTGAACTCGCGAAGAAGTTCATGCGACAGAAGCGGCGCTGATTACTTCGAAGAAGGATATTCTTTCCCCGTTACTTTTACTCGATCCCCCCCCCCCCCACCTGGGTTTTTCGAGAGGACGGAACTTCGGCCGGACGGCTCTTTATTAAATCCGCAATACGACAGTGGCAAAACTTCTTTCCGTCTTCGTCTTTGAGCGGACCCGGCCGGAGGAAGGGGGGACACCTTTGCGCGGCACCTTGACGATTGCGGGGAGAATCGAGTTACAAAGAAAATTAATTAGACGTCGAGCCGGCTCGTGTGCAGAGGGATGGCGGCTGCTCCTGCCGCCTTAAGTTTCCAACGACGATCGCGGCGGCGTCCGCGTCGGCGTCGGCGTCGAGAGGGATTTCTTTTGCCCGAGCCGGTGACTGCCGTGCGGTTTATTGAATTTCCGACGTAACTGCACCGGGGGATCCGTTTTTCGCGGGCCTCCCAACCCCCGCGACACCAGGCCCGCAATTTATTGCTCGATTAGCGGTAACTCCCGCTGCAACGACTCGCGAATGTTGCGATTAATGCCGTGATTTCCGGCGGCTCATCCCCCGCGACACCCTCCGAGCCCGCACTGGAACGACGCGGCGACCTCCATCGAGCGCTGCACGCGATCCAGGTCACGATTGTTTGTCCGATTTTCGGACCCAACCCTTTTTACACCCATTGTCCTACGATTTCCCAAGGCTGCTTGCTAAGCCACTTTTTCAATCGGAACTCGATACACGGCAGAAAGATTTTAACCGACTCGCGCGGGAAAACATTGTGGACACACTTTTGATACTTTACGCGTTTGTAATGGGGATTTCAAAAATGCAATAAGTCCAATGTGGGTTATTTGTGTTCACGACTAGTTTTCTTTTGCTGTTCTAAGCTTTATTAACGTCCCCATTTTAACCTTTTGCAATGGACTGATCCTTTCCAGGCCACACCTAGAAAATACTATACTATAATCAAATGTGATACGACTAAATACACTCCACTTTGTATGGACAGAATGAAAAAGATCACATAAAAAAAACATTCTAGATCAATGGGAAAAAATAAATATTGGAGAGAAAGAAAATTCAAGGGTGAAATTTTATTTTATTTAAGCATTTCAAATCTCAACTGAGATCTATTTCAGCTGCACTAAGTAAGATAAAGTACCGTATACACAACATATTCATATATATACAGCCTACATTAACCCAAATTCTTAGGTTACAATTTTTTAAGAAATTAAAAATGAGAAAAGAAGATTTTATGTTAGATCGTGCGACTAATAAGAGTGAAATTTTGTTTCAGACGTTAACGATTTAGGGTAAATACATACAGTGATATCTCTGTATATGTCGTCAAAGCCTGGACGAGAAACGTCGCGGAATTATCCTCCCTACGAAGTCCAGAGACTTCGGACACCGATAAGTGTAACCATAATATCTCCTGGACGATACACGACGCTGTCAAAACCCGTGTGGTTGACATATATCGAGAATCCACTGTATACAGTGTGACTTCATTTATCCGAAGCAGGAGCGCGTAATTTACTGAACTCGTAGACGAGCTGGTATTCGAATAGATGAGAGTATCCAGTTACACGATAATCATTTTTGAAGGACACAGTCTAACAGCAATACCTCTTCAGGCGCGACTTGTCCCAAAACAGTGAATCATTGTCAACGAATAAAGAAGATTAGAAGATCAGCCCCGGGCCGCATGCCACAACACACACCACTCAATTCCGAGGACATCGTTTCTAATAAAGCTCTCGCGAACAATGGGTTTACATTCTGTAAGGACCGGCATATCAATTGAAAACGCTGAAACACCATTTCCACCCCATCGTTTCCCTCTGGATCCCCTAATTCGTGCTCCCGTCGAGTCTCTCGAGCCTATTATTATTGGACCAGGCCACAAGATCGTTTCTAAGCGCGTGTCGCGTGGGAGTCAGCCACGATTCCGTTAAAGAAGACGACGGAGGGCATGCGTCTTCTGCTCGGGGCCGTAAAAACGCGGCGAGCCGCGGGTGAATTGATGCTCATGAAGATTTACAGCCTACCGACGGGATCCTCGGAAGTTGAAGCCAGCTTCCCGGATTAAACGGGCCACGTTGGCCGATGCATATTTCGTTAGGTGGACGAGGAGAAAGAGAGATAGAGAGGGGGCGAGAAGAGGGGAAGCGGGACGAGGGCGTCAGGTATAAACCCGATTGGATGCCTAAATCCGGCGGATTTGCCCCTGGGGTAGCTCGTAAGAAACTTGTAAAGATCCCATTAGGGATTCTTCGCGGTGCCCCGCCCCTCCCCTCCCCCTTCTATCGTCCCGAATGGCTGCGCCGCGAATTTTGCAAACACCGGCCACGCAATTAAGCCAATTGATCAAAAAGTTCCCGACGGCCGTGTCGGCGTTCCCGGTAAGAGTGGCCGTGAATTGAAATTGATTAGGGAGGAGGGCCACGCGAACGAGCGTTTTCTTCCAGGGAATTCCTACGCAGCCGCCGACAGTTTCGCGGAGACAATTCGCAGCCGGCGAGAGCTCGGTAATTCGTCCTTCGTTACGCTGATATGACGGCGAGCGAAGAAACTCCATTAGATCCCATGAAAGCGCCCCCCCCCCATCTCCTCCCCGCCGGCGGGTCTCGCCTACGATAATATCGAGCTTCACCCTGAAAACTTCGACCGGATCGACGATGTTCTTTCTTTTTTTTCTTTTCTCACCACCGCGCTCGATTTAACCGTACCGCTGTCCGCTCGAACCGGACACCCTCGGAATTTTAATCCCCTCCCCCTCCTTCCCAACACCCCCGGCAAAAGTGAATTTCACTGCAAGTATTAACGCAGTCGTTCTTTAGAAAAACGCCTCTAAGATCGCGCCCCCTTGAGCCCTTTCAGGCGAGCCTCTGCACGAGACATGCGACGCGCCGATTACGCGTATCCGACTTGTTTTTATTCGTAAGCGAATATGTCGATTTGGACCGATGCATTCTGCATTTTACAAGACCAACGACAGAACTGCCGACACTTAACTCTTTGCACTCGAAGCTATTTTAACTCGAAAACAAAACATTTCTTCCAACCTAGAATATTGCCCTTCTATATATATTTTTTTTCATGTTATATGTTGCGAGGAAAATATATGTTGCTTATTATATATTTAATGCTAACAATGTATATTCTATAAGTAGTTATTAGTTAGTTTAACAGTGGTACTATATATATGGTTCGATAACTCTCGGATTGCTTCCCTCTCATGCATGCACACAGAGATTACTTTCTTTACATTATACATACGACAATGGTGTAACTTAGTCGTACAATACCGAAATATTAAGTAATGTATTAAATACGAACAAATTTAATAATGTAAAAAATATTTTGAAAACAGCTATTTTTAATGGTGCCTTACAGTCACCAGTCGAGTGTTATGGTTTAATCTTGATTTGTCGATGTTGTTTTATAACTAGACTGCGGATCTTTATCCAAAATTTCTTACCTGAACTGCAATGAACTGAAGCGAAATAGACATTCATTCTTTTCTTATTATGTTCAGCAGAGTGAAAATAGTATAATAGTATGTTTCAATTTTTCTAATATTTTCGCTACTTAAAATTATTCCTACTAATTTTTGTAATAAATGCATAAAACCCGCTGTCTATTTATAACGTTGACAAGCTCGCGTTTATTTATACTTCGTGCGATCTTCGGTATAGGGTAGGGGACCCAATTACTGTGGGGGTAGCAATTACTGTGCCTATATTCTTTATACTTATTTTTAAAGCGTAATGTATATTAAGTTTTCTTCATTAAAATCAGTTATCGTTATCATAATATTCATTATGCTTTAAAAATAAGTACGCTTAATATAGCCACAATAATTGGTACCTCCCACAGTAAGTGGGTCCCTTCGTCTGATACGTGCGCAAATGAAGAAGTTAATTAAAAAATTTCTCGTGAAAATTGTTAGGTGTCCGAAGGCGATTATAAGTGGCGGATAAAAATAAAGTGACACGTGTAGTCCACTCTGCAACGTTCTCTAGAAATATTCATTCTTTGAGGGTTAAACAAAAATCACAGGTCGTGTCTATGACTTTATCCATTGGATACTTTTCAAAAGATTAAAGTAAAAAATGTATACTGATCTTGTCTCTACAGTGTTTTCTCGATATATGTCCACAACTCGGTCTAGCCAGAGACATACATCGGCGAGGAGATACTACTCTTTGATCCACGCCGTATGTAGAAAGTTATACCTCGTGACAGTGGGGAAAACTCCGCGACATGTATCACCCAGGCTCTGGCGACATATATCGAGAAAAGCTGTATTTTGGGACGAGAAAAGTGGGACCGAAAAATTCTCGTGGATGTAGAGCCTCTGTAGCAGTAATTCGCGGTTACCCCATTCTTTGAAAGTGTCCCGACACTCCGCGCAAACTTTGAATAACCATGAACAGCCAAAATGTGAATTTTAAAGGATTCGGCACAGTAAAACTAGCATAGGAGAATCAGGAATTACCGATCCAATTTCTCGGTAATTGTTCTCGGCAATGTATTGTTCGTACGAGAGGGCGTTCTGCGTTAGAATTTCCCGGGTTTCCCAACAGTTCCCCGTGATTTTCCGGGGAGCGTAAACGTTTTGGTCGATCGCCTATCGGCTCGCGTAGCCCCTGTCGCCTTGAAAATCGACTTCCACGCGTTCAGGATTCCCCGGCAGCCTGTACCGATAAATCTTCATAAATTCCGATTCACGACCTCTATGGGGCGGCTCTCGCCATTGTATTCGCCCCGTAAAGCCACTCTGTGTTTAAAATAAGGGCTCGGGAGTCGATCCTCGACTTAAGCCGGCGCGTTCGGGACGCGAGTTTACATCGGAGCCGCGTAAGCTCTACCCAAAAGCGACTCGCCACTCCTCCTCACCCCCCCCCCTCTCTCTCTATCCGTCTTTCTCTCTCTGTATAGAACACCCTAAAACGTGATACTATTTTTTCCTTTTCTGCCAAGGGGGAGAACGAGAGACGCCGACAAGTGTCCCGCGGGGAGACCGAGGGGGAAATCGGTCGATTCGATCTCGAGTCACAAATTTAATCCGAGCTTATCGCCGGGCAAATCTAGAGGCGAGTTCGCGGGCTAATCTAGAGCCGATGTAGACGTAACTCGGGTTGGAATAATTATCCAGTTGCCGGTTCGGTGTTTACTGCGAACCCGGGTTCGCTACAAGCATGAATTAGAACACGCAGTTTATTGCGACGAGTTTAGAAATAATTTTATGCAGGCCAAATCTGCCCTATTTTGGCCCTCGACCAGTTGCCCGCCTTTCTGAAAATAAATTGCTCAGAAATCTGGTTGAGGATCTGGCTGAGATCTGGCTGAGACTAATATGATTTTGCAATTATTTCTTGAATACTATGGCTGCCAAACTAGGAACCTCAAAAATTCCACAAAATCAAAGTCAGTTATTTAATAAGATGAAAATGGAAAAAATGTATGATATCGAGTAGTCCTCCAACTTTCTTGCATTTTACAGATCCTGAAATTTGGAAGAATAAGTATATTAACGTAAAAATTCATTTTAAAACTTGACCACGTATGGTTGACATAGCAGTGTTAAGAACACGTATTAATTTATTCCTTGAAAAATATTCGGTAGAAACGGATGTGCATATATAAACATTTATGATGCAGCTGGATCTCATAAAGTATATAGAAATCGCTTACAGTTATAGCTGTAGAAGTTAACTAAAATATGCAGGAAGATTTCACCCGTTGCATACGAAGCTGTTTTAACTTCAAAACCGAGACGTTTCTTCTGACCTAGAATATTTCCATTCTACAGGGTGTAAAGAAATATTTATTCTTGGCTGCCATAGGCGTGTTCTATATCTTCGGATCGATGAAGATCTGTAAAAAAAAATTGCCGCAAAATTCCCCTCGACCTTGAATTTCACGGTCAAATTTTTATTTATTGCTGTGACGCGTAGAATATAATGCGATAAAAAAACATTTCACCTTGAACTTCGAGGTCAACTCTTATTCACGGATCTTCATCGATCCGTGGATGTGGAATACGCCTATGGCAGCAAAGACCAAACATTTCTTTATACCTCGTACATAATTTATTTCCTTGTACATATTTGAAGTTGATCACTGTTACTCTCAGTGACAAATATTTATCAATTTTTTAGGTACAAACATGGCAATGTAAACATAGCTTTAAATAACAGTGTGGCAATTTTCGGTGGTTGCCTTAGAGTCGTCATTCGAGTGCTAAGGGTTGAAATAATTAAGAATTGTTATTAATAACGCCGATCGCTCCTATGAAGTTGTTGGAAATGAATAAAATTCGCGTTGAACGTGTTGATTGAGTCGTCAGCAAATTTTTCTGACTGGAGCATGCGAAACGGCTGCCACCTAAACGTGCCGCGAGTTGTCTTTCTTCTATCCTAGTTGACCAGTTCTTGCGGTTCTCGACTTAAACGCGCCTCGGCCTTGCGGACTGGCGGAATTCCCGCGGCGTGTACCGATAAATCTTCATAAAATCCAATCCACGCCAGAGCGGCCGGTCGAGTGTCGTTGCACTCTTCTCTCTCTCTCTCTCTCTCTCTCTCTCTCTCTCTCTCACACACACTCTCGCGAGAGACGACTCAAAAGGGCTTAATGAGAGCTAGCAGACTGCGAGCCTGACGGATAATTTGATGCCGAAAAAACTGGCAGGCTTAACGACCCGCTGCCCACCTCTTCCCCATTCCCACCCCCTTCGCACCCGCCCAATCCCCGTACTCGCCGGAATTTCTCCCGAGAGAGAGAGAGAGAGAGAGAGAGAGAGAACCCGCTTCCTTTCCCCGGTGATTATCTTTTAATAAATTTGAAATTGACTTTGTACCGAACGTTCGGCTCGCCGTCAGCCTGTCCCGAGGCAATCTGCATGTTTGTCGCCCGGACAGGTATTTAAACGCTACAGAATGTTACTTAACACGGCCGTCTGTGTGCTTCGGAGTTACAGAGAAGCAATCTGACGTTTTTTTCTTTCTTTTACAGAGGCGCTCATGCTAATTCCCGATTCCGAGCATAAATCTCGACATTGTCGGACCGGCTTGTAGACCGGCGTGTTCGTTAACACGTCCCTTAACGACTCGCCGGCTACGGGAATTAAACAAAATCGAAGCAGTTTATCTTTATTTTCATCGTTTCTGTGGTTCGGCAAAAATCGAGGAGCTAGGATTTATGGTGTTAATTATCGCCTCGGTCCTCCGCGTTTCGCAGATCGTATGCTAATTCGATCAACTCCGACGCCCAAATATGGCTGCCGTTTGAGTTTCGAAATAAAAAGGAAATCGAGCGAGAGAGAGAGAGAGAGAGAGAGAGAGAGAGAGAGAGAGGAGGATAAAGGAAATTTATTGTAAACAAAATCAGCGTGTACAGTCGGACGTAAAATTCTGTGTAAACTTGTCTTTCGAGTGAAGGGAACGTGGAAGGGAATGGCTTCGAATTCATCGGTTGAAACGTGATGGAAAATACTGTCCAGCCTTCCAACGCAACGTTGGCATACGATACAATTGTTTTTAACACGTTGCGTGACACGTGTATCAAAGTATTGTACACAATTATAGTGACATGGCTTACAATAATGCAGCAGAACCTCGCTCGTTGCACGCTAGCGCCTCCCCACCACGAGCTGTTCGAAGTTCCGGAGGGGATTGAAATTCGTGGTGAGGGTTATGGTTGCTGCATAGCGGAAAGTGAGGTTACGTTGCACAACCTCGATTCTCGCACGCACTTTCGGTCCCGTTCTTTAACTAGTTAACTGCTTTCGACGTGTATACACGTCTATCCAAAACTCTATTACGGTTAACATTAATGAATTGTTAATTTCTTATCGAATAAAAATGTAATTCTTTCTCATTTTGCTTTACTGATTTCGTAAAATTTATAATAGCGACATTTGGCCTGCGTTCGACGTGCATACTCGTCGTTGCTGGATTTTCATTCGCGCCTCGTGAGGGATATTTAAAATTAAAGATTAAAATTAAAGAAAATATCAGCATTACTACTTTCATCTCCAACAACACCAACAAAGTTGAGCGTATGCATACGGCTCCGATGATAGTGACCAGGAAAATTGAGGGTATATATACGCTAATGACGCGATTGGGTTAATGAAAACACCAAGTGTCCGAATGAAAAGTTGCGTAGAAGAAGCTTGGTACGCGTGGTGGAGATTCTTCGGAGAAAATGATTTTATCATCGTGCGGAGCTTATCGCGTAAATTTTCCGCTCCGAGATCGAAAGAGATGGAAGAGAGGGTGAAACCGGAAGTTGGCGGCCGTTCTTCCGGTGTTCTCGCGGAACTTTCCGCGGCCGTTGATTATCGAGTAATTTGTTTCATTTCCTCGGGAGGTCCAGGGCCGGCAAGCGTTCTCTCTGGCCGGGTCGCGGTGAAAACCCGACAGGGGAACGCAACGGACTCCTCCGATAAATCTCCATGGAGTCGACGATTGCAGAGCCGGCCGCGTATCTGTAAACTTTTCGGCATTGTTTTCCCGTGGAAATCTCGCTGTGTGCGCAAGGGGAACGCCGGTACGATCTTCGATAGTTCGAACGGTCAACAAAAATAGTCGACCGCGCTCGGAATATCGGCTGTAAAACTCGGCAAATATTTGCGGAACTTCTACGCCCTCGAGCCGTTCGATTCGTCCTCGATAATTATTATAATTATCCGCGCGTGTTGCGCAACGATCGAACGCGCGCGCCACCATTTTCGTGTGGTTCGACGTAATACTGTTCGGCGTCGACCGTTTCGAAACGGTTTTCCAGGCTGCCGGGGTCCACGATAAATATTTATGAATTGCTTTCTTTTTTTATTTTCGAAGCCTGCGCGTTTATTACGCAATCATGAGCGAGCGAATTCATACGGGCAAATGGAAGCGGCAGCTCGTGCGTGGACACCGATAGCTCCTAGCAAATGAATGAAATGATGCGTGTCCGCAAATATCGCGATACAGCCCCTCTGAAGAGGTGGGGGAACGCGCGGATGTCGCTGCGAGAGAAAACCGAAGGCTTTTCTCATCAATTTCGACCCTGTCTGGACGAGAAACAGTTTTCAATTCGATTTCAGAGGCCCGCGTTGCGCGGACACGTTCGGAATCGATGACTTAAACGTTCGCGATCGAATTTATGCGCGATAGAACGAAATAATTTCTTTTTGATTTCTGATAATGCGGAGCTTCACGGGAACGGGGAAATTGTCGGCCATATTTCTGAATATTATTTTTATTTTATTCTCCGTTGCTGTCGCGATAAAATTTCAAACGGATATTTTAAACGGCGATGTTTAAGTTAACTTTTGGGATTTTTTAATTGTGAAATCACAGAACCTTTTGGGTATTTCGTGCACATTTTTATTCATGGCAGTGCACAACCGTTTTTTCATCACTAAAGGTTACCATAGGGCCAAACAATTTTTGGATCACTAATTTATATTTGATAAATTGCTAGAAGTATGCTAATTCGTTCAATTCATTTATGTTAATGAAACTAACGTCCACGAGATTGTTCGAAAATAAATAACGACATCGTCATAAACTTTCGTCCGAATATTGATTTTATGACATCATCAATTTTTAAGCTGCCATTAAGTATAAACTAAGTCTTAAAACTGTTCAAGTAATTCGATGTATGTATTCATACATGTCTCGTAAAGCAAATATAGCAAGTAGATTCGAAAGGCACCGCAATTGTGGCTGAATTATTACTTCTATTACTTTCTATTTAAAAACTACGCTAATTTAGCACCTTAAACAAATTCTCTTCGGCGTGTCGATAAATTTTAGACAATGACGTCCGTTTTTGAAATGTGGTCAGCACGTTGGTTGCACGAAAATAGACAGTTCCGGAGCGAACAAGTCTACCCGATGGAAATTTATCCGTGAAGTATAAATTTTCGAAGACTTCTTCCGTGACAGCTACGTTTTCGTCTTCTTCTTAGAATCTATAAAATATTCACTATGACAAGCAGTGCAGTGGCTCAAAAAAGTATTCTTACATCGACTCCGATACCTGAAAGAATAGCATATCGATACAACCTCGTTATTGATTGAGCACAATGTATTTAGAAAGAATTATTAATTCGCAGAGAAAGAGAAAGAAATATTTCACAATTGAAATGGTCCTAATGTACTATTTATCTTTATTTAAAAGTATTATTGAGAAATCAGAACGATAAGAAATAATCCGCAAAGTACACACGAAATTATGACAGCATGAAAGAGTGATAACCTTTCTACTCACGGTGTATGTCCAAAAATTCTGCAAGAGACAGGAAGTATCCGACATTCGAAGGTGACATACGGTCAACCATGAAATAAGAATGACATTAGCAGACGCTTCTGGGCTCAGAAATTCAGGAGAGGAACCACGTACGTCTCTCTCTTGTGAAGACTATAAAGAATTCAATATTCAATTCAATACCAGGTAACCTGACCTGTCCAGTAAAAATTGACTATCTCAATATACCTTTTAAAAAAATGATGCTGTTCACAGCGTAGGTCACTTCAACATATCGTTGAAGAGGACGAAGGAGAAGACAGAAGTAGCGGCTCGATGGAAACAATTTGACGTGCAGTCGTTTCCTCGCGGACCGATTAGAGTGATCGACGAGGTGTCGGGCGTCGGCGTCGGCCGACGTCGAGGATACTCCCGTGAAATGCATTTTTCATGAATCCGGCTGGCCGGTCGCTCGGCCACGGCCACCCGCTACACTCTGGTGTTTGCTTATCATTATTATACAGTTTGCGGGGGCCACGGGGGAGCCGCGAAGCTGACATAACATTCCGGGGAGCCGTGTGTCTCTTCTGTGAGGACGTCTAAAACAACATTGTCGGGACATCGGGTGAACGGATCTCTTGGCTCTCGCTCCCCATGTCCTGCACTCTACCTCTCCTTTCACGTCTCATTTCTCTTGCCGGCGCGGCGCGGCCCTCCAACTCCACCCCCACCCCCCAGGCTCGCAGCGAACGTGCTCTAGACGCGCACGGGTTATCCCGAAACACGGTCGGCAGTCTCCGATCCCCACCATGCCGGCCATTTTCACCGTCCCCGCGAGGACACGATGGAAATTAACGACATCAACAACTTTGCGCCACCGGACCCCGGTTTACGCAGCGGCCGACTTTATTGAATTCCACCCCCCGTAGACACGCGTATGCAACGCATCGAGTTGCATACGGCCACTCTACAACGTACATTCCGACATCGCCGTTTCTCCAACCCTTCGGAACACCACTATGAAAGACATAGGGTGACCTGTTCATCGACGAATACTGAAGCTGCCTGTCTGCTGAAGTTGCTATTTGCAAATCGTTATTCACATTATCGACGAATATTTTATAATTTTTAAAAGGTGCCGAAGTAATGCGCATTTCCGCGGACAATTTTTAACAGAAATCGAAATTCAGAGATAAACAATTTCCAAAAATAAACACAGTTTACCGTCAGTTTTTATTTAGATGTCGAATTTTAATTTTGATTAAAGTTTACTTCGATATCAATGAATTTGTATGAAGGGAGACCTAACGTATTAACGATAGCGTTATATGGTGTTTGGTCAAAATGTATCGATTACTTAAGAAACTATTAGTCGGTGGTACAGAAGAGTACAAAATGGAGATGTAGCGTTTCCTTGATTCATTTCAAGAATACGGGTCCTGCCAGCGACATGTATCGTTCAAGAGACACTATCCTTCGATCCACTTATTATGTTTACACACGTCGGCGCCCGAGGCCTCTCGAGCTTCGAGACCCCTCACGGTAGCGGGGATAGTTCTGCGACTTTTATCAGCCCGGTATTTGCGACATATATCGAGAAAAGACTAGACGAATCCATATTTCTACAGTATATGCTCCATTAGAAGAATGTTGTGTTTATTTAACGTTGCTGTTGAAAATCGGCAATTTCACACGCAACAACGTACTATTTCATCTTTCATCTCTCGTGTAAATGAATGTACAAATTAAGAGAGCAACGAAATATTAAAACAAACTGCGATAAACAAAGTTGTAGACGTATTTTTCGTACACAATAGTAAGGGAGTTACGTGGCATAAAATTTGGAAGAGCGAAAATTGGCCGAGCCAGCGAGGCTGATTAAAAGGACCAATATCCGTGGCAAAAGATCAGCTCGCGGTGAGAAACGTTTCAATCCGTACGGTCGTTATTAAGACCGTCTGAGCGCTCGAATTTTTCCACAAAACGTAGCCACGGAATTGGGACAGGCTGCGAATTCCGTACACGTGCAAATACTTCTCGCTGATTGCGTACCGCTGCCGCCGCCGCCGCGCCGCCGCCATCGCGGGAAATTGTATTTAAAGGCGTATTGGCGGCGTTGTTTCCCACTTTTTGTTCGTCGAGCCGAGGCGGAAGGCTTTATAGACCGAGCGCAGCTACCGAAAACCGACCAAAAAGAAAGGAAACGGGGACGACGGGGAATTCGAGTCTCATGGAACCTCCATTCGGGATATAAAACCCTAACAAGAGTATCGAGGCCCGCGTAAGAAATCATTCTCGTTGCCGTGAGTCCCTCCGGATTCGCTAATTAACCCTCGCTAGCTCCTCCAAAATAATTGCGCGAGAGATCCCGGGATAACGCTTCATCGCCGGAACAGCAACAGCAAAAATGAGATAAAATGTAGGTGCTCAATTTATGCACATTTCGTAACAGAAAAAGGGACATATTTGTGAAAGTTATTTCCTTCTTTATTAGTCTCCATAGATTGAAGATATATTATTTGATATATTATAAATATATTATATAGATATAGTACACATATATTATATTTGATATATTATTAGATATATTATTTGATATATTATTAATCTCCTTAAAATCTTTTAATCTTTCTACTGTCTTAAATTTTAATTTGTGATAATTCATAAATGCATAAAATCCGCAGTCCAGTAATCGTTCTCGAAACTCTCGCGTTTCGAAGGTCACAAGAAAATTTGGTTCACTTCATATAAAGATTTTTTTTTATTTAGATTTTAGAAAGCATAATTCTTCAATTTCTCAACTTCGTTTTCATCTATCGTTCTAGTTCTTTGTTTTAACTATGGGAACATTTAGAACGGACAATTATGAAGAAAGCAGGCTCTGAAAATTATAGTTTGCACTGAAATATAATGTTTATTCGATATTTGTCCACAACACGGGCCTAGTCAGAGACATATATCGGCCAGGGGATACTATTCTTTAGGTACTACTCGGGCCTCGGTTCATGGCCCCTCACGGGGCATACCTCGCGGTAGTGGGGATAGTTCTGGGACTTTTATCGGCTAGATATTTGAATTATACTTACCTGCTAAAGCCTTCTACACAAGTATTGTTATGAAGAATATTTATCCGAATATTTAATCTCTGTCTTTTTAGATTAACCTTTTTTCACGCTTCGGTGCAAGGTACACAGAGAAACACTACTTCACAGTGTTCAAAGAAAGATATTAAGAGAATTTTCGCTCGGAGAAACGGATAAGAGTTAACAGACTCGTTTGACGGAATCGTTATGCCACTTTTCCCGGTGGAATTCGAACGAGTAGCCGCAAAGATAATAGAGGAAGGAGACATAAAGGAAGACGGGAAAGCCGACAATAAAGGACAGAGTACCGCGCGCACCGCGGCCGGTTATTAAATAAATTACTCCCAGCAGCGGTAAGTATCTATCAACGTTACAGGCATCGCCTCGGCTAATGAACCGCGAAACTTATGTACATAATCGCGGGTTTTATCGGAGTCTTAATTTGCCGCGAACATGTCGCCTTTGACGAGTGAACAGCTTCATTAACTCCGCGGCTCTGCCTTCCGAGAACCTTTCCTCTGGTTTTAAAAACCGTATTAGCATACCCGTAGCTAATCAATATTTTTCCGCGACCTTTTTTTGTCCACACATTCGCGATCGTGTCGCGGATCCCGTCTATTATTTCCTAATTTATGCGGTGTCGACGTTACCGCGTCATTTCGATGTGCAGTGAAATGTTCATTTCAACGGTACCATGCCTGCAGAAAGTAACCTAGAGTACTTTAATACTAAATTTATCATGATCCAATTGCCGATTTTTTACGTTTTTAATTATTAGAAACGTGAAGACACTTCGGTAAAAATTATACGAAAGTGAAATAAATTTAATATTCCCATTTTTATGCTGAAACATGCATAAGGTAGTTTTAGTGTAGAATATTATTACCAAAGTGTTGTTGTTTTCATAAAACTTTTGGAACAGCAATTTGTGTAGAAAGCTATCCCGTGATTATAAAATTAACTTTAAATATAGCTACGCTAACATGCGTGGAAATGACTGCGCCAATTAAAAACTCGAATAAAAATATACCCTTTATGGGACAACGAATATGTTTTGCTTTACAAAGGAACGTGATAAATTGAATATAAAGACATATTTGGTATTGAATTTATTAATTGAAACATTTGGCGAGCCATCTGATACGACAAGAAGCGAATGGTCCCGTTCTCGTTTTTGTACAATAAAATGGTTGCGCTCGGGGAAATCAGAGCCTCGGGAAATGACCCAAAAGTTCATAACTGACAAATATTATTGCATAAAAGAATTACGAGATACTCTCTGGAATATGCTCTTTTGGACACAGAATTTCGGTTAGAAAAAGTCTTCAAGTTTTCGAGAAAAAATTCTGAAAAATCGCTTTCTGTTCTCTGTCGACTGAGTCTGTAACAATATTTTGCATATTTCTCAGGAGCGTGTAAAACAGTATTTGCATGGGGTACTACACGCGGCCCACGTATCTAACGATTAACTCCGCACAAAGAAGATGCCGCCGTTTCCGCTAAGAAGCATGTATCAAAGGTACACGACGGATACAACCGCGTTAAGCCGAGCGTCAACTCGTTTCGAGGCTCGATTGAGAAGAGGACACGGCGGCGAAGAAGCTCCGCGGAATCGATAATTAGCCGGGGAAGGAGCGTGGCTCGCGTGGGCGGTATATTAAGAGGCAGGGTCGAGAGGAACATTTGCAATTCGGGCCCTTCCAAGCTCGCCAGTCGGAATGAATACGGAAGCGGGGGGAACGCGTCGCGCTGTTATTAAAATATTATTTTTCAGGACACCCCCGTAAAAGGTCGCCGAAAAAGTGACGAACGTCGTGCCCGAGCTCTGCGGCCGACCGTGCACGCGCATCCACAATATTTAATTGGCCATGCACTTGGACGGCGCACCGATATTTTCGTTCCGCTCGGTTAGAAGCTGCGGTCTGCTCGCGTCAACGTTCCGGACCGACCGCGATTTTACTGTCCGCCAGGAAACCCCGACCGGCCTTCGTTCGGCTCGGAAAAAATAAAAAAAAAAGAAGAGAGAAGTTTTCACCAGCCTCTGCTTCTCCCTTTCCGTCACTCTATCCGCCGATGCTCGCATTTCCGATCGCCCTGGGGCCGCCACGGCGCTGATTAAATTTTACAATCGAATCGCATTAGTCCTGAAGAGAACTTTTTTGCAAGAAATTAGCAACACCAGCGCCGAAATTGTCCCCGATACCAGGTCTAGTTCTATACCGGAAGGTTTGAACGTCACGTGTGACGTAGCTCAGATCGAATTAGGGGAGTTTAAGTCATTACTTTGCTGGTTTCGCGTTCACTTGTGAAATACGGATACCTGAATTTCGAGGGCAGACATTAGTGACGCTATTATTATACTGTCAATCCGGTTCCAATTTTCGTTCGCGGAGAACTTGAAAGTGAAGTATGGCGTGGTTCGAGCAAAATTAGGGGAAGTTTAAGTTATCACTTTGCCAATTTATAATTTGTTTGTAAGATACGAACTCTTGATATTCACCAGAGAATTTTTCAAGAGAAAGAATTAGTGACGCTACTTTGGAAAGGTCACTGAAACGGCTTCTAATTCTAGTTTGGGTGACTTGGCAATGAAATGTTGTGTAGTTTAAGCAAAATTGGGGGGAGTTTAAGTCATCACTTTGCCGATTTCTAATTTGTTTGTAAACTAAAAACTTCGGGAACTCGCTATATGACATCGTTGGTCGATGCAAAGCTAAGAAGTTTGCTCCACCGTAAAAATTTAATTTTCAATAGAGAAATTCAATCATTTATGGGAGGTCTCTTGAGATTGTTCATATTGACAAGTAGAAGCGGCCGTTCATAGTCAGACACGGTCCAATACGGCGCCGTTTACGAGGTCTATGCGATTTATGTGTTCTTTATGTGTCTCATTGATATAGCTGGCAGCCATTGCTCGATATTAGGCTCGGCAGGGTAGCGACGGTCAGGGGTGGTTGATGGAGTAATCATTGAGCAAATGAGAGGTCCACGTTCGACCCGCGTAATTCTTCTTTCCGGCGCGCGGTGATGTTTTATTGACCATACGCCCGTGTTATTACCATTGCCTCTGGTGGTTGATCGAATTTTCTCGACCATGGAGCAAACGAAGTTCTTTTACGAGGGTTAAGGTACTTTTCCCTTGTCCTCCGTAAAAGTTCCAAAATCAGAAGGGCTCGTATGGCAATATTCCAACGGTCCGGTGACCAATGACGGCCGACGCGGCGTAAGATGAAAAGTTGATCGGAAAGTTCCGAGAAGAAATCCTTGTTCTTCTCTTTCCTTCGGCTCGTTATCGAAAATAATTAGCGAAGCCTCGCGAAGTGTAATGTGAAAGTTCCGTAACGCTCTGCCGTCAGGAAGTAACCCTGTTTCTTGCGACGGAGAGGGTCTCTTTTCTTATAGGACGTTGTTATACTTCGAAACGAGGACACCCGTAATTGGGCAACTCTAACGATGATCAAATTACGATGTTAATTCGCGGCTCTTACACGGGCGGGTTAATAACCCGTGCATTCTGCTGTTCATTGAAACGATAATACCTGCACGAGCTGCGCAGCCGGGCTAATGACTGCCGACCGTGTCCTTGGGGAGATCATTATCAAAACCTGGGCACGAATAATTATCGGAATTTGTCGGGCTACTTTGTACCGAGCTTTCGCCAGACCAAGAAAATGAGTGCGAATAATCGGATTCTTATTAACTCGCTGCTCTAACTGATCAAATACCCGGCGTGCCCGATCTCTTCATTCCGAGCCGCCAATTAATAAGCCTGCGATCCCATTGTCGAGCCGTTGATAATCGCGTTATTTCGTAATACATTTTCAGACAAAGCCGCTGCCATTTCTATTTCAGACTCTGTGCATTTGAAGGGGAATGAATGAGAGTTGGATAAAAAAAATCGGCCCCAAATTTCCGCGAGAAAAATATTGTTTTAGGAAAGTTCTAGTTCTCCTGCATCGACTGTCATTAAAAAGAAAATGAAAGAAGGATTTTAAAACAGGTCAAGAATTTTCTTCAGAATAATTTATTAAGAGTCCCTGAAATATTCATCCGAGTTTCAAAGAATTGTACAAATGCCACCGGGTGAAGCGTTAAACATTATATTATAATTTATTACAGTTTATCCTTGCTAGTGTAAGGAATAAAATTAATTCTTAGGAGACTACTGACACAGCCAGCAGGCTCTGTAAATAAACAGGAACTGGTCAGTCCGGAGGAAGCAGTCTTCAGCGTAATAATCGGAATAGTTCGCTGACCAGCGGCCACCGCGGCGGACACCTAGTTCAATTGCTGATGACTCAGGCGGAACACGTCCCCGAACCGCGAAATCGGTCGGGAAGAGTAGGACGTCTGGTCGTGGAAGTTCGCTGACGGTAGACACTTTGCGCCAGACAGATATAAATTCCGGGGTAAAACTAGCCAGAAACTTCGAGGGCGGAGGGTGGGGGGTAGGGAGTGGCGGCGAATGACATTGTCGTGAAGCCCTAACCATTTCGTTTGCAGGTGGCGCGATCTCCCCCGCACCGGAAACTCGTTTCATACCAGAGTGTACACAGAAGTGCTCACGGAGTAGTCATATTAAGGCATCATACTCTAACAACCCGTAAAAGGCATGACCTTTAGGAATTTTTTCCGAAAATGTTATCACATCCCCTTTTTTAACGACTACATGACTTAACAGGGTATATGTTGTACAACTTGCAGTAAATTTTCTGTGCAAAATCATTAAAACTGACCGAGTAATAGCCTTCCGAAGGTGCTCTCCAAATTAAAAATTCATGTGACAGTATACGATTAAACAATCATATCTTCACGTTAATCGACATGTAAACATTTTATAAAAATTGCATTTTCTCCAGAAAATCTTCGTTCACCTATTAGACGAAATCAAATATTGACAGGGTACAGTGAATTCTCGATATATGTCAACAACACGGGTCTTGGCAGCGTCAAGTATCGTACAGAAGACACACCTGAGCCGTGTTATGTTTACACTCCTCGGCGTCCGAGACCTCTCGAGCTTCGTGGTAGTGGGGATAATTCCGCGACATATATAATCTAGCTCTTGGCGACAAATATTGAGAAATCATTGTATCAGAGTCCTTAAGAAAATAATTTCAATCAAAGTGACTGTTACTGTACTGAAATTAGTAGTACACTACTTGTACCTTTCAATTGAGGTACTCGTTTGGTAAAAGAGCTCGCCAATTTTTCCAAAAAAATTTCTTACATAACAGGTTTTTTCAAATTGCTAACTGGGACGATATTTTGGTCGAGAATAAAATATTTCGAGGGGAATAGCCGCAGATGTAGGCCAGACGTGCAGTATCTAAGTCCATGGCAACAGGCGAGGTTAGGTTTTCGGGCTCGGGCTGAGACGGGAATTAAAGACGCGTAATGCTCGCGGAATTACCGGGCAGAAGGAAGATTTCATTAATTCTCCGACGTTGTAATGCCTCGAGTATGTAATTCGCGAAACGGGAACGATTATTGGATGGGATTCATTCGACTCGCGCCGTGTTTCGAGTCCCGGAATCGAATTTAGCCGGTTTGCACCGTGGCTGCGCCGAGTTTCCCCCGCATGTAATCGCTAATTACTGCGGAACGATTCATATCTCCGGGATATCTTGACTTCGGAGCAAGATATGGAACGGGAATTGTTTCACAATTGACTGTCACGAACAGCTAATCTACTGAGTTTAATTTTAGGGGGATCGCAGGGGTCTCGAAACGCGTCGCGAGCGCCGCCGCGCGGCTCCGCGTAAAGCAATTCCGCTTAACCGCCATTGTCGCGAATTCGGAGACCTGTCGGAAAATATCCAATCACAATGCAGCAAACAATTCAATTATTTCAATTAAATTTCGGAGTTCGATGATGTCTTGGAAAAATAGCTTCGAGTAAGAAGGTAGTTGAGGCTGATACCAACTTTTGCTTCAGACTAACTTTCAGATTTTTTTATTATGAAACTATAAAGTCATATATTGTTGGACTGCCTATACACATTGAGTCACGTTCAAACTATGTCCATAAATTTTTAGACGACAGAAAAACAAGAATCGAGCTCACTATAAATGGTCAAAGCTCGTTAGATACAATGAAATTAGTTTATTTAGCAATTTTTTAGTTACATCCATATTAAAAATGCCCAAAGTGATATATCGCTCATTTTAGTATCACTCTTTAAATCAACATGTGTCGTTTCAAATGTCAAATTTGAAATAAGTGGATCTTGCCACACAAACTGAAAGAAATCAAACACTCAACAATGTCCAAAGACAGAGGAGAAAGTTACACGTCTAAACTAGAAACATAAAAAACAACCAGCCAGAATAACCGAAAGTTGAATAGTTCATGGGATAATGAACGGCCGCGAAACAATTTCAATCAAAAGTCCGGTGGCTTTCCCGATTGAAACGTTGTTGGCCGGAGGAGAGTGGTCTCGGTCGGCTTCTGTGCGCTAAATGCGAAAATGAAATGGGACAAAGGGTCTGGTTACCGGGCGACCTTGAGTAACGTGTATTTCCTGCGGCCGGTATTTCCAGCGACTCGTAATACTTCATTTCCATACGTAACAATAAACTACAATTACAGAGTACGGTAACACAGTGCCGGGGCTGCATACTCGTTGAACGTTGAATGTATTCAGGTAGACGTAGGTCCGCAATTATAGCGGAACTCCGATCTGAAACAATCGCGGATAACAGCGTTATCATTTTCATCCGGGTGCCGGTGCTCGCGCGCGTTCACCGGAAGCGGTTCCCGGGATTATCGGTCTGCCGTCGTTAAAGAACTTGTAGCAAAATATTGACGCGTTACCCGGCGGCGTGTCTCGAATGGAAAATATCGATTCTCCGGGGGCCGGGAAACATGTTTTCCCGACGGGACAAGGAACTTTCCCGGCCCGTTTAGTCAATAACGAGGCGGCCCGGCACGGGAAAGCTCTGGTGCTCTCTTAATTCGTCGCCCTATATAATACTTGGGGACGCGTGGTAACACCGAGAGCCCGCCGAGAGGCTGTCCAATAATATGCCGTGGAAATTCAATTAAACTTGCCCAACTTCATAATTGCGTCGCGCGTTCTCTCTCCCCGCGCCTTTTATCTTTATTTCGGCCGCGCGAGAAACTTTTCGGCTCGCGCGACCGAAACAATTTCACCACGGCTCGCCTCGACTCGCCTCGGATGTTGCCGTTGCCTCGCCACGCCTCGGCTCGCGCCGCGATTATGTCGACGCTGTTGCTCGATTGTTTCTCTCTCTCTCTCTCTCTCTCTCTCTCTTCTTTGTTCCCGTTCTTTTTTTCACAAGCTTTGTCTCCTCTCCCTCGTCCCCGTCTTTCGCCGACGCGTGTTTGCTTTCGATCGAGTTCCCGCCGACGCTGACACGCGAGCAAGCTCGTTTCACCGATGTTTTCCACAGGATTTTGCTAGTCCCATTCGGTTTCAACGGACTTCGCAACTATCGACCATTCTTTTGTATTTTTCTCCCCATTTTTTTGTCCCACCCCCCGTTACAAGCTTAGAGCCGCATCGTCGCGCCGAGTGGTCGGGGGGGCAAAAATCAAATTTCTGGTTTATCGAGAGGCGGTCGTACGGGGCCGCGGTGAATTCGAGCGGTTTACGCGTCTTTTGGGAAGAATCGATGGGATTGTTTGTGGATTGCTGATCTGCACATGTCTGTGACATTCATGGATTGTTAAAATACATAGAACTGTGTCCGTGGCGCGTTCGTTTTGGTTATACTGCTGGGAACCTTTTAGTCGACGAGAGTTACTTGTCAATCTTTCTGATTTTTATGTATTCCGTGGTATTGGAAATTTTCTAAAAAATGTATCAAGAGAACAAAATCAAGTACAGTCAAACCTGTTTCTGTGCGGTAAAAAACCGCACAAAAATATTCAGAAACTTCATAAATAGCTATAATCATTCTTTACAACGTATTGAAGAAAATTTTTTCTTATCCGGTGGAGAGGGGCCGCATAAAAAAGTCTCAGAAAATATCTCAGGGATTTACGACATAGCGAGAAAGTGTTTTCCAAACTTAATAAATAATTAAATTACACATGGAAACATTTAAAAAAATTTAATTTCTCATTTTAAACATGGAGAAATTTTCAAAATGCATATATTAGGTCGTCCCACAAGCTCTTGTACCATTTAAATTCTGAAAATAAAATATGTAATCACCTTTTCATTCCACAACCTCTTTTGATCTTTTTGGTAAAGACATCATACCGTCGCTATACAATTTCTGCGGTTTTTCATTAAAATACTTTTTAATGGTGAATAATATAAACATATCCACGGCACGAACTTATGGGGCGACCTAATAATTCAATACTACTCGTCGTAGTCCAAAACGCGCATCTTCTTATGATGAGAACATTACAAGGGAGTTATAATGCCAACACCGTTGGCATTCATATACCGCATAAAAGAAAATCGCACAAAACAAATCGCACAAAATAAAATTCGCATAGAAAAGGACCGCACAAAAACATGACTGTATTGCCAAGAGAAGTATTAAATATTTACAGGAACAACTCAACACAATAATCGCGTTTCTTGTGTCTATGGACTTTCCGATCACGCTGCGAGTAACCGCAAGTTTGTATATAAACAGAGGTCACCCCTCCGGGTCGACCGAGGCGTCGCCTAAACTAAAAGCCTAATGTCGGTCCTGGTGGACCCGTCTCAACGGAAAGTTTCATGTCAGTCTCATGGGATAGACGTAGCGTTTAACGTGTTAATTGAGGTTCTTCGCACGATATTTCTCACGTTCCTTTTTAATTCTCATTATTACTCGTGTTTCACTCAAAACTGTACCCATCCCTTAGTGTCCACACTGTAAATTCTTTGATTTCTCTGTAAACAAATTCGAACTCCATATACAGTAACTTCAAAATAAAAGAGATTAAAACACAGAATATAGGGAACAAGTTCGTTTGTACGAAGTAAATGAGAGAGATTTAATCGAAGAAAGGATAGAATTCCTTTCGGTATTTTTGTTTCCATGGATCCCGCTAATCAGCGAGATCCCCGGGCCGCTTCGCGGAGCTGGAGATCTCGTTTTAATAAAGCACCGATGCGAGTGCTTTAATAAGAGGGGCGCCTGTACACAAAACTCGCGGGCTCGTTCGAAAAGAGGAAGTCATACACGGGAGCTTAAAGACATATTGAAGTTGTTGCCGGCGAGCCCGCGCTCCGGGCAATATACCGCGCCGCGCCGGTGCGCGAACGGTTCCGGGCAAGGTAAATAAAAGCGGGGGCCAGAGAGTGGGATGGCGGCTACGCACACTCATTACGCTATAATTGAACATTATGCTCGAACGCCGAATACAAAATCTTCGGGAGCGAGAGCCGAGAACGTTTTCACGTTGTCCGGTCTCTGCTTTACCGGTTGACGGACGGACGTCGACTGAGCTGGGGAGATCTAGGGAGGGGAAGGAAAGGTAGAAGGGGTCTGGAGATGATAGGAAGATCTAGGTAGAGAGATTTTTGCACTGGAGGCGGATCTACGGAAAGGAAAAGAAGGTAGGGGAAGGTAGGAACGATAGGGGGTCTACAGAAGGTAGGGGGATCTAGGGAAGGGAAGGTAGAAGGGTAGAAGGCTATGGGGAAGGGAAGGTAGAAGGGCAGAAGGCTCTGGTGAAGATATAAAGATCAAGGGAAGGTAGGGAGGAAAAGAGAGGTAGGGGAATTTAAGGAAGGTAGGGACGTCTATAGAAGGTAGGGGAATATAGGGAAAATAGGGGGATCTAGGGAAGACATAAAGATCAAGGAAAGGTAGGGAGAGAAAGGGAAGTAGTGGAATTTAAGGAAGGTATGGGGGACTCAAAGAAGCTAGGGGGATATAGTGAATATAGGGAGAGAAGGGTAGAGAGATTGATGCACTGGGGGCGGATCTACGGAAGGGAAAGGACCTGGGGAATGTAGGGTAGGGGGTCTACAGAAGGTAGGGGGCTATAGGGAAAATAGGAGGATTTAGGGAAGGGAAGGAAAGTAGGGGGTCTGGGAAAGATATAAAGATCAAAGTAGGGCGATCTAAGCGCTGGGGGGGGGGGGGTCCAGAGAAGGGAAAGGAAGGTAGGAGGATATAGGGAAGGTACGGGAGTTCTAAGGAACATAGGTGATTCTAGGGAATATAGGGTGACCTAGGGAAGGGAAGGAAAGATAGGAAGATGTAAGAAATGTAGTGGAATCTAAGAAGGGATGAAAGTTCCGGGAAAGTAAGTGTATTTAAGAAAAGCAGGGAAGGTGGAAGGATTTGGAGAAGAGATGTGTAGGTAGGGGGATCTAGGAAAAGCCCGATCGATTCTTGTCGCCTTTTTCCGCGTTTATTTACACGCGCAATTAACCGGGCAAAGTGGAAAGCCGGCATTACACCGAGCGATAATCAACGAAAGTTCATTTGTCAGCCGGACAATGTGAAGACGCTCGACCGGCGCGGTGCGGCGCGGCGCGATTCCGGGATTCCGACACGGGGAATCTCGAACGTCTACGCGGCTACGTCGCTGTAAAAATACTATGGCCGAAAGAACCGCGGACGAGACAATCTCCCGTAAAAATACTGCATTCTTCCGTCCTCGGAATTTCCGAGCGCTGCGTGGAAGGCTAATGGCGAACGCGCGGCGGTAGAGACAAAAACCCGCACGAACTTCCATTTTCCCGTGGATTTTATAACCGTCGGAATGTTCACGGTCGACGAACCGCCGCCGACTATTCTGTCGAACAACCATTTTTCAGATGCATCGAAGTCGTCGAAACTTCTATGACAAGGCCAGACTCGGGGGTACACGACGCGACACGCTAAACACGAATTTCCGCGTGGCTGTTTCAGCAAACGATACACCTGAATCGTTCTGGATCGCTAGGAATTTACCGGAGATCGACGAACGAGAGCGCCAGAGGAGCTGCACACCGACGACTATACTCCGTCACCATTATGCGAGGAGAGTATGGCGCGCGCGGGACGTCGAAACGCCCGGGACTTTCCGTCAAACAAACATGTCAGCGAAGCATCCTCCCCCACCCCCTTCCCCCGTCGCCCACAATGGCATTTTTCCCTCGATATGAGCCGAGCTCACGGAACCGGAAAGCCCGACGCGAACGCAGACTACAAGGTGTTCAAAGCTCGCGATGACTCGCGATGCACCCTGCGCAAGGTTGGATGCACCCAGATAAAGATCTCCCTTCCCATCTGGCCGCTAACAGTAAACATAACTGCAACGTTTTAGCGTGTAACAGAGTGCTCCGTGATGCACGCTCGCCGAGAACCTGCGGGCTCGTACCACGGGAAAGCGAGACGGAGAAACAGAGCAACTATAAGTATGTATATAGCTCCGGCAAAATCAGGTGGACGCTCCGGGCTGTTTGAAAGCTATTCTCCCCGTACGATTTCATTACCTCATTGTTCCATGGTGCTCGTGACGAGCCACCGCCGCAACGTGCTCGTCTTATCGCTGGACTGTGGATCTTCATGCTAAACTACTTGTTCGAGATGATTCATTCGGATCGAAGTCGTGCAAAAGTTCGCTGCGTCTCC
This sequence comes from Halictus ligatus, assembly GCA_028454255.1. NCBI lineage: Eukaryota > Metazoa > Arthropoda > Insecta > Hymenoptera > Halictidae > Halictus > Halictus ligatus. The sequence continues at coordinate 4,047,517 of CM052146.1, read as the reverse complement.
GATTCTAATATCTCCGCACTCAAATACAAATAATATACTTTAACGACCTGTATATTTTATTGTACCTCTTACATTCGCATTTGACGTAAGTCCATAAATATCCACATTCTACTTACCATATTATTTGCAACATGGCAATGAAATAGTTAGACTACAAATCTTTATCTAATAACTCATTAAAATCTTGATACTGGTATCTTAACATTGTTCTTTTATCCACCTGAAAAGCAATAAAATTGTTCCTTTATACTTGGAAACATATCGTACTCTGCTTACACATTATATATTTTTAGATGAAGAAACATTAAAAAATAAGAGTACTGTATGATTCGTTATGGAAAGATTAATAAAAATAATCAAGTTTATCGAAATCCAGCTGAAATATTAAATAAAAAACGTCGGTCGACGTTTCACCATAACACACCGCTGTTTTTTGGAATTCCAATTTGCACCAATTTCTTTATTCCCTTTTATTCGTCATTAACCAGTCCCTCTCTCCAAAATACGAATTCGCATTAAAAGATTAACCTATTCAATCCGTATCCAATATTTGAAATACTGTTACAGGGCAATTAAGCTCAACTCGAAAGCATAGAGATTTTCAAAAGTTTGTTGAACGATCACGCTAAATACGTTACAAAAATCATTTCGGTAAAACCGACTAAATAAATTGTCCTTCGAAAATTAATATATGACGGAATTAAGTTAAATCTCTGTTTAACAACGTCGCAATTCAATATTCCTCAAACCTCTCGAATAAATTTCAAAATTAAAATATAAAATCACGGATTCCAAAGGTATACTCTTTTTAAATAAAATAAATAAAATGTGCTGGGAAAACTGCATGTAAATCAATAAAAGGTATTACAAAAGCGTGTTAGTAACCCATGCGAGAATGATCGATCGTCATAATTTACGTAATCGATGCACCTTTTTTATTGAAATGGGCGGGTCGATTTGGGTCCACGAGATTTTATCGGAGCTGTATTCCAGCGGCGCGAGCCTCCGAAAAGAAAAACAGATCCCCCGAGCGCAAACATCCGAACCCCGGCGGGATTGTTTTTAATTATTGTTTATTATCGGGTGATGTTGCGCCGGGCTTTGCGCGAGACCCCGCATTGTTTCCCGGGGGGTGGACGCCCCGAAAGTGAGGGGTTAATACGCAAAGTGCGTTGTTCTGGCGCTTGGAAAAACCGTCAGATAACCGGGCTCCCCTCGGCCCTATTGTTTTAAGGACCATCGCGCGATTCTTTTCGGCAGTTCCGCGTTATCCGCCGTTCCACCCGCTTAGCGGTTTGGTCGTCGCGGAATATTAAGCAGCGAAATTTAGAAGGCGTTTAGACGGGGTTGACGCTCCGACCTCCGCCAACGGGAAACCCGGGCTGAAAGTGCGACAAGGAAATTAACAAATTTATTCCGTGGCCCGCACAATGGCCCTCGTAATCGAGGGGCCACTCGTAAGCTTCGATTTCCTCGAGCACGACGCGCCGACATTTTTCGGGGACGCTCGGGACTGTAATCGGGAATTAATACGCGCCAAGAAATTTCGTTAAAATGCAAATTTGGTTAATAGTCTCGTCGGAGCGCAGGAGCGGAACAAGGGAATTAACGAACCAATGCATACTGCGCGGCCGCGCAATTACTGTACAGTGTGTTCCAGTAATCCGCAGCTCTTCGTTCCGTGCCTAGTTTACCGATTTCAAAAATCGAATTTTTTATTGCGTCAACCAATAGCGAATGTGTAGAGATTGCGTCATTAATGCTTCAGGCGGATATTCAAATGAGTTATGTAGATACGGGTCATCAATCATCAATTATTTTGAAATTAATAGGCACAAGAGTCCTCTTTCAAAGTCCCAGCAATTTTTCAGTTTTACACTTTTTCCGTATTTTTCATTTTGCTTCTGGCAACAATTAGAAACCACAGACCACAACCAATTGACGAGGCCTTCTGTACAATCAAGCAACGAGGGCCTCCATAAAAGTTTATGTAAATACATCCATTTCAGTGCGTATTTTTAAACAAAAAATTAGAAAATATTTCTTGAATGGGAGGTAAATTATCCTGAAAATTCCAAACAGAACCGGTACATAATTTCTTAAAGAAAAAACTATAATGATCACTTTATTTTATACCTCCTAGTCCTAGTTGCTCCCCTATGGGATACGACGACATTTGACCTCCATGAAGACTTAACACTATACCTACCATGGCCGATCAAATTGACCTTTTCAAATTTCTGCCAACAATTTCGTACATTGTTTTTATTTTGTCCTACCCACCGCGGTCGGTCAATTTGACCGCACGAGATAATATGGTATTTACTCTTCTAAACGTAAACAATCAGTATAAAAGAAAGGCTATCCTCAATGTGGCATAGCGAACTCAAAATAAATGAGCCGCCTTATTAACTGAGACGCTATCAAGTTACGCGCGTGCCTGGTTGATAATACTGTTTCATAACAAATGCATCGAAACCGCAAAGATGGCCGGCACAGTACAATTTTGTAAATTGTCGAAGGGAGCATCGCAGTATTGTTTATAAAATTTGCAATTATATAAAAATAAATTTGTATCGTCATTTTATGGAAGTTGTTCATCTACTAATTCATTCCGCAGCAAATTGACTATTATCTCCGTTTAATGTATTAACAATAACTTTTTTAAGGACCGGATATTTTCACCATGCACGGTAGCAAAAGGTATACTAGAAGTGTCGGTAGGTTTAGTATTAAGATAATATCTTAATACTATAATATATTATAGTTAATGCTTAATACTTAATATTATATTATAATCATTCATGAACATAGAAGTAGGAAAGGAGGGGAGCAGAAAGTGAGGTTAGAAACGGGAAGAAGGTCAACGGCGCGGTTAATTGTTCAGACGAATTTCTGCGGATTGAATAATACCGATTGGTCGCTTTCGGCGGCTCGTTACGCTTAATTGTTGGTGCGTTTGTCCGCGTGCGAGTTCGCGTAATGCGGAGGGCGAGTGCGACCGTGTAATAGAAACCGTCGGGGTCCGAGTACCGGAAAAAATTTCGCTCGCAGTAGGAGAGGATGTAATTTCGACGGAAACGCTGTGGAATCGGTTTCTGACCGGGCCACCACCCTTCCGCTTGTATAACCGTCCGTAAAAGGCGGAATGCCTAGCATTAAATCTTTATTATTGCTCCAAGTGTTATTACCGTTACTGCGCGATGCGAACCTATATGCGCGCGCCCTCCTCCGGCCGCCCCTGACACGTGCGCTGCTTGCCGGTCATATATTATCTATACGAATATTGCGCTTTTTACGAGAACTTCAATTTCCGGCCGGAATTAACGCGAATTTTCGAAATGTACCTGCCCGGGGAATTTTCTGCTTTACACGCGATACGTGTTCGTGTTCGTTCGGGCGGTCCGACGGAAAATATTAACGCGGCGGCGACGCCCACCCTCTGTCAAAGGGAAAAATACCGCACCGGAAATGATTCAACATGCAATTTCGGGGGAACAACACTGCCCGACATTCGCGGTCAAATTAATCTGTAATCTCATAATTTCCAGGATTAACAATGAAGGTGGTTCCTCGCCCGCCCCCTCCCCCCCCCCAAAATGTCACCACTCGATTTCAATTTTGAAGATCATCGACTCTGTTTCGTTGTTTGGATTTCAATGTCTCTGGAAATTCGAGATGGAAAACGAAGGGAAACGGTAGTTCACCAGGATTGAATGTTGCGCGTACCCTCGGGCAAGAACATTTAAATTACAATTATTTTTCTACCTCTCCCCCGGTTTCGTTCAATCTACGCGCCGTGTTTAAATCTGACGATGAATATGTTAACAATTCACCGGGTCTTCATTTATTTTCATAATTTTTGCTCTGACGGCTGAGTGATTGAAGCAGGGTCTCGCGGCAGTATCCAAATGTTGGAATATGTTTGAATATTCGAGAAGGGTTTGACATGAAAGATTTTGTGCATGGGTTTTCAAACAATTTTGTTGCCGTCCAACAGCTCCAGTTTTGGTTAAAAAATATTTATTCCTATATGCAACGCACCTTTCATTTCCTAATTTCTGATTATTCAAAACTTGAAAAAAATGTAATAAAATTTTCGAGGACTCCCTACAATCTTCAACTTAACTAACAAGTGAACTACAAGTGAACATCAATCGGATATCTTTCATGAACAAAAAGGAAAAATTAGAACATTCTTGGAATTTAATAATGCATTGTGCGGCCATAGTGTTCAAAAAGCGAAGAGGAGATAGTATGACGCCTGCCATGAGTAGATCCGAGGTATGAATACGAATGGAAAGACAAATCGAAACGACAAAAATGGGTTCGCCCTCTCGACTGCCGGATCGAAGAGGACGAAGACGGCGTTCGGTTTCGATGGAACCGAAGCAAGAAACCGTTCGAGTTTATAGAAAACTGCGCGGCCATAAAGCTTGAAGCGTTGGTTGCGGATTGTTTTGACGGTGAATCAAAGAGGGGTTTTTCTAAGGTCGTCGGCGCTGAGCCGCGTGTTTTGTACGGTCTCGCGATACTTTATCGGCGACAGTCGGGATCGTCTTGGTGTCGTTCGCGACTGCTTTTCAACGATATCCCCCCACGCCCGTTTTCTCGCGGCTCGACAACTTTTTCGGCCGTTCCTCACGGAATTCCACGAGACGCGAATATTCCAATCCCGTTGCCTCGCCTCGCCTCGCCTCGCCCTGCCTCGCCAGCAACTTTCTTCCGCACTGCAATCCACTTATAAGCGCGCGCGAGCGCTGCGCTTCGAAACTTCTCTCTCTCTCTCTCTCTCTCTCTCTCTCTCTCTCTCTCTCTCTCTCTCTCTCTCTCTCTCTCTCTCTCTCTCTCTCTCTCTCTCTCTCTCTCTCTCTCTCTCTCTCTCTCTCTCGGTCTTCAGCCCCGATCGAAAATTGCTCCGTCGTTCCGGCCATTCTAATTCGCTGGCCCACTCGCGAGAATAGTTCGTTATGGGGCCGGCTCTTCGGCAAATGTAAATGGCCTTTTGTATTAATGGCCCCGGCCGACTCGGTCGATGGACCCCGTTCACAGTTTGTTGCGCAACTGTTAATGCGTTTCGATCGGTTATCGAATAATAGTTCGCTGCCTCGGACAGCATTTCCCGCGAACATGCTTGTCGCCAGCCTCTGTTTTTCCATCGTGAAAGGTCGAGTGTGGTCTTCCGTCGAATTACAACCCCTTCTGTCGATTTTACACGGTTCTATTTCTTTTTTTCTATCGAGGAAAGTGGTGAAATGGAATTAATGTGGCACGAAACAAACACAGTTAATTCGTTAAAATGTCCGACGCAGACGCTGGCGAGGAGAGAATGAACTTTCTCGGGACCATTTTAGTCGCACTATAGTGATAGGACTGTATGCGCGCCGAGTGACGTCCGTGGATCAATTGAACTTTCTTCGGATTGTATTGATATTAGGTTCCATTTTGTGACGAAATCATTCCAGGTATAAATCCCATAATTTCATTATTTCCCAACGACTCTTATAACACCAAATTAGTACAGGATTAAACGTAATGAGGGGATTGCACCCTTGCTTTTACCTGTAAAGTGGGTTATAAACAATAATGAAGAGGATTGAAATGTTGGTGAATTGTTGCGAGATTAACGACAGGTTTGTCATCAAACGTATTATCAAACAGTCCTAAAGATATCGTTCCATTTGAAACACAAATCCTGTTCGTCATGCCCCTCGAATGAATAATATAAAAACATCCTTCCTCAAAATACGTGTATCCTTGTACACGCCATTTTCGCCAATCATATTTTTCCCAAATTTTAAAACCCAGAGCGTGCACAGTCCGAATTTAGCAGTTTCCGCGGACGGTTTCTTATCGTGCCGACGTCACAGTTTCAAAGCAAGAGACAAATTAAGTTTTGAAAAGGTCGTACGTAATCCGGCGTGTCCCGATTCCGAGAACTACCCTCGAAAAACGATCCTCGGGCTTGTATCGCGTCTGCGAAAAGAAGATCTCCGGTGTGGAAACTTTTCCCGAAGATTCTCGGCCGCGCGGCAACTCTTCGAAGTTATTTTTCGGGGTTGTTTATTTGACCGCGATCGGGCGCGCGCGCGCTACACACAGCCAAGGAAAACTTGTTGTGTCGGTCGGTGGAGGAAAGTGTGTGGCTCGGGAATGGCCGTATAACACATGAAACGATAATAGCCCTGGGGTTCGACTGTAAAGGTGAAGAAAAAAAGAAGAAAGAGAAAAAAGAGAAAGGCTTTATCTTCATTATTATTAAAGTCGCTCCGATGAAAATGAACCACGAAATTGGTCCCCGAATGGCGGTAGCCGTGAGGGTGGGGTAGGCCAATAACTGTACAGGGGCCAATAACTATATAACTTCCCCTACCTACTTGCTTGATAACGACACCTAGATCGATATGGAACCAGCTATACAAGCCTGAGTAGTCCGACCACCGCCTTCTGGCGCGACGACCCTTCTTTCCCTGGCTTTTCGAATCCCGGAGCCACCCCCGCTCACCTTCACCCACCCCCTCCACCACCCCATCAACGTGAAAGAAACGCCGTGAGCTTCCGTGTTTTCGGCGGAAGCGCAGTAATTTCATCCAGCGACCGTTACTCTTTTCAACGGCCCGGGAAAAGAAACTTTGCTACGGTCCTCCAGAGGAACGCTCTCGGCCTCTCTCACTGACAAATCCGCGAGTATTTTTAATTACAAGCCCGGCCCCCGTTCGTTCGAGGACCGTCGAGGCCCTTATTAGAACGCGTCTTCGTTATGCTGCAAGATTTGTTCAACGCAACTTCCGCGTCCGATGAATGCCTTCAATGGAACCAAGCTTTTCTTCGGCCCCGTGATTGCAGCAGCCTCGATTAAGAACGCACACCATGGCAAGACACTCACCTAGTCGGAGATTTTGTATGAACTTTTTTCGGATCGCGGGTTCATTAACTTATTCTCGAACAATTCTACGATTCACAGTGCAATACTATAACATTCAATTCGTCTACAATTTTTATTTCAATAAAATGATTCCGGGTTAATGTACACCCTCCAATATGATATCAAGGGTTTACGTGCTTCAGCAAATTTTTTCGGATTTTACTTCTTTCGTGGGTTCACTAAGTTCTCTGTAATTTGGATGTTATTATTGGACGGTGCGAGCAGTATTTGTTATCAAATAATTGGATAAACATTCGCGTACTTGTAGATTGTGTATTTTTCAGTATTTTATGAAGAATAATTAGTAAGGATATTGGAACGAATCTTGAAACTATTTAATAAAAAATACTCGAATCGATCTATAATTCTACAGCAACTGAAATTTATTTTCTTTTCAGTAGAAATATTTTCTCCTTAAACTCGTCGTCTTTTTGTCGTTATTTTGTTCATAAAAATAATTTTCTCGCACACCAGAATAATTAGTTCTCCTTGTTCTCCGAAATGATTGGTTCTTCCTAATCACCAGAATTAATTTGTTCTTCATTCTCATCGGAATGATTGGTTCTGGTTGTTGTCTAGAATGATTGATCCTTCATGTTCGCCATAATGATTGGTTCTCCTTTTTCGCCAAAACGATTAGTTCGTCATGATCATCGAAACGATTGTCTCTACTTGTTCCCCAAAATGATCGGCTTTTGTTTACCACGAGCGTCAGAAATGTCTAATAAACATCCATTTCACGTATGTAACAGCGTCAATAGCGGCACAATTTTAATAATATCGTGCGAATCGCGTACCAAACAAATTGAATTCGATATAGTAAACACGGATATCGCGGGATTCGCATCGATCAACAGGAAATATCAATAAACAGTTCTGCATATTACTCTTTTACAATAAATAAAACAATATCCTTCCAGCAGGGGAACCGTTGCCGATAAAATAGTTTACGAGCATAGTCGCGAGATGAATCATAAAGGGTTAAATTCCTGAAAATCCAACGATACACTTTAACACGATCAAATCGAGGTTAGCTGCGATTGTTTACCCCCGTCGATAAACAAAAAAAAAAGAAAAAATATACCACCAACTTCGAACCGACGGACAAAGTTAAACTCCATTGGGGTAGATGCATCATTGTTTATATTAAACCTGTAAAAACAGGATTCCAGGACAGTTGACTATTGCACCGGTCAGATACAAATGACCCCTGTGGGCGATGGTCGTTCCCATAACTCATAATCCTCGCCGGCACAAATTTTTGCTCTCATACAGGTGCGCTTTAACACGCCCCCCCCCCTCCGTCCCCCTCACCCCTCTCTTTCCCGTACTGCAGTTCTATTAATTACAACAAATCACAGAATAAATTCGAAAAATTCCTGCCTCGGGTATTCAGGGGGAATCCGTTCATACACAAACAGAGCGGGGGTAATGACACACACACACACAGAGCGACCTGGCGAAATAAATCGCGATTGATTCTACTTTATTCGGTACTCGCGAGGAGCGAGAGCCCTGGTTGATGAAGGTGATATTTCAGTACTTACAGCTAGCAAATCGGATTATCGGATCGATGCGCCTTGCCCGTTGTTTCGACGCAGGAAATCGTCGTTGAAAAACTGTCCGCTATTTATCAACACACCTCCATAACTACCTCGAGCCCGGATCGCAGAACCTTGTTCATCTCTCGCCGATCTTCCCGCGGAATTCGATGTTGCCAGCCATAACCGGGGGATGGGGCGCTGCGCACTCTCGATTCAATAGAATCTCGTAGTTTTCATTCGCGGGATCGTTCATCAACCGCGAGAAAGAAGCTATATACCAGGTGGACCGTCTAACGCGATCGCCTCAATTATTTCTATTATTAACGCATTCGCGACCGGCACATTTTTCCGTTTCGAATACTGAATACCGACGAAAATAATGAAATTCATTCTAAAGCAAGGATGAAAATGATTAAATTTGTTTTGAAATGTTGCAATTATGTGCCGTTTAAAATAAAACGTCAGATTCACGTCAGCGGCAATCAGGAATAGAATTTAAAATGACGTGAATTCACGTCAGCGGTCGCGAATGTGTTAATACGTTGATTAAAATTTCTTTTGTCACAGATATGGTGTGTGTAAAGAATTTAAAGAACACTCAAGGTGATATTTGGTTTTTGCTGTGTATCTTTTCACGGAGGAACAAGGGAACAGGGAATTTTGAAACTTTTGAGAGCTTGAAGTTGATTACCATGTCACCCATATGTGGGTGAAAGAATTATTTGTCTGGATTTTTAAATGAATTTTTAAGCTAATATATTCATTGTACCAAATTTCAGGATCTGTAAAATGCAAGAAAGTGGAGGACTATCCAGTATCATAGATTTAACTATTTTCAATTTTTACTTCATTAAATAATTTGCTTTGATTTTATGGAATGTTTGAGGTTTCGAGTTTGGCAGTCAAAGTGTTAGAAAGAAATATGAAATCTTGTCAAAAAATTAAGAAAACCTGGCCGTCAAATCGATCAAGATTCGCTGAATTTTTACAGGATCCTTCGAGTCAATTTTAAAATGTATTCGTGTTGGAAAATGGCACTGTATGATAACGGCACTTGGAATGAAAAGCAAATACGAGATTCTGTTAAAAAAAAATGGAGAAAACACATCCGGCAACCGTTACAAAATTTACGCGATATTAAGAGGAATTTTTTGGTCGATTTTAGAGTGTGTAACCGTAGAAATATTCGCGTATTTGAAAGCGTACATGAAAGATGAAAAATGGCGCTTTATGATGGGCTCTCTTTGGGTCAAATGGGAGTATGAAGTCTTGTCTAAAAATCGACAAATCCGGCTCCGTTAGCTCGGCCAAAATTTACTCAGTTTTGATGGGATCCTTCGACCGTTTTTAGAACGTGTTTCCATAAGAATCTTTGAACTTTTAAGAGCATGTCTAGAAGGTGAAAAATGTATAGTTTTTGAAAAGACAAATTCAGTTGTACCTACGTAAATGCAATATATTAATCCTTAGCATTCGAGTGTCAACTTTAAAAATTGTAACATATATTAATCAAAATATTTTTTCCATTATCGAATTTATTTATACTTAATAGATCACTAAACATTAAAGTATTGTACGATTAAGTTGTATAAATTTTGTAAGCATGAAAAGAAAAGACTCTTTCGCCGTTTCCGGGAAACGTGGATCAAATTGGGGAAAAAATTCAGATCAGGGGAATTGAATCGAATTGAGGGGGAAAAGTTACCCTTCCCCTACCAGTACCGGATTGGTCACGTGACATTAAACCTTGCAGGACCTAGTTAACGACCTTCTGTTAGTTAAAATTTCAACAAAAAAATTTCTGAATCTATTACATTGATTTTTCTATATATGTTGCCAGGGCCTGACAATAAACGTCACGGAATTATCCCCACTTCCGCAGAGTATACCCCGTGAGGGGCCATAAACTTCGCCTCTATAGGTTCGCTGCCTTTTTCGCGTGGATCAAAGAGTAGTATCTCCTGGGCAATATATGTCCCTGGCTAGCCCCGTGGACATATGTCGAGAAAACACTGTAACTCGTTCTAGAATTGTAACTGTTCCGGCTTTGACGCGCGAATTCTGTACGATCGTCCAGGCTTGCAACGCGTGTATGCATTCTGAAGCGGATTCCGTTTGGACTGGTCGTTATCGACGAGCATTGTGGGTGATAGCGTGGGACAATGCGTTATCTCGGTGACGAAAATCGTCAGTCGAGCGGCCGAGCCGGTAGGATCGTTTGCCGACGCTCGATTTGAATAACACCACGGATCGCGGAACAAAGGAGCAAGATTTTGCAATGGCGCGGGAAATTAACGAACGGACGTGGCGGCTCTCTCTCTCTCTCTCTCTTTCTCTTTCTGTCTCGCTCTCTCTGGCGCGGCGCTGCAACCGCTTCAAGTCATGATGCCCATCCGTCCCGGAGAGCCGAGGAACGGGTATAATGCCCGTCGAAAATCAACGGGTACCGGACAGATTGAATTTTCATAAATGCGGTCCAACGTGATCGCGATACCGGCAATCCCATAATTGCGCCTCCACCGGCGCAGACACGCACTTATGATGCGGCCGGATCAATCCTATCGCATTATTAAGCGACGCGAAATCGCCTGGCTCTCGCGTAACAGACCGCCGAGTACATTTAACATCCGGTCGGGTGCATGCACCCGGTCACTGGGTACGCGTGTGTTGCTTCACCCGACCCTTCTCAAAGGGACCGTGTAAACGTCTACCTCCATCTCCGTTTCCCGCTGTATCTCTGTCCTCTTCTGCCTCCAAGACCAGTGGAATCCCCCCTCTCCCTCCACCCCGTAGTCCTCCAAAAAGGCAAACATGTTGACAGAAAAATTGTTCCCGTAGTGGACCATTTATGTTCCTAGCCTTCCGTCTCCGACGTCGTTAGTCGGCATCAACGTGTTCTCCGTCGACATGTTTTTCACTTTCCTGTTGCTGGATATAGCGGCAAGGATGAAAGACTTAATGCGTGGGCTACTGACATGTTCGAGGACAAAGGGAAACATTGACGCTAGAAATAATTTTTAGCTATCGGACGGTTCTCTCGACCTAGATTTTACCTTAACACTGGGTTCACGGAACCCGTCGAGATGACCGGCTCTAATATTTTTAATTCACAATTATTAAGATTCTAAAGATCCATGAGGAATTATTCGACAAATGTATTTCTTTGGGTATACGTTATTAAAACAAAATGGCAAAAAGTTTGGGCAACACGAGATTCTAAAGACACATCCATGAGGAATTATTCTACAAATTGATTTCTTTGGGTACATGTTGTTACAAAAAAGAATGACTACAAATTTTGGCAGCACAAGATTCTAAAAATACAACCATGAGGAATTATTCAACAAATTTATTTCTTTGTGTACATGTTATTAAAAACAAAAATGCCTAAAAATTTGGGCAGCGCAATCTTGTTATTTTTCTAATGTAAAATGGTCACTTTTAGTGTTCCGTAAACCTACAGTTAAACACGACTCAAGAAAGTCAACAGATAACTATAGTTGTTTTCATAATTTTCTCCGTTGCATGTTCCAACTAATGCACACATCTATGATCACATCAAACTAACTTCTGTAAAACGTTATGACTTTTCGAACATGAACGGTAACAACGATGACGCAATGAAAGACAAGTGCAATTGAAATGCCGAACACTTGATATGCGTCAACAACATGAGTCTTGCCAGTGTCATGTATCGTCCAGGAGACATACCTAGCCGTGTTTATACTCCTTGACGTCCGAGGCCTCTCGAGCTTTGTGGCTCCTCACGAGGTACACCCTGCGGTGGGGGTAATTCCGCGACGTTTATCATCCAGAGCTTGGCGACATATACAGATAAATCACTGTATTTTACATTACTTTATGAAATTAAAGATATAGTTTATACCAACATATTATCGTTGCATTATCATCGTCGTAAGTAACACGGTTACTTGAAATAGTATTCCAAAAGGATTCGCGGCACCTGTTTCAAACCGGAAAGGACGATCGGGCGTCTAGTAAAATAGGGCGCGCGAGGAGATCGGCTGGTCGATCTCGGCGTCGGACCGTCTAACGTCGGCTCGCGAAGCAATTATACGGGACATATTTGCGAGGCAGCGTTGGCGGGCTTCATCAATGGATAGCCGGCGAGTTTGTTCCGCGGTGTTGATCGACAAACGGGGGCTGAAATCGCAACGGTGTTCCGAAACTCGTCATCGCGTACGGTACACCACGGGGGCCGCGTCTTCGATCACATTTCACGTGTCCAGGGAGAACACACCGTTTGACCGTGTCAATTATATCCCCGGTCAATCCCCCGGCCCTGGACCTGGCTCGGCTCGGCTCGGCTCGGCTCGGCGCATCTGCCTGAGTTTCACTATCCCCCTGTATATGCTGTGGGCAAACGGGAGCGTTGGCCCGGGCTCTCTCTCTCTCTCTCTCTCTCTCTCTCTCTCTCTCTCTCTCTCTCTGTCCCTCTCACTCTCACTCTCACTCTCTCTCCCTCTCTGCTATCGGAACAGGCTGTACAATCAGTTCGCTCTCTGTTCCATAGGTCCTGCCACACCGCGCCACGATCTCTGACAATTATCGGGGGAGGAACAGGGCTCGGCTGACTGGGTCCGCGCGGCCGCGTCTAAGCGAGAAGCGGGCGAGCTAAGCGCCAAATTAAATTCCTCTTCCGGCGAACTTTTAACGAAGAACCGTTTCCCTCTGTTCTCTCGCCGCCCCTCGATGTTTCTCTCTCGTCCTACCATCTCTCGCGCTCTTTCATTCCCCGGCTTCTTCGGCAACAGGACGTTACCGAAGCTTGCCACTGACACGGGAATTAACAAGCGGCACCGGGCCAGCTAATGAAAAATCGAGCGTCGAGCGAAGAGGGGAACGTATTTCCTTCGAGCGAGACTTTTCTCAACAATTCCTCTAAATACGTGTCCGAAGATCGTTACGGCTCAGCAAGCCCTTTGTAACCTGCACCGTCGGTGGTCCTGGAGACTGGCGGAGGCTTCTTCGGGGAAGTTCCGAACACGTTTTACACGAGAAACTATTCGATCAGGCAAGTTGCTCGCGGGCAAAGAGACCCGGATGGTTATCGGCGCGATTATCGCTTGATTAACCATTAGGATACGATGTGGGGCCACTTGAGGACTTCAATACGTATCCTCCGCATGTCACTCAGTTAATTTGGAAAATGCTTGGTACTTTTCCGGGTGTCCATTTCGGTAAATAAATATAAAATACAAAGTAATCGGCTGAAATGGTCCCTAGAAAAATATTATAAACCTGTCTGAACGCAAGAGTGTCTCGATCATTTAGTTTTGATAAGCAAGGAGCTACAGCTTAAGTATCCTGAAAGTAACTTTAAGTACCTTTAAAAACGAATAACTTTTATAAAATTGGTTCAAAAGGAAAATATTTAAGAACTAACATTGGTCAAAACTGCAAACATAAAGGTAATCGTAGTGATTTTTATCTTATTTATCTGCGCCTAAAATAAAAATTTAAAATATGCCTCTTGTGGATCTAAGTGAGTAATTAATCCGTTACATTAATCCCCACCGTTTCGATCGTCGCCGACCCATTTTTTAAATAAAAATTGCAAACGCAAGTGCACAAAATTCGCCGTCCAGTTACAAGCTTCCTTGTTAAAAGTAAGTTGTGTTTTCTGAGGTTCGCTGGTGTCGGTGTATCGATATATCGGGTTTCGCCGGGTGCGTGTATTGATCCAGCTGTTTCGAAATGCTCACGAATCGTTCGGAAGTGCGTGGACCGCGCGCGCGTTGCGAATCCGCGTTGCGGGGCCGTGTGCGGTGTGTGCGCGGACCGCGCGCCGATTATGTCGCCCGTCGCGACGCGGCGCGCGTTGTAAAGTTCGATTCCCGCGTCCGCTGCGGTTTCTCGAACTTTGCCTGATCTGTCACGTCCAGATCGCAAACTCCGCGGCGTCAGATCCGGGGCGAAGGGGTTAAATCGACTGTTCCCGATGCGAAGGAAACGTTTTATATACTACGCGGCCCTCGGAACTTTGAAACAGCCTGTCGCTAATACGCGACGCCTAACTTCGACGTTCCCCGCCAATCCTTCAATCTCTGCGGCCTCCGATCCTGGAAAATGGTCGATGTATCTTGCGGTGCAACAATCATCTGTCACCGCAAGATGTTGTCCACAAAATCCCTGGCCCACCATATTTTGTTTAACAATTGCTGGAACGATTTGTAGAAGGATCCCCAAACCTCGTCGATTGTATGCATTTATGACAAGAATTAATATATCAGTGAAACATTTAAAGGATTTAAAAATATTGTTGTAGAGTGAATTCTCGATATATGTCAACAACACCGACCTTGCCAGTGTCATGTATCGTCCAGGAGTCATACACGTGTTATGTTTACACTCCTCGGCGTCCGAGGCCTCTCGTGGCCCCTCACGAGTAAACCCCGCGGTAGTGGGGATAATTCCCCGACGTTAATCATGCAGGCCTACGCGACATATATAGAGAAATCGCTGTATGCTTTTCAAACTTTATAAAATCGTTAGGAAAATGACTACGTGTCTATGTAGCTCCTATATTCTGCAAATAATACAGACAATTTTTATCGTGCATAAAAATCCGCGGTCTATGTAAGGTGTTTCGTGAAACACTAAAAAGTGACAACTTGAATGGACAATCAAATTGTATATGGTAGCTTCTACTAGATATGATAAAAATGAAACTAATAACTAGACTGCGGATTTTATGCATTCATGAAAAAAATGAGTAGGTGTAATTTCAAGTAGCAAAAATATTGGAAAAATATAAACATACTACCACATTATTTTGAATCTGTTAAACATAATAAGAAAGAAAATAAATCTCTATTTCTATTAATAACTCACAATTGATTTCAAATGAGCATGTAACTTTACCTACACAAGAAGACGTTAAATGCTTTAATAAATTAATTCTGATAAATTCGAAATGAATGACCATACAGGACGTACCTTATAGACACGGCTCCGTCGAGAAGGTATTAATGAAGCCATTGTTTCCACTTTTTACAGACACCAAGAGCCTGTAAATGTTTATAGACGTGACTGTCCGAAGCAGTAAGCAAGATGGACATTCAGAAACTGTTGATACTCGCTTTTCTGATATGCGCGAGGCTCGGAGATGTTCGGCAAGTTTAGATTGATGGGGAACGGTTCGAATAAAGAGGCGTTCCCCGAGTCAAGAGGAAAGTAATTATGAGCATCGACAAACGTTAGCAGGATTATAAATCCTGTTCGGGTGAATAACTGGCGGAAATCTTCTCCGAGGCGTGTTGGCGAGCTTATAGCGAGACGACCTCTCCCCCCTCGAGGATATTAGCTCGCCGGCTAACGCCGTCTAAGATTGTACGGTGGTTGAACCACGCCTTCGCCATCAGTTTGTCCCCGGGCGTATATCCACGGGATTCCTGGTAAATAATCGTTACAATTTCGACGCTGATTACGGTCGGCCGCGACCCTCGGGAGGGGAACGATCTCGTTCCGTCCAACGACACGCGTGAAAACTGTCTCTGGGACGCTGTAAAAAAATATTGCCCTCGACGTGTGTGAGTGGGCACGCACGCGCCTACTATCCGGCCTCGTTAAGCCGCGGTGTCCTTAGGGCCCCGTAACCACGATCCCACCGACACGATGCTATAGAGCCGCCAGTGTTAATATAGAGCGCGGGGCTGCGCGCCCCCGTGAAATCGTGGGGCGAGCAGAATCCACCCCCGCGTCTGCTCTCCCCGCCGCCTTTAAATCGATCCGCCCTCTTGTCGCCTAGATCGTCAAGAATTTCGGACCAGCCGGAACGTACCGGATTCTGATGACGCGGGACTTTATGGGCCGCCGGAGATAAAATATCCTCGACGGCGGCGGCGGCGAACCGAAAGTAAAATGGAGACCGAAAGCCAAAGTAGTTTCGCGGCGGCCGTAAAAATAAATGCAGTTAGTGCTTCCTGCGTGTAAAGCAGGGCGAGATTGGTTTCTTCTAGTGTGTGCGAAAGATTTAGGGAATCGGTGTGCCGAAGAACGGGGAAATCTGCTCGATGTTTCGCTCGATTGACTTTTCTGCCTATTGCAGAATTTGTGACTTTTGAAATTTTTAAGGGAGACTATTTTCTTTCGCTCGTTTTTTTTTTCATTTTGTAAAATTTTTGGGGCTTTTTATAGTTAGCCGAACGAATTACCCGAGACTTGGCCTCAACGAAATAAATACAGGAAACTGCTGTTGACTTAACACTTTACCTACGGGAAGCCTACTACCACCCTTTATGTCCTGAAGGGACTCGGAAGTACCACTTCCATTAAAATACTGGTACGAGCATTGAAATTAACGCACGTGTTACGTGAACAGTTGCGAAATGTCTGGTATAAAAACAGTAGTAAAAAGTAGGAGAGTAATTCAGGACACGCAATATTAAAGTGCCTCTCGGAGAATGAGTTTGGATAAACTTGTACAAATAAAATGATTGGACTTTGTTATCCTCGATGAAATGTTTTGAAAATGATATATTGTAGAAAATATCGGTAGCTAGCACATGATACCAAAAATGAAATTGTAGGAAATGATGTGAGTAAAATACGAGTATAAAAGTGACCATATGGAAGAGTCTTTCCTTCTTTGATAATCTTAACAAGTTGAAAATAACATATTCTTAAATTCGTTTAAGGTGTCAACTATTTTAAATTTGATTATTTTTACTGGATTAGAAGATTATTTCCTTCGTTAATAATCTGAACAAGTTGTAAATAACATATTCTTAAATTCGTTTAAGGTGTCGACTGTTTTAAACTGAATTACCTCGTATTTGCCACAAACGTATAAAATCCGCATACGATCGCAAAAAGAACGATACAAGTAACACGTGCTAACACGCGTCCCTCCACTATTCTATCACTAGTAACAATAAAATCGCGTACTCGCTCTGCCTATCAATAACAAAAACAGCTCCTATCCGGAAAGTGAACACCGCCGCAAATAAAAGTCAGCGAGCACCAGCCGACAACGTGTTAGTTGATAAAGTAAAGCCGCGATAATGCGTAGCAACAAGAGCCGCTAGATAAAGTGGCAAAATGACAGGATCAGGGTTTTCGTCGTGCGAAATGCGTCCCACATTTTTGTTTCGTACCCGTCGGACGGGTGCACGGGTCTCGCGAACAGGTCGTTTCGTTTCAGGAATTCAGCCGGTGCCCTCTAGTAACGACATAATTTCCCCGGTGAAAGATTTGTGTGCACCGCAGACGCGCGGACGTCCGCGTATTTTTCGATCGTTCCGTCCGCTCCGGGCCGCTTCGCTCCGCTCGGCGCGAAGTGAATCCACGGAACAAAATGAACGGTGATACACGGCCATTAATACTCGCCGGCCCGTGCCCGTCCCGGCCCGGCCCCTATATAATTTGCTCGCGAAATTCCGGGCGCGAGCGGCCGTTGCGGTGTAAAGCATTAGCCGTGCCGGACCAGATCTAAATTGCACGTACGTTACTGTATTAAATTCCGGGACAGGACGTACGAGCAGACACATTCGGATCGTTACGAACACGTGGGACATTAAATTCTAAGGGAACTTCTCCTGACGCACCTAGCCGACCCGCCTGGCCGTCCATCCGCGGCCCGATAGCGCTTCCACCCCCCACCCCCTTCGCCACCCACTCGTCTCGCCGAGGATACGCCCCTATCGTACCATCGCCCCAACAGCCGAATTGTTGCTTGTTTTTCTCTTTAATTAAATTCACGTGGTTAAGCCGCCCCCGTGGGCGAGGGGGGGGGGGGGATCAACGATCCCGATACGATTCCACGGGCCGTTTCTGCCTAGATTCCCGATTCCCGTCCTCGTTACGCGTTGTTAAGCGGTGAAATTTTAGTTTCCGGATGGGAATTCGACAAACGATCCTCTATCTCCAGAACCCTGCTAAGCATTTATTTCGACCACTGTGTTGCGCTATTGTGCGATTCCCTGCGATCATTGGGTGAAGCGGCGATCAAAATCGGTCAAATTTATTTAACTCTTCTGAAATGCAAGAGGGATAATATCAATTTTCATTTCTCTCCGATGAAATGATTACAGTGAATTCTCGTTACAAGTCAGTTGCGCGGTCCTGGCGACTGACTCTTAGACGAAATCTGAGGAGAGAGCATCGCAGTATATTTTGTATGATTGAAATTATATGAAAATAAATTTGTATCGTCATTTTATGGAAGGTCATCTGCTAATTCATTCAGCAACAAATTGACTAGTATCTACGTTTAATGTATTAACAATAACTTTTTTTTAGGACCAATCATTTTGACCATTCACAATAGGAACAAGTGTACAAGAAGTGTTGGAAGGGTTAGTGTTAAAGACGTTATAATAATAATTAGACTGCGGATCTTTATGCAAAATAAGAATTTTCTACCTCAATTTTCTACATGAAGTAGACATTTATTTTCTTTCTTCTTATGTTTAGGAGATTGAAAATAATATAATAGTATGTTTCAATTTTTCTAATAACTTAGCTACTTAAAATTACACCTACTAATTTTTGTCATATAATGACATAAATGAATAATTTTTGTCATTTTATCCATTTTTGCATAACATCCGCAGTCTAATAATAATTAACTGCAATAGTAGCCACGAACAAGTATAGCAAGGGGTTGAAATAGAAAATTTGACATCGTTCCCAAAAATTAAATTTCTGAAGTCCTTGGGATAATAAAGAAGAACCATTTCGAGATCTTTTTATGCACATGAAAGTTTATGAAAATGTCCTATTGGTTATTTAAGAATAGCGGATGTAGAATGGGATTGCGAAGGAAAGCCTAGAAAGGGGTTAATGAAGCCGAACCGGAGAGCTCGTGACAGCGATTGCTCCCTTAACCTTCTGACGCTCGGGCAACATCGATGATCGTTTAGGGCAAGCACGAGCAATAAACTCTCTTTGCTCTGGGAGCGTTTTCGATTGCCCCGGGGGCACCGGTTCGGAGCAAATGGCGTCCGAGTCAAAGAAAAGTGGGTTATTCTCGATCTCGTGATAGAATGCAGTCTATCTTGCTCTTCCTGTGCAGAATACCCCGAGGAGACGTAGATTCGTTGCTCTTGAGTGCTACAGAGAAACGGTGTGCCGCAGAGAGCAATCTGTACCCGGCGCCTCCTCCCAAGATCTCCGAAACCCTAATGAAATTCGAATTCGACACGTTCTCGGGGAACCGAACGGAAAGATGTCGCCGGGGATATTTTCCAGGGAAATATATCGGGGGGGGGGGGGAATGTCCTTAGCCGAGTTAGGCATCCAGCCCGAGTCAACTTCTATTCAATCCCTTCCGCGCTGCCACTATCTCGCTGGAGACCTAACGTGCACACGAATGCTCCATGACTCTTCGGTTCCAGTATGCTAATTGTGTTGGGGTAGAATTTGTGTTCGCCGGCGTGCACCGCTCGAGGAGCACACCGAGCGTCCGCGAGAGCACGGATTGGCTAAAGGACTCATCCAACTGGTAGTTCGTCGCAAATTTAGTTCACATTAATTCGTAACTCGCGGCAGCGATCCCTGCTTTATGGCGCAGAGACTTCCCAGCCGGCGATTCGTCCTGAACAAAAGCCGAGGCGAGCTGCCACGGCGATAGTAAACTTTCGGTGGCCAAGTTTCGAACTGCCGAAAAATAGCCAAAGCTTCGTCCCCAATTTCGGGCAGCGAGACTACTCGAAAACAGTATGCATCTGTATCGCGCGATACAAAAATCATACTAAATTCTATGTTTTAAATCGTACTTAATTCTAAATTTTATGTTATATCACTTTTTGATTTAATTTAAGCTGTAGCCGCATAAAGCTCCGAAGTCTGCTAATTACTAAATGCGAATGTTATGCGTTTCTTCTGGTCGCAATTCGGGTGGGAAGGATCTTTTCTAATTTCTTGGGGAATTTTTACCACGAAGATCTAATTGTTCTAGCAAAGAAGCAATGGGGATTAACGATCGAAACACGATCCAAGTTTTCCGGAGGAAATCTGACATCAGAGGCGACGGGGGTTCGGCGCGCGAGTTTCGGGGACGGAAAAAAAACGGGACAGTAAGCGTGATCGTCTCTAATTTCTTGGGGAATTTTTACCGCCGAATTCTCGGCGGATTTCACGGGAATTAGAGGCGAGGGAAGTCGGAAGGCGAGAGACGGGCTCGGAAAACCGCTGTCCCACGTGGGAGCCGGCCCCGCCACGTACACCGAGAAATGAAATTCTCGAGATAAACTTGAACGCGGAAGATGGATCGCGCAACGTGCCTCCATTTTCTGCGCTCTCTGCCCCTTCGAGAGCGCTCCTTCTTCTCTCCGCGAGAGACGTCGCTTTGTCGCGCACGATCCCGCCGTTGCATAAGAATATTGTTCGGCCGAGTGTCTGCAATCACGACGCCGATCGCGAAACCAGTTCAGAGACGCTCGAACACGCGGACACAAAGGCGCACAGGGACATCGGGAACAAACGATCCGCGAGCCAGACGTTTTCTGTGTGAACGACGTTCTGCTCCGTTTCCCCCTACTTCTATCTTCGCCCTAGAACCACACCTAAGCGTTGCGACATTTTCGTCGCCGCTGGGACCGATCGACGACTCCGTCGTATCGGCGGGTGAATTATTTTTGTCTGGGAACCGCTGGAATTGATTTGACAGGGTCTTGTAAGAGGGTCCGCGCGTTGTGTGCGAGATCTTCATGTACATTGGTCTGTGCTTTGCTAAAAAATGGCGGGTCCCTTCTTCAAGGTTCGCCGGAATAATTAAGTGGAAGACTAGGAGGCCATTTCCACGTAATTATTGTTTGTGGTATTTTTATCCGGTGTTAGGAGGCTAGTTTTGACTGTCTGGAGATTTAGTATGCTTGGAACGTAAAATATAAGAACAAATCTTCCAGCGCATATTTTTAGGCTCGAAATATATATATCAGTTTATGATCAGACTGCGGACATTTATGCAAGACAAAAATTGTGTGTCAATTATAAGGAGGCAATGGTCTCTGCTTTGCTAAAAAATGGCGGGACCCTTCTTCAAGCTTCGTCAGAATAATTAAATGGAAGACTAGGAGGCTATTTCCACGTAATTATTGTTTGTGGTATTTTTATTAGGATATAAGAGACTAGTTTTGAGTGTCAAGACAGCTAGTATGCTTGGAACGTAAAATATAAGAACAAATCTTCCAGCTCATATTTTTAGGCTTGAAAGATGTATCAGTTTATGATTAGACTGCAGTAATTTATTCAAGATAAAAATTGTGTGTCAATTATAAGTAGACACAGGATTGTATTGATATTTGTATTGATTGCAAGACACAGGAAGGAAATAAAAATTACTTTCTCCTTTTAATTATTTTTATAGCTGAAACCAATACGCTAGTGCCCTTAAATCTTTTTAATGTGAACACTGTTTTAATTGCGTAAAATTCACAGTACAGTGAATTCTCGATATATGCCAACAACACGGGCCTTGCCAGCGAGACATTCCCGTGTTTTTGTCGCAGAGTATCTCCGCGGTAGTGGGGATAATTCCGCAACGATTATCGTCCAGGCTCTGGCGACATATATAGAGAAATCACTGTATTTATGACTATCCAAAAAGGAAGAAGGATTCATCTACAAGAGCATACAACAAATTTTAAATACAAAAATTGAAAGCGGGTATCGGCATAAGCAGGGTATTGGCATAAGGGTTGAAAGGGGGCGAATTCATTCGCAAAAAACGAAAGTCCTGAGCTTTAGAGGCGGAGCAAAGTTGCCTCTAGAAAAAGAGCGGGTTCGTGCCGAGCTCGATAAAATCTGTTCCCGTAATTAATTTCTGCTATCAAGCGGCCCTCGGACACGCGGGCCCCCTAAGATGGCGCGTATCTCCGCGAAACAGTATATTCAGCGGGATTATTTGAGAAATATCATGGTGCTCGCGTTACTCAATTCTCGCGCGCGTGTTCTTCCGGCCTTCTTTTTCCTGCCCTCGGAAAAGAGGAACGGGCAGAGTGGATGCGCGGCAGCTTTGTTTGCGATATTACGCTCAGATTTATGCAGCCGGTTATCGGGAAAACGTCACGCGCGAGGCACGCCGGGAAGATACAAACGTAGTGCTTGATTCGCGGTAATGATAAAACGGCCCGGCGAACGATAACGAATTATATTACCATCGGAATCGCCTTGTTGCCCTGATATTTCGGGACCTCCTCCCCCTCCCTGCCTCCCTCCCGATGTTTTGCAAAAGTGACGTCCGCGTATAAATTCCGCGGAGCGGATTCGGCGTTTCCTCGCGAGCACGCGCGACAGAGCACCGCGGAGCGGGGCGGAGTCACCGGTTACATTATATAAAGCGTAATTAAATTTTATCGATACAGTGAATTATGTTGTAATCGTTTTCCGATATTCGACGGTCGGACCGATATACCGCAACACCGGCATTCTCTCTAATATCACTCTAATCTCCCGGCGAGCTAATAGTAATAATTAAAGGCGGTAATAATTAAACGCGCGTTAAAACAATGGCGCGAGTCTTCCGCGGAATCGAATCGACGACGCGACGGCCGGATCTATCCGGGATCCTTGCCTCGGGGACTCGATCTCTCCCTCGGCGAATTAATTTAATTATCGAGCCGACTCGCCACGAAGAATTTACGCCGTCTCGCCAGAGTCTTTACTCCTTTCTGGATCCTCCGTCCCAAGCATCGACGACGCGGGATCTAGCTGTAATATTTGCCTGTTTCTCCCGGTTGAGCGTCGATAAACCGAGGATTTTATGAGTTCGCGATGAAATTAGATCGGACACGATGCAATAAAGATATTTATTAAAATTATTAACCCATTGAAACATACCGTACCGATTCGATTCATTTGGGAGAATTTATTACTTGTCCCGAACAAGTAAGTTAGATTTATGTTGTAAGTCAGTTTTATGTTGTTGATCTAGATTAGTGTCGAGTGGAAGGTAGGAATAATACTAAATGATTTTTTGATTTCATTTTTCCGCTGATTTCTAAATTTCCTGAACACCATATAAGGTGGAGTGGGTTAAAACCGACTCAGAAATTGTAAAGTTTACTTTAAACTGATGTTTTTATTTAGCGCATGGTTTATTTTTTAAGTTGCATTGATTTTGATTAAAAATATCTTCTGAAACATATGATTTTCTTAATAAATTAAACACACTGCACCTACCTGTTTATAAATGAGGAAAAGCGGAATTATTGTTAGTAATAAAATAACATGAAAACAAAAATTCAAATTTTTATTCGTTCAACGTCAAGACATCTCTTACATTTATATTGTACCATTGTGCATTTGTATTGTTTCTACCTTACAGTTGGTACAATGCAACGTACATTCGAATAAATAAGGGAATAGTGCGGATTTGCCCCGTGTACGGATTTACCCTACTGCACCTTACCTTATTAAAATGGCGTCCTGGAGACGTCATGGATTTTAAATGACAAACTTGACATTGGCGTTGACATTGGCCGAGCCGGAATCTCCCTCCTGTAGCCGCGTTCTGATTGGCCCGTGTGTTTTGTTGATAACTCTAGAAAGTTGTTTGTTAAAACGAAGCCGAGGAGAACATTCGCCTGAAGGAAAAAGTTACTTAATAATACTGAATAACCTTAGGAATCATCTCTTTACAGGAAGTACAAAAATCACTGAAAATTTGAATAGCAATATCTCGTTATTTTTATAAAGTAATGCGAAATAATCACTTTTGGCGTTTTTAGTCGCTTTTGGTAAACTTGGTGCAGTAGTTTTGTAAACCTAGTTCAGCTAGTTATTCAGCTGCTGGTGACAAATTTCAATCAGAAGTTGCGCTACTGAGCGCAATGAAAAGCAGCATAAACTGCCATTGAAGATATCTAAAAAAAAAACAAACTGACAAACATCTGTCTGAATGTAATCAAAGACTGCCATCAGTACAATCATCAAAACCGTTTTCGGAGTGTTAAATGTCCATCGTCGACTTGTTCGGCACGATTCCCGGGTGGGCGCGGCGCGCGTGGCGACAAAGCGGAAGCGTGCGTCTCCTCGCACAAACTGGAGCAGATCTCCGGAGGCTAAGCAGCCGGCGAATAAATTCGCGTGCTCGGCAATCGGTTCCGAGCGGTCGTGGCGTGAAATCCGTGGAGTCGATTAACAGGGTCGTTTCGCAGACGCAACGGAGCGGGACCGGGAACGCGAGCGCGCGCGCGAGAGAGAGAGAGAGAGAGAGAGAGAGAGAGAGAGAGAGGGAGAGAGAGAGAGAGAGGGAGAGAGAGCGGTTCGGGGCCGAATTAAATTTTATCGATTTGCGAAACGCCCGCCGGGAAGACGTTGGTCCCCGAGATACGGGGTCGTCGTCGTCGACGTCGACGTCGACGACGACGACAACGGCGACGCGTATCCGCGAGTCAGACGTTACTGATAGCGCTGAATTGCCGTGGAGCGCGTCCTCAGCATCCCGCAGATGCATCCCGGGGAATGCGCGCATAACAATTCGCGTGCTTTATGCCGGCATGGCAGCTGAGCTAACTGAATCCACGGAAAAGATACTGATACGCCGGGAGACATAAGCTAGATTTTCCCGGACCCGGCTCGAATATTTCTCTACCATGCTCGCCGCATTTTTCCGACCTTGCCTGGCCGCCGTGCTATGCCGCCGGGGCGAGCTCGCGCAACTTTTCCGAATGCTTCGAGCCTGTATCGTCGTCGTTACTCCCGCGAACGCGGGTTAGTCTACCGGTGTAGCGAACCGGAATTGTTAATTTTCGAAATGCGAGGAAGACGTATATGCACGTTCGCGAAGAACGAAAAATTCTTTTTAGCCGATGAAGCCTTTTATCTTCCACGGAAACTCGGAGGCGGGAGTGGTTTCGGAGATAAATGGATTAGCCGCGATAATAAATAAGCCGGAATTTCTTTTCGGGTGCCACACCACCGGCAACCATATAATTCTTCGGAATCGAAACGGTGCGTCCAATTGAGGAAGAACCGAGCCGTGTGAGGTGTTATTTGAGTCGGGATCTTTATGTGTTTCACTTAAATTTGGAAAGTGTAGTTGTTGTATAATAACGTAATAGTTATATGTTTCAGTTGGTTTTGATATTAGGAATTGTTTAATTGGGGAGGGAAACGTTTCCCTTGTTCTGGTGGCGGTAAAATCATCTACGAGAATGGAGATGAGGATTTTATGCGTTAAAAGCAAAAATGAGCTCGTGCAATTTAAGGTAGTAAAATTACTAAAATGACACGATCTAATCATTTTAATTTACGATTATTGAGATTGTAAAGATCCGCGAGGAATTATACAAATAAATGTATTTCTTTGGGTATGCATTGCAAAAAGGCTAAAAATTTGGATGGACACAGTTATTTATATAAAACAATGTAAAACGGCCACTTTTAGCGTTCCGTAAAACTAGTGTTATAGTAAAAGAGGAGCTTCTATTTGGGTGACGTTTCTTGCAATTGATACAAACAATTTTTATTTTGCAGACGCGTCTTTTAACTTTTCAATTTTAATTTCATTGAATGGATTACACTAATTTTTATGGATGGTTTGCGTTTCCTGGCATGGCACTCGAAATGTTTACCATAGCGAACGTGTGTATACCTACAATAAACAAAGCGCATTCAGGGAAATCCATTAGCACTTTCGTTCTCGGATCATCCATTTTCTTGCGCATTTGGCTGCGAAAATGACCACCTCGACGAGCGCTTGAAAGCGTATAGAATCCAGCATATTCCACGAAGATTGCTGAAGTATCGGCGACAGCTCGAAGCATGCTCGACCGCACACACTGTATCCGTGAAACTGACTCCGAGAGTGTGAAGCGGCATCGAATCTCGTGGTGGCGGGTGAAATTTTTACGCGGCTGCGGCCACGGCTTGTTTTATCGGCGAGCAAAGTGGCCTCTGTATTAAGTAGGAATAGTACACCGTTGCGGCGGTCGACGGGGAATAGCGTTTTCGTCATCCGTGAATCGGCAGGAAGATATTCAGCCGTTTAAAGAACCGATGGAATCCTTAGCGAGAACGCCGCGGACCAGCGTATCTATCGGGTGAACGAGCTCGCGTCGAACGGCCCCCGGGATCAGCCCCATAAAACATTCCTCGGTCGCGTTCACGTGCGGCAAATAAACGACGCGGTTTGAAACGTGTCCCGGTATCGAAGACGCGTTACGCGGCAACTGGTTTGCTCGACAGCTTTACTGGCCGCCGATGGGCCACAATGAAACGCTCCCGTGGAATCGCGCGGATCGCTCGACAGTCGCTCGATAGGCGATATTTTATGCCGCGCAACAAGCTCCGAACGGTTCATCTTGCTGCCGGATTCTAGCCAACGATTCCACTGCTGTTTAGCGTCGATGCTTTCTCCAAAGAAAGTCTACTGTCTGCCCCACGTGTGCTCACTGGCGACATCTCTATAAAAATTATTGTGTTCGGAGAAAAATGCAATATCAATCAAAAGCACGGTAGAACCTCGACTATCTGAACCTTCAATATTTCTATCCTTTATTGGCGGAATGGTTAGTGATTTGGAATCATTAATGATGTAGTCCATGTCCTCCCGATTAGTTCAGATAGTTGACGTCGAAGTCGCCAGATCAGGGGAACTGACTCGAATCGAGGGGAAAAGGTTACCCCCTCTCTGCCAGCAACGGATCAGTCACGTGGCACCGTGACACGTGCGCAACAGAGGCGAAACGGGTCTCGCGTGACCGGGCCGTGACGGAAGCGTGGGGGAACAGCGTCGTGGAGGGGGAAGGTAGAGTGGGAGACAAGTCTTGATCTGGCGACTCTGGTCGACGCTCTGCTGTACATTTATTATAACAGTTTTTAAACGAATAAAGACTTGAAATATTGAAGTCGAATATGCACAGAATTCAAGGCTGAAAATGTATCGTCATCAGATGCAATTTTAATTTTTAAAACACCAGTATAAAACATGTAAAGAAATGTTAATATTAAGAATTTACCAAGCAAGCAAGATTGGTAGAAAGCACATCGAGATATTTCTTGCGCCTTAAAATCGCATTCAGAGTTGGTGGTTCAACTTATTAATCTGCTAAGCAGATTTGATCAAGACCTAACTTTCTGGGATTCGGTGCTGATTTAGATTCAGCACTTAATTTTATTGGAGGATCCAAGTAGTTCAGGTTCTAATCCAAGACCTACTTCTCCGAGATTCTGCACCGATTTGGATTCGACATTCAATTTGATTAGACTGTTTCAATATTTCAAGGTCTAATCCAGAGATAATCCTCGAAAATCCTCTGTCGACCTGTTAGACTATCAAAATCATTTTGAGCGTCAAGTTCCTTTTCACCAGCCCGTTCTCTGGATAATTTATCTAAGAAAGATAGCTTTTCAAGATTTGCTTTAAAATTGTATTTTTGGTGGGTATTCTCGTATGGAGGTCCAGTTCATTAAACTGCTAAGCAGATTCGACGTGGAACTGACTCTTTGAACATAATTTGGACTCGACATTTAATAGACTGTCTACTTTAGTAGACATTTGAATATTTAACTCAGAATTATCCTTTTCAAGTCTCGTGTCAAGATGGACTGAACAAACAACACTATTAGGCTGTTTAAATATTTCAGGAGCTAACGCAGACTTACCCCTTGGACTGTTATGACCTCCTACATTTTCTGGTTCGTAGCTGCGAAATTCATTTTGTTGTTGCTTCGAATAAATTATTTATGCTTTAATATCAATTTTCGAATCTCAAAAAATTAGTTTAATAGTCAAGAATGTATATAGAATAACTACAAATCTTCAACGCTGACGTTAGTAAATTGTGATCCAATGGCAACAAAATCCCGCATGAAGATATTTCATGAAGCAGTTAATTACTCTTTTAAGTGAGTATTCGCATAGCAACTAATATTTTTAGTGAAGAATTACTTTTCCTGCAACAAACGATTCAATCTAGCTTATCTAAAGTAATCATTATACATTTTGACGTTCAAAAATACGGTACAAAAATACTAATTATGCCTTGTGATCCAATGGCAACAAAATCCCGTATGAAGATATTTCATTAAGCAGTTAATCACTTTAAGTGAGTATTTACATAGCAATCAATATTTTTGGTGGAGAATTATTTTGTCTGCAACAAAGGACTCAATGTAGCTATCCTAATCTAATCCTTGATAAATTTTGACGTTCATAAATATAGTACAAAAGTAGTAAATATGCCTAGATCGACAAGAACGTTTAAATCAGTAAAACAGCTATTGAAAGCATACAGAAACTAATATCCAAATGAGAGTTGAATAATCCGCAAATAGGCCGAAAGGTAGGGTACTGAGGATAATTGCCGGAGAAAATTTCTTCGATTCCGTGCAGCACGGAGCCCTTGCAAGATGCTGGTAATTTTCTGTCTGAGAGAAGGGTGGTCAGACCGCTGTGCTCTAACCGCAGCACAAAGAATCGGAAAGAGGAGGCTCGCGCGCCGGAGTAAGGAGGACAGTCTGCGAGGACGTTCTTACCTCTTCGTGGTCGAGGTATATTCCAGATATAGAACCTCGACCACGCCTTAGAGTTTACTGTATCATATACAGTTAGTTTCGCGACGTTTCTATCGCCTGGACGGAGCGAAGGGGGACAGGGATCGGCCGAGCAGAGGCCTCCCGACCGTGAAACACGCGACCCCAGGAACGGTTCTTTTCTCGGTGTCACCGGGAGCATCCAACAATCACCGGGGCGATAGCGCGCCGGAGAGTCGGAAAGCGTTCGAGGTAACTTTGAATTGCCAGCGAGGGATCCCAAGTATTCCGCGAAGACATTCGGCGCATAGTTTTGCGCAGCGGAGGCCGCGTCTACGCGGGCATGGGCAGACATAATACCGTTGGAAACGTGGAACGGTTTTAAGAGCACTTCTGGGGCCTGGGATGCCCGGCGCAGCCACTTCCGCGGCCCCAACAAATTGACAAAGTTTCACCGTTCGACCGGCACACCTTACCCTTCTACGGCTCTTAACCTTTTCCCTGAGTAGGCTAACACCCTCCGATCTGAAGGGCTGGTTCTTTTTTCCGCGCCGCATTAACCCTCGCCACCCCTGATTTCCGTGGTCTGCCCCGGAACATTCCTGCCGACTGGTTTTTCCATCATATTGCTTAAAAGTAATTACACGGAACATCCTAGTGTTTTATATTAGGGGTACCAATAAGTAATCAATTATTTGCAAAGAATTTGTTTTGCCTTTAGATCCGTACCGATTGTTAAACAGGAGACACGTACTCTTTTACAGTTTTCGGTAAAGCAACCTGTGTTCAAAATATTCTAAGAAGTATAATTTTTTCTACAACGCTATAATAAAATGACGGCGTCCGTACCTTGCGAGGATCGTATTCGTCATTGCATACTTTTTCATTTTCATGCGGGATTTAATGCAACGGTAACAACAAAGAAAATTTGCGATGTTTATGGAGTTTGCGTCAACGTTGGTTCAGAAGGTTTGTTGTTGGTGATTATGATCTCTGTGACAGGTCTCGAAGTGGACGACCAGTTGAATTTGATAATGACATCCTAAAATCTCTAGTGGAAGCTGGTCCAAAATTAAGTATACATGAATTATCGAGAAGCCTTGGGTCCACATGGTCAACTATACAAAGGCGCCTACACTAAATGGGAAAGGCATATAGGCAAGGAATATGGGTACCGCATCAATTATCTGAGACCAACAAGAGTATTCGTTGATCAATTTGCACTTCATTGCAATCCAGATTTCGTAGAGATCCATTTCCTAGCAGAATCGTTACCGGAGATGAAAAATGGATTCTTTGTGATAACGTAAAGTGTTCCAAGCAATGGCTTTCTGCGAATCAAACCGCAACATTAACCCCTAAACCTAGCTTATCACTTAGAAAGGTGTTACTGTGCATTTGGTGGGACTGTCGTGGAATAATTCACTTTGAGTTGTTGGAACCTGGAGAAACAGTTACTGCTGAGTTGTATTGTCAGAAATTACAACGGCTGTATTCAGAACTATTGAAAAAGAAGGCATCTTTAGTCTACAGAAAAGGTGTAATACTGCAAATTCACAATACCCGGTCCCATACAGCGAAACTCACTCAGGAAAAAATCAAAGAATTGCAATGGCAAAGTTTTACCGCACCCCCCGTCCTCACTGGATATTGCTCTCTCTGACTATCATCTTTTCAGCCCTTTGGAACATTATTTAAGAAATAAAACATTCGCTTCTGTAGAAAATGTAAGGAGGCACCTTGAGTCATATTTTGCTTCACGAACCTTGGATTTCTATAAGAGGGGGATTGAAAATTTGCAGGAAAGATGGCAAACTGTCCTTGATAATGATGGAGATTATATAATAAAATTAAGAAATAAAAACCTGAATTTACTACAAAGTTTGTTTTAGATTTCAAAATAACTGGTTACTTACGTGCCCCCCTAACAATTTAAATCAATTTTCTGCATAACTTCGATAAACTTTACATTGTGGACATCCGGTAAATTGTTCAGTTAAATCAGATAATTTAGTCAGTGATTGCTCCTTGAAGTGTTCTAGATCATACGAATCTTAGTTAATTTCGATTTTGGGAACTGTTTCATGAGAAAAATTTATTTTTCGAAGCTGGACTAGAACGTGTCACGCGTTCAACGTGTCAGCGGAGAGCGTCCGTGACAAAATGTTAATACAGTATATTATTACTAAGGAAGAGGATTTTTTTGTTCATAACGTCACGTCTCGAAAAGATACATCTTACGAAGAGAAGGGAGGCGAATGTTTTACAATGTGTGATAAGAGAGATTTTGTTATCTTTTGCCCTGAGCGACGCACGCAGGACGTAACGCATAACGGAGATATTCAAGTGTATTTTTTATGGTGACGCAGCATGTATGCGAGTATAGCTGTTGCAAGACATAAAATTCATGATTATACAGTAATTATGTTGTACAGAGTAATGTTTCCTAGATCAAATAATGTTCCATCTGCCTTAATCACTTCGCTTTTTATGCGACAATTTGAAACCGAATGTTTGTCCGTGGTTTAACGTGTGTCGTTCGAAAGAGCATCAAATGGACTCCTAGCGATGCGGGGTTTTGGGTAAAATTCAGTGATGCTGGGTCTGCTAAAAAATATTTTGCACATTATCAATTCTGGTTAAAGCTTTAAATTGCTGATACTCGTTTATACATCTAGGGACACATAATTTTGCCATTGGTCGAAATAACAATACGATCAAGTCAAATAAAGTTAAAAAGTTTTGGTCTCCTCTTATCTCTGTGTCGTCCCGAGTGACTTCCTCAACACTAGGTTTACAGGAAAGTAGGGTTTACGTCAAAATGACGGGTTCTAATGTAATTAATTTATGATTATTGAGATTCCGAAGACCCATCTACGTGGAATTACTCAACAAATTTATTTCTTTACAGTGTTTTCTCGATATATGTCAACAACAGGGGTCTTGCCGGCGACATATATCGTCCAAGAGGTACTGTTCTTTGATCCACGCTGAACGCTGTACCCGACCCGGATTATACACACGTTAAAAATGCCACGAATATGTTGGTGAAAGTCCCACAAATAAATACTGAAAAATAAAGAAGGTTTGTTATTGGATCAGTAGTAGTCTCCAGGTCTCACACCGACATACCCGACCAGTGTTATGTTACACTCCTCGGCGATCGAGGACTCTCGAGCATCGAGTCCCCTCATGGGCTAGTGGGAACAGTTCCATGACGTTTATCAGGCATGTGTTTGCGACATATATCGAGAAAAGACTGTATATAATTTAAAGAATGGCTAAAAACTTGGATAGACACATTCTTCTTGTTTTTATAAAGTAATGTAAAATACTGGGTGCTCCGTGAATCTAGCGTTAAAGGCACGAACTGCCCCTGTCACCGCAGAAATTAATTTTGGAGTAAAGATGAGTCGGTGCATTTCGAAAAAGTTTTGAACTTATTAAACTTTGTATTTTATTTCATACAAAAATCCAGAGTCCACCGATGAGACGCCTAATCATCCAAATATGGGTGAAGCGGCAGTCAAAGCGTTAAGGGTTGTGGAGAGTAAGTGAGGTGGCGCGTCGGTGGTCGGATTAATGTTCAAGATATTTTTCCCGTGCACGTCGGTTTTCTTAACGAATAAATTATTCCAGGGCGGATCTTCTCCCCGGGCGAGAAGAAAACGGGTGGGTTTCGCCGTTGCAGTTTCGCGGTACGATTGCGCGACGAGGGCATTAGAGATAACGCGGAAGCGAGGCTACGGCAACAGCCACCGGAAAGACGTGCGCGCCGGAATTCGAGTGGCGTGCCTTGCTTCGCTCTGAATAGACGGCGCAACGGCTTGCGCCCGTGAGAGCTCTGATACGGTTCGCGAGAAATTCGAAAAAGAGTCTCCTCCTCGAGCGAAGGAAATTCTTGCGCGCCGCGGAACAACCGGGCACGCGTTCTCTAGCACCCTCGTCCGCTCCTAATATGCGAGATACGCGAGCCGGGATGTTTATATCGAGACGCCCCGAGGTCTTTCTGCCAGCCACTTTTCCCATTTCCTGGTCTGATAACGGACGATGATCCTTGTCACCGGATGGAGACGTCCCGCGTGGACGTTCCACCCGCGCCGACATCTAACTCGAAGGACACTTTGCTGGAGCGTTGCGGAGCGCGACGTGCAAACGATACAATCGCGGGAAACTGTCAAACAGGATCGATCCGGACGCGATCGGACACGGACGATCCCTCATTTGTTTCGACCGTGTTTGCAATTTTTAACCCGGACGCACAACACGCGTTTTTCTACGAGTGGCCATCATTCATATTCAAGCACCGGGGAGTAGGAAGTTGTAAACGACACTCGACAGTTTACCATGGAAACTATTAATTCCGGTAAAGCAGTCTGCATATACAAGTTTCCGTGGTTTATTTTCGAATATTCCATACACCCGCCCGTATACATTTCGAATGAAAACAGTTGTTAGAAAAACACGGGACGAACAACATCCCCCCCCCCTCCCCAATATACTTTTGTACGATATTGGCTCGTTTGAAAAAAAAAATACAAATTGCCTTTTATACTATTGATTTCTGCCGCGAAATACTTTTATATACCGATAGTATATCTGTCATATACCGGGTACATGGTTTACACCCCGAACGAGGTCTAATAGAAACAATAAGTTTTGTGTATTTATGCGTGCTTCAGATTAAGGGCCAATTACCATGAAATTTAATTCTTTTTGGAGTCCCCGCTAGACTTTTTTGAGATCAGAACTATGCAGAATGACACAATACTCACTTTCCTATTTATCCTTTCTCTAACACTAAACCTACCAAGCACAAAACAAATAAAAGTGCAACGTCTTATAGGGGGGAGAAGATTGAACTTGAAGTCAATTCAGTAATTTCCTATAAAACGTTTTTATAACTCCAATAATTGAGAAAAAGAGAACCGGTCATTTTGATCGTGGTAGGTTTAGCTTTAATGGTGCTACTCGTCGAATACAGTGATTTCCCTTTATATGTCACCAAGGCCTGGACGATAAACGTCGCGGAATTGTCCCCACTGCCGCGGAGTATACCCTGTGAAATCTTGCAGGACCTTGTTAATGTCCTTCTATTAGCTAAAATTTCAATAGAAAAATTCCTTAATCTATTACAGTGATTTTTTTATATATGTTGCCAAGGTCTGGACGATAAAGTGTGACCTGGACGAGGAGTGTAAACGTAACACTCCATAACGTCAGAACGCTGGCAAGACCCGTGTTGTTGATATATATCGAGAATTCACTGTACAAGGAGAGGGCTCTTCGTCCACTTAGATTACACTTCCAATGAAAGAGTTCAATTTACTATCTGTCAGGAGATTACATCGTTCCGATTGGAAAAATTCTAGCATCCAATTTTGACACACTTGGGACAGCTCACGTGGGTCGATCTTCGAAATTAGAAGTGCATCTAGTGGCCGGAATCTTGAATACGCTGCTAATCTTTTCAAGAGCAACCCAGCAGACCCGACCAGACCTGTGAGTCGAGTCCTTGGAACGTGCATTACGTGAATTTCAGCGAACCTCAAAACCAGAAAGACTCGGTTCCTGAGGTATCTCGGCGGCCAGTTCAATTTTCAGAATTTACCTAACACCAAACGCAACCAAAAACCTGGGGACCAACCGAGGATTTGATTCCTTCTAATCTTCAGCCTGTTTGCATACATCGAAAATAAAAGAGTAGTTCAATATAAGACTTTGCAAGAAAATTACTATCACCATCATTGTAGAAATTCTAATGGCCACATCGGTACACCTGATAGAGCTGGTACGAATCGATCCTGCAAATTAGAACAGGGCAGCTACACTCTCGAGGACTCTTCCAAGCTTCATCCACTCAGCATACACTTACTATGAAAGAGTTCAATTCACTATCCGTCAGGAGATTATATCGTCACGGTTGGAAAAATTTCAGCAACCAACTTTGATACACTTGGTACAGTGTGATGATTCTACATCTCTGAATCGATGGAGATCTGTTAAAAAACTGCACCGTAAAAATGACCATGACCTTCAAAGTTAAGGTCATAGTGTCGAAAAATTTGAGTGATAAGTATTGTACGATGGAGTGAAAAAGATGTGTTTCAACACTATGATCATGATTTTCAAGCTCAAGGTCAGTTCTGCAAATAACTCTGTCAATAACATGCTGTTAAAAATACATGTTTTCTCCACCGATTCAGAGGTGTAGAATAATGCTACGGTGGTCGTGATATGTTAATGTATTAGCATTGCATGAAAGTCATAGTAAAAGTTATAGTTTAGTGCCTAAAGTAGTGACTAAAATCGATTTTTATTAGTGTGATTTTCATACACCCTGTACACGTGGGTCGATCTTCCAAATTAGAACTGCCCTAAGCAGCGAGCCCCTAGAACGCGTTACTAACCTTCCCAAGAGCAACCCAACAAAATCCCGCGAGTCGAGTCTCCGGGACGGACATCGTGTAAATTTAAACAAACGGGGAACCTCGAAACCAGTAGGGCGGGGTTCGAAGGGCCTAGACGAAGAAAGGATTAAATTTAGGGTCGAGTGCGCGTCGCGTCGGAGTCGGAGATCAAACGAGCGGGATCGGGTTGCCGTCGATCGGGGAAGAAACGCAAATCGGATAGAACAGTGAAAACCGCCCTTAGGGGTGTGGGATGCAGTTTCGCCCTGAAGCCGCGGAAGGAGGGCTCCGGCTTTGCGGTCCGGTCCGAGTATTTACAAGGTTGTCCATTAGTCGGCGGCGGCGGAGCTGAGATCAAAGTTCTCAGGTGGCCCAGGAAAAACGGGGGTAGTTTTCGCGGGGCGCGCGCGCGCGCGGAGGATGGGGAACACCGGCGACGCCGTGAACAACGCTAATACGGAACACGCGGCGGTGCAATGGTCGCTGATAGCGCGCATTTTTCTCCGCGGACAAACTAACAAACTTTCGGAATTCCTGTGCTCTTCCTTAATGCCCGGAGCACGGTTCTCGTTGCTCGAGAAAGCGACTCGAGCAAAACGCGGCCTCGCCTCCCCGTCCCCTTTTCGACTGCCACCACCTTCTCTCTCTCTCTCTCTCTCTCTCTCTCTCTTTCCTCTCCTCTTCTCCGTGTTCCCCCTGCCTCTCCAGACCCGGCTTTCTTCGTTGTCGACGCTTTTTCCTCGACGCGGTCGCCTTTACGACGGCACGGTCCGCGAGCAACAACTGTCGGCAGCACGACGAGATGGCAAGTGTAACAAACTGGAAGTAAGGTCGTTCGGCTCAATTATTTTCGACATGTTTCAGGGCTGCCCTTCGAACGGCAACGACCTTCAGGCACCTACGTGCATATACAGGGTGGCGGAGAACTCGTGCGACCCAACCACCGCGACTCTATGCCGGAAAATGGCACGGAGAAACGGAAAAATGGCAAGTATAACCTTTCTCCGGTGATGGCGAGCGGAACTCCTTTCGATTCACTGCAGATTTTGTACGTTGGTAGCCTTACGAGTCTGTCTTTTGCTTCATTTAATCGTTTATTTAGCGAGCGTCGGGGTTGTGATACAGAAATGGCCATTGTCAAGGGTCAAGAAAGAAATCTCGTTTTGAATATGACTGTCTCTGAAATTGTCATTCGAATTTTGCATATTAGCAGCTCTACTAATTTGACATTAATTGCACCGATTGATTCTTTGATTGTGCTAGGAAAATTGTGATAGGAAAATGGTCAAAGCACGCAACAGAAAAAATCTATTGTGATAATGAAGGTTCTCTGCACTCCACGTTCTCTAAAACTTTAGGATCAATTTGCTTTGTTTACATATTGGCAGCTTTACTCGATAGCCATTAATTGCATTGTTTTTTGGATTTCCACGGATTTTTTAATATTTTTATCGGGCTGCAGAGTCACAATATGGAAATGGCGAAACGCCATCAAGCTTGAAGAGGATTGTTTTTTACATCCATATAATTTAATAAGTTCCGACTCGCTTCAAGTTTTAGTTTCAATTTTAAATTTAATTTTAAAGTTGGAAGTAAAAAGTGATGAAAGATAATGATGAGAAACTTCATCATGTACTTTTGCACAGAAAACACATCGACTTGTAATTTGGTTTGATTTGTTTTACTTGGCTTTAATTTGCATTGAGAAAAGACTGGACACGTGTGTCATTCAGTTTGTATGTCTGCACGGAATATTGAATAAGAGTCTGTTGTCTCTGCATACATACCTATTCTACTTCTTGCAACTACTCCTACGCGCTCTTCAATGGAAAACTTGGCCCTTCTTTTTTTCTAGATGCAGTGTTTTCTCGACATATGTCGCAAATACCTGGCTAACAAAAGTCGCAGAACTGTCCCCACTACCGCGGGGTATACCCCGTGCGAGTAGTGAGAGTAGAATAGTATCTCCTGGACGATATATGTCGCTGGCAAGACCCGGGTTGTTGACATATGTCGAGAAAACACTGCATACCTAAAGAAATAAAAGTTTAATAAGTTCGAAACTGTTTTAAAATGCACCGACTCAATTTTACTCGAAAATTAATTGCAGGAGTGACGGGGACTATTCGTGGCTTTTACGCTAGGTTCACGGAGCACTAAAAGTGAGTATTTTACATCACTTTATTAAAATAAGAAGTCTAATAGTGTGTCTACCCAAGTTTTTAGCCACTCTTTAACACTAGAACTACCGAACCAGTCAAAATGACAGGATCCTAATTTTTCTTCCACAATTACTGAAATTATAAAAATGTTTTCGTCAGAAATTTTTGAACGAGCTTTTTTATTGGAGCACACGTTAGAATAAAAATGGTAGGAAGTTTGAGTAGATCCAGTTTTGCCATTATTAGAAAGCAATACACATCAGTTGTATTTATTACTCGGTAGTGTAAAATAATAGTAAATCATATCTTTTCTCGATATATGTCGCAAATACCTGGCTGATAAACGTCGTGGAACTATCCCCACTACAGCGGGGTATACCCTATGAGGGGCTAAGAAGCTCGTGAGTCCTTGAACGGGTGTAAACATAACACGGGTCCGGTAGGACGTTCAGCGTGGATCAAGGAATAGTATCTCCTGGACGATATATGTCGCTGGCAAGACCCGTGTTGTTGACATAAATCGAGAAAACACTGTACTATAGAATGTCCAATCCTGTACGAAGTACAATTATATAATTATTTCGTGGATTTGTTTGAAGAATGAAAACGCGAACGAAACACAACATTCAGGCTGTAAATTGTAAAATTGAACGTGAAAATCGCGGGGGAATCTCTGGCACAATTTCCGCCGGCGAAAGTTCCGTGAAAGAAACGCCATTCTGTGCACTCGACGCGTTTTTTCAGCTCGAAATTTCAACGTCCTCCGGCCGCATTATCAGCTCGCCGGTTCACTGACACCCTGTATACACGGGCTCTGTGGATCCGGTGCTTTTTTCCGTACAGGACGTTCCACGAAACGATCGCATTCGCCGCCACGAAAAACCTATTCCGCGTGCCGCGGAATTACAGGATTCGGGCGAATCGTAATGGAGCAGCGGGGAGATCGTAACGAGTCGCTTAACCCAATCCGGTGTGAATTGACTTCGTCGTGGCCGCGGGTAAGTGACTGCATTACGACGCCGTTAATTTTCTTGTCGCACACCAACGTGCCGGGATATTGCCGTGGCGGGCTTCCTTTTTTAATGAAACTCCGAACGAGATGAGAGAGGACCCTCGGCGAAAGGGACGAGAAACGAGAGACGAAGACGAAGACGAACTCTCTTCCGCGCGCGCACCTTGAGAAACTTTCTTTTCGAAGTTACCAGTCGGTAATGAAGTGTCTCACATGCATTATGGAAAAAAATTCATGATTCATCGAACAGAACCAGCACGGAGCATGCTCTCGAAGCCTACCCTTTTCCCCTACCCCTTTTGAAGCGAACAGGAAATAATTATCTGTTAACGCGCGAATCTAAAAAACGAACCTGCAATTCCTTTAATTGTCGGATGGGGGATTGTCTGGCGATCAGCCCCAGGGGGAGGGAGGGGGCAGAGGGGCGTTTCCGATCCGTGATAAAGTTCATCATTTATACATTAGGAGATCGTGCTACTCCACGAAATTCCTTCCAACCATCTTTTTCTCGAAAATGGCTTTCGAGAGCTACACGGAAATTCCGTCTGTTTCTCCATTCTTCTACACTCTTCGAGATTCATTCTTTGTTCTAGACTCGAAATATTTATTCTACTTACACTTTATAATTACAGTTTACTCTATAATTTAGTTTACTCTTACTTTTAACTCTTACTTTTACTCTTACTCTTACTCTTACCCTTACTCTTTGCTCTTTATAATTCTTCTGACAAATCGTTCATTCCTTTGACAAATTGCGAGCATTTTAGTTTTGACAAGCCCTCCCAGAAGCAGTTAATTATTCTTATTAGTTTGACAAGATCTCCTTCGTGCATTCACAGTTATTTGGGTGCAGCCGACTTATTTTCTTGGCAAGTTCTCTGTTAAAAATTGTCGTTGAGAACTGGAATTTTCTCTGGAAACACCATGAAGCTAGGCTAGCCTATTAAAATATTACAAGAATTTCTCTAAATCAATTTTCGCCATAATGATTTTGCCAAAATTTAATGTAAACTTGAAATTCCAAGTTAAAATTGAAGTATAAGAATTTCTCCTCTAATTTCGCTGGGCTAATCTTCACCTAGCCTATAAACCATAAAATATTAAAAATATGCGATCCTTTCACCTGTGATATTGAAAGAGAAAATTATTCCTTCCCTCCTCTGTCTTAACTCTCTCTGGAAAATACTTTCACGGTTTTTTAACTGTATCTGAATCAAATCACGACATCACTCGACATTGCTATTTGAAAATCCTGATCCTCGATTAAATACTTTTACAGCTAAAGAGCCAGTAATAGCAAAATGCAAAAACGATTCGCGGAAGACAAACCACGTACGCTTCAAATTGAGTGATTTTTAATGGAACATAGAAGTCCATTATAGTGGTTATCACGCAGTCAGCTTGGAGAAACAACGGTGACGTTTTGAGAAACGTAGCTTCGGCTTCCGACGTGCTGGGAACAAAGGGATAAAGAAACAATGTGCAATCGAGTGTTGGGTTCCCAATCCTCAGAAGCAATCTGTTCGTTGCCGATCCCGTTTTCCCCGTTTCCGTTTGCGTGTCAGAAACCGGCGATTATGCTCGTTACCATCCACTCTCGTCATAGGCGCGTTAAAGTCTCACCTCCATCGCCATGAAATCGTCCGAGCAGATCGGCTAGAAGCTGTGCTCGCGTGCGTGTGCCGCATTCTCGGCCGCGATTAAATCGTCCGCGGGAAAAATGCGCGGGGCCCGGCCTTGCCCGGGACCCTTCCCTCGGCTCCGGGGCCCGGTTTTTGTGGCCGGCCAGACAAGACAATTACTATTTTTCGTGGAGGGCTGTTTAATTGGACGCCACGGAAGCCGAGGAAGGCTAGTTTTTAGCGTCCGGCAACGGCGCGTAACTGACGCGTCTCTCTCTCTCTCTCTCTCTCTCTCTCTCTCTCTCTCTCTCTCTCTCTCGCGGTCCGATGAAATTAACTTAATTAGGAGGCGCGGCCCGGATAAAAGTGCGGAACCCGACACGCTGCGCCGCGGTAATTAAATTTCCGATCGAAGGAAAAATGTTTAATTATGCGCGCCGCGGAACCGCCGCGCGTAAATCAATCCCGCGTGTCCCGGGTGGTCCTCGCGGATCTGCGAACGTGATTGCTTCAAGTTACGCACAAAATCGCGCGTTCTTCTACGGCAAATAAATAAAAAAATTTTATTCGTGCGCTCGTACACTCGCGAATCTGCATTCCGTGCTCCCCTCGTATCTCCAACTTCCATATTCGCCTTATGTTTCCATTTTATATTAACCCGTTGCACTCGAGTGGTGACTCTGAAGCGCCACTAAAAATTGTTGTGGCATTATTTCAAAGAAATTAAAAGGAATAATACAGAATATTTGTTACATTACAAAATTTGTATTCCATAGATCACTAAACTTTTAAATATTACAAATGAAAATATTCTAAGACGGAAGAAAATTTAGTATTAGAATGAAAATAGCGCCGGGGTTAATTCTTGACCTCCCGGACATCTGTCTTAATCCTGATGCATTTTCGGGGTCTTCATCGACTCAATTGTGTTTTGACGAGTCAGACATTATTGCCATCGTGCAATTCTCGAATTTTAGACAGATTCCTATTTTGTCATGTATTCATCCTTATTTTCTAAAGGTTCAAAGATTTTAGAAAACAGTCTTGGCACGTTCGTTGTCAACAGGTTGCGACGATTTTATATTTCACGTGAAAAGAATCAAATTAATTTCAAGCATGTCGTTATTTTAATATTCAATCGTACATCACGATATCCAGAGGATTTATAATTTTTCTGTGAGAGTGCTTTTTCGCATATTTCATTAGGGGATATGCTGCATTTAATAAAATATTATGAAGGCTGTTGCTGAAACTTAAGATCGAAAAATTACGCGCACACCGGGCGCGGAAATGTTTAATAGCATAAATAATTCATGGGAAGTGGGCAAATAATGCTTGAAAATAATGCCACGGTAGATTGAACGTTGTTGAACGAATTGTTCGTTAGATTATTTCAGCTTTTAATCGCATTAAAGATTTCTGACGAAAAAGTTGATAAAAGAGTTAAGCAGCCATGTTTTAAACGCATTGAAACACAGTGCGAGGATTAAAAAGGAAACGTACCTCCTTGATTCGCCGCGGCCGAGCATTTTCCTTCGGTTTAACCGTTTTTATTCGGTGTCCGAGGTTCGCAACGAACGAAGGAAGCAAAGGTTCCCAGGGCAACGTGCAAGTGGAGCTAAATATTACTGCGGAATTTTAACAGTCAATTTTCACTCCGGCTACGGGGAAGAAATTGCGGAAGTTCGAGCGTTCGCGAGGACGGCGTGTGCGCGCGCGACGGTGAATATTCAAACTTCGCCGATTCTTTTTTTCGCGCGGGGGATTTCCAAGTGAAAATTGCTCGGTAAAATTCCAACGGAGAACGTCCACGCGCGCGCGCACGCGCGTTTACAGAGAGGCTCAGGTGGTGCTACAAGTTTTTCATGTTCCCCGGCGTGCTACAAATTTCGCAACCAACTATCATCGACTTGTTGT
The DNA here is from genome assembly GCA_028454255.1 of Halictus ligatus. NCBI lineage: Eukaryota > Metazoa > Arthropoda > Insecta > Hymenoptera > Halictidae > Halictus > Halictus ligatus. The sequence continues at coordinate 4,005,480 of CM052146.1, read as the reverse complement.
GCTCGCCCCTATTTCCATTTTAGATCAGAAAACCGTAAATAAACTCCGTCGAAACGCGAGCCTCTTCAAGAGCCGCCAAGAGGGAGCGAGTTCGCCGCGGAAGGGACGGGTTCTTGATTAAAAATACACCTGCGCGCGATGCAGTCGTCGACGAAAAAATTCGAGGGAAAACTGACGTTTCGCGAATTTTTACTGTACTCTTACATCGAGACGTTTCTTCTGAAATACTGTACTGCATTTGTTACGTTGCTGATAACGTAAACGAATTATGATCTGGATACACTACCGCTCAAAGGTATCCGGACACTTTTGAGCGGTAGTGTATAGGTGGGTCCTGAAAGGATCAAACATTTACATCGTTCTCGATAGCACGAGGTAATTATAAATTGCAAGGTGTACAATGTTTCTCTTTTTACGCGGTGGGAAGAACGTATTAAAAATGCCTCGCATTAAAATAAATGAAACGTAAGATAAAACGCAGTTGATAAGTCATGTAAAAGCAAATAAGATGAAACTTGTTTAAAAATAAATTTGTTACGCCGTGTAAAAGGAAATCCAGGTGTGTATTATGTGCAAATCAGTTCAAATCTGACCATCTCTGCTTACCTCGATTAAGGGGTTGTACTCCGGAAGGACAGCCATAGCCGATGCAGATTTTTCAATAAAATATTTTGGAGGTAATCTTTGGAGTAAAGCTTTTTAAATGCAAGGAGGTTTCTTAAATGAAGGTAAAGATTTTTAAATGGAAAAATTGCGAGGCCCTCCTCGAAGTAAATCCTTTAGAATAGAAGAACGTTTTCGGAATAAAGCGACCGAGTTTTCGAGGAAAAAATGTTCGAGTCAATTTTTTCAGCTTGCCAACTGCTTGACGGCCTAATGCAGTAAATATAAGCCCGCGAACTCGGAGCCCCGACGATCGAGTTCGTTGCACCGACACAGCGTTTTCCGCGATAAAAGTTCCCGCGGCGGCTGTTCGAGTGTCACGCGAGCCTGGTCTAGGCTGGCTGGCACGATTCGAGGTCGTTTTACCTGGCGAAAGTCGCAAATATCGCGCTCGTTAAGTTGTCGCCGGCACTCGATGAAAAACACGCGTTCCCGTCTCGGCGCGGCCCGGCTCGGCTCGGCTCGGCGCGATGGCGTTTCACGCGACCCGCAGACCTAAACCCGAGACCCGCGTCGACACGCGAATCGGGAAGGTCAATTTGATCCGGAATTGTTTGACTTTGGAATAAAGCGCGAAAATTCCGGGGAATGAGGAACGCAAATAGCGGAAGATAAGTGGTGTGTACCCCGGGTTCGGTAACACGGTTTGTTTGTTTGAATCAAATTTCTCGGCGATCTTCGAATTATTTTTACTCGTTTAACGATTCGTTCGGCTGAAGAATTTTTTAACCCCCTCGAACCGGCTCTGGATCATTCGGTTTTAGAGATACGTTAATGTTAGAGCGAAAAGAAATTAGTAATGGAAGCAGAGCTTCGAACACGTGACATTGGGTTACGGGTACTCTTCCACCTTCGCTACCATGGATGTTGCAATATTTTTAAGAAATTAAGCATGTCAAGATATGTTCCGGATATCATAAAATTAAATTGTTAATTATTTTTATATTGTCGGACATGGGTCTGCTTATTTTTGCTCTGGGTTCTGTGACCCCACAAAATTGTTTAACCCTTAGCACTCGAACGGCGACTAAAGTAAGGCGTCACTAAGAATTGCTGTATAGTTATTCAAATTATTTTTTAACTTATTAACGCTTTGCGGTCGTATGTCTAGTCTCAGCCGCCAAAGCTTTCTTACCGTTCCAGTCGTGTGTCTGCTCTCAGCCACCATAGCTAAGAACCATATTGATCTAATATTGTATTAAGTTGACAAGGATAATATAAAATACAGTTTTTACATAACATAAAATGAAAACATACTATTGTGTTACATGTATCTAAAGTTCAAAAAAGAATTAATAAATGTTTCCTTCATAATCTTGCACATTATGTATTACTGTGCGTCCAACGAAAATTAATTCCGACCAACATGTTACCTACGCATAAACTTCATACGACCGCAAAGGATTAAATTTGTACTTAATAAATTACTAAACATTTCAGTATTCTACGAGTAAATTGCACCATTTTCGTACAACCCGAAAAGAAAAAATGTATGGAAGGTAGATACTCCAGGTCGGGTTTCGTTTTGGAATTAAAACAGCTTCGAGCGGAAAGAGCGTAAATAGAGCAACAGTCGCTTTTTGGTGGCAGTAACCTGTGGAAGAAATTTGTCCTTGACCCCACGGGAACCGCGAGATCCCTCGAGAAGCCGCACGAGAGAGCAGCTTCCCTAATGGCTGACGTTCGCGTGGCCATCAAGGTCACGTTCCAGCGTCATTAACGGGCCACATCGCATTATCGTCGAGGAGGTCGGTGCTGTATGATCCGGTGCGGCGAAATAAATCAGCATTCGCGGCTGCTCGCACGGAAATAAGAAAGAATGACCGCCTTGTTACCCGTTTCACGGGCGGGCGCGTGTATGTGTAGGTGAGCCGTCTGGACCTTGACGCACGACGCGGCGGGAAGGAAGGAAGGAAGGCGGCCAGCAGAAGGGAAGATATATAGACCATTCGCGCAGTCCATTCGCCTCGGCGCGTACACCTACCTATGGGACAAATAACCGTATAAATTTCGTCGCGCGACACGTCCTCTTACATTACATGGTAATGTACGGGGAGACGGCGAGCTTGCGGAACAACCACGCGGTCAGCCGCTTGTTCGATCTCCTCGTCGCGTTAATACTTCCCCTGTTACGGGTTCCCATGGATCGGCGATCGACGCTGTACGATCGTCCGTCGGTGTCCCTTCGACGAGCTTGAGCTGCAGTCTCTGACTGTTCAACATTGCTAACTGTTCACTGACTAGTTTATGCCAAACGCCAAGAGTCGGAGACTCTGTGTTCGAATGTCAGGTGAGTACGAATTTTTTATTATTTTTGGGATACAAGGTGAGTCGGTAGGGCATTGAACAGTAGAGGGGAAGAATTTAAGAATATCGATGTAATGATTTCGATTTGTCCAGATTGTGAACACTGAGGTATTAACACGTATAACTTATATAGTAAGTCACACGTATGACTTATGTGAAGAAATTCATTGTCACATATCCAGGCAAATCGAATTTTATTAGGATCTTTAGAATTCAGAAGGGTTAAGACAGCATCCCCTATAATGCACTTTAGATTTATAGATGCGTTTATAGTTGGTTTAGTTCATTAATTACGCTGATTTTGTGAGAATCTCTGGAATTGATTTTTGGCACGTGTTAACGGAGTACAAACTACAGTGAATTCTCGATATATGTCAACAACACGGATCTTGCCAGTTATGTTTACACTCCCCGGCGTCCGAGGCCTCGCGAGCTTCGTGGCCTTTCATGAGGCACACTCCGCGGTAGTGGGAATAACTCCGCGTCATTTATCACCGAGGTCTTGGCGACGTATACCGAGAAATCACTGTAATAAAAGTAACTGGTGCGTATTGCCTTATAAATAGATTGCGAATCTTTATGCAAAAGACAACTTTTCTACCTGAATTGCAACAGATTGGAGTAAAATAGAAATTGATTTTCTTTTTTAATATATTTAATAAATTGAAAATAATGTAACAGCTTTTTAAAATTTGTCTAATGTTTTTACCGTGTCAAAACACGCCTACCCATTTTTGTCATAAATGCATAAAATCCGCAGTCTACTTATAGAAGTGAGAAAACTGAGCCTACCTTAATTTTGTACAGTTGCAATTATCATGTGTGCTTGAAAAATCTTGTTTCTCATTTGACCGTAGCAGTTCAAAGAACGAAACGCGTCTTGATTTGTAATTTCGACAACCGCAGAAGTGAGCTTTCGATGAAAAGAAAAAAAACTGTGACAGCAGACCATACCTTCATGATCAAATTAAAAAAAAAACAGATTCAATCGCACGATTCAATTTCCGAGCTAAGAGCCCGGAAAGCTCGTTGAGTGAATATTGGCAGAAATTACAGTACACCTGTGTCCGTGGGTGCGCGTTTTACGAACCAAGCGGAATCCAGCAAATTGATGACTTAAACTGCCCCTAATTTCGGCTGTATTACACCATATACAATTTCGAGTAACATCCGCCGTCGGTTGTTCCGCGGCAGCAGACATCTCGAAGACCACCTGCAGGAGGTAACCGCGGCTCGTTGTCCAGGTACGGTTTCCAGTGCCGCGGGGTTATTATTCCCGCGGCTTTTATTGTCTTTTCAGAATATTCCCGCTAAGTAGACGTTAAATACGTACCATCGGGAAGCAATATCCTTGCGAGGGATTGTCTGTGGTAGAGCAATTACGATCGCGGGGGCGGATCCACTTCAGAATCGAACAATAATCTGCAGTCGAGTGCTCCTTCATCCGCCGCATTACACGACTGCTTGGCTCGTGTTCCCCGCGGCGAACCGCGCGCTCGTCGACGGTTAATGCCGAAGAAAATATTCGAGTGGGATATAACAGTGTTCTCTCTCCCCCCCCCCCCTCTCTCTCTCTATCTGTCTATCTATCTCTGCATAAATTGGCCAGCCCGTACCGGGCCCGTATCCGAATCACAATGCCACTTGTATTATCCAAATATCGCGGATATCCGTATGAACCGTACAAAGCCGATAGCCTTCATTATCCGCATAACGCATACCGCCGGTTACACCGAGAATTGCGCTCGAACGTGCCATTATATTCCTGAAGGCTCTCTATCCGCGATCCACGGTCCAAGCTATTTCAGCCTCTTCATTGTTTAAAAACCGTTCGCAAGGCCGCTAGCGAGCCCGTAGCAACAGTTGGCGGCCACGAATAACGATTGAACTCCGTCGATGTTTGCCGGGCCGACGAGAGAAGTGATTTTCACTGTAACGGGACCTCCTAATCCGCTCGCAGTTTCGCTGGTAATCGCGAACCTTTGCTCGATGGTTACCCGATCAGCCAAATGCCAATCGTTTTCTTCCCTCGACCACCTATACAGCGAATTCCCGCTATAAGTCAGCCGCGCGGTTCTGCCGAGAGACATTTAGACGAAAGCTGAGGCGCTCGCCGGACGTGGCGTTTGAAATACTCAGCGCACGCTAGAAACGCGAATGTTCGTCTCTATGTCATAAACGTAGAGACATATATGGTGAGAAACATAGGTGTATATGACATACAGACGGATAGAAGGTTGAGAAAATGTCTTTCTCTGACACAACGTTGCACGCAGAAACGGACAGCGATGCTCGATACAGCGAATTCTCGATAGATGCCAACAACACGGGTCTTGCTAATGTCGTGTATCGTACAGAAGACATAACCGAGCCGTGTTATGTTTACCGAGGTCTCTCCAGATTCGTGGCCCCTCTTGGGTCATACCCCGCGGTACTGGGGATAGTTCCGCGACGTTTACCATCCAGGACTTGTCGACTTATATAAAGAAATGTATATCGTATACCCCGCGGTGGTGTGGGTAGTCCCAATGACTTTGTTTCGCGAAACTTGCACTGACTTACAACGGGAATTCACTGTATTCTTTATTTCTTCCGCAAATTCACTGCCCGCCGTGCAAATGCGAGCAAGCGAACGATCACGTAGCCGATTCTTTATTGGTTCATGACATTTTTAGGCACCAGCGTCTCCAAAGGTTTCCTTGTGACATTTCTATCAATCGTGCTTCGTACCATACCACGTTCTATTTAAATTTAAATGGCCCCATCAAATTCACTCTAGGATTCTATTTAGTTTCCTAATTCATTACAACGAGAATAGAAGTAATTAATTGATTTGTGACATTTCGAAATGTCAACCGCGCTTCATACTGGCCTACGTTATATGCTTCATCAAAAATGTCTCGGGCGGTTCGCTTTCGTATTTCAATCAATTCAAACCGAGAATAGAAATAATAATTCATTTATGACATTTCTAAAAGCGTCAATTGTGCTCCGTACCACAATCAGGTTAAGTACTTCACCAAAAATGCCTGCAGGGGTTTCCAACCAATTGTAGGTAGCATAAAAATAGTAATTTGTCTGTGACATTTCGCAGTGTCAATAGTGCCCCGTACCATACCATCATCTGTTTAAATGCTTCGTCAAACGTACCCGAGGGTTCGAATTCGCCTCCAGCAAGAGTAAAAATAATACTTCCCAAATGAACACTGCAATTTAAGTACACTAATGGACAGAATTACACAGAAAGTTGTTGAAAGAAGGGGACTAACAATGAGACAGACCGACGCGACGGCCACAATAGCCGTTCACCCCATCTCGAGCACCCATGTGTGATCTGGAGGCATTGTGGTAGGGTGAATAGCTTTTGTGGACCAATTTAGCTGTCATGTCAAAATAAGGAGCCCCGTTAACATTTTATTTGTAATAAATACGGTCGTATTGCGATTGTATTGGTTAGCAATCAATTTTTTATTACAATCTATTCAGTAAACAAGATGCAACACGGTTAGGAAAGCAATTCTTACGATACACCATTTTCATTCTGTTGTTGTTAAACAAGTTGCTTTGATTTTGCTTAACTCTTCTGGACATTGGCGTGGCAGTCAAAATTTCGAGGATCTATAGCTGATACCATTAACATTAGGTTTACGGAGCATTAAAAGTGATTGTTTTACATTACCTTATAAAAATAAGAACATCTCTATCCAAGTTTTCAGCCATTTTTTAAATAATATATACCCAAGGAAATAAGTTTCTTGAGTAATTCCACGCAGATGGATCTTCACAATCTCAATAATCGTAAATTAAAAATATTAGAACCCGTCATTTTGACGGGTCCTCTAAATATATTGTTAACCCTTAGGATTCGAGTGACGACTCTGCGGCGTCATTAAAAATTACTATATGAAAATACTTTTTATAAAATCTAAAAAAATTATCTAGGTAGGTAGAAATGTACAGTTTTTGAGTTAAAATAGTTCCGGGCGCAGAGGGTCAGCAGCGGTTCGAGAATTTTGTTGTAACAACTCAACATAGCAACGTTCGTAAAGTCTACGCAATAAAAAGTGAGTAATAAAGAAAAAATGTTTTCTTTATATGTCTTCCTTGAAATTAGCAATTAGCGAACGCACATCGACCCAGCAATCTCCCGTCGAATGAGATCCAACGACGGCGGATCGCGATTTCCGCTTAACAATGCCCGGGGTACGAATTGCTCGGCTCGCTGTGCACTTTCCCGGGGCGTGTCGGGGGGGGGGGGGGAGTCAGAGGTCAATCTTCCGAGCAATAAAATATGCATTCCACCCCGGGCCGATCTTTTCAGCTCCCATCAGCGGATTACAATCATCAATCTTCCTGAGAATGAGCGCTGTCGAAAGGGTACCGGTTAAAGAGCGGCGTTTATCGGAAGAGCTAGAATAAACGGGGAGCTGCAATCAGAGGGCAATGATCAACGCCCCCGAAGTGCTAGGCAAGCTCGAGAACTTTTGACTTCATTGGCGGAAATAAGAGCGGTCCGGGAGAGCGATCCAAAAAGAGGAAAGGAGACGACTAAAGAGAACGAGAGCGGGACACAAGGGGCGGAGAATTGAGCGGCGAGGGGGATGGGGGAGTGGAAGGGATGAAATGATTTCGGCTTGGAATCGGATGTGCAGAGGAGGGTCAGGGGTAAGAGGGTGATCCGCACTTGCAGCCCGAGGGGGATGAAGCCGAGGGGGCTGGGGAAGGATTCATTCATATCGGCGAGCCCCGTGTCTCATTGTCAGAGACCAACGACGGACAAAGCGCGCGGGCGCAGGGGTGCCGTGAAGTGCTGTCAGGAGCAGCGCAGTCTATTGCGCGACACAAATGGCAACCAAAAGTGGAGCTGACGGAAAACGAGGGCCAGACCCCGCGGGGAACGAATTATGTCCGTGTGTTACGAATTCCCCGGTCCCGTTACCTGCGATTTTTTTAATGCGACGCATATCCTCCGTGCGTCTTTCTCCCCCTCCCTCCGTCTACCGGCTTTTCCAACTACTCTCGTGCTCGGAAGTATTAATATTTCACTGTTGCGCGATACAGCTGAAAAACGAACGTGCAGACACAACGGAAAACAAAACAGACGGGTAATCCGACTGCGTTTGAATCTCTGTTAATATTCCGCGTCCAGAGGAAAGTAATGAAATTTATAATCCGCGTCCAGAGGAAAGTAATGAAATTCCTGATGCGACTCGCTGGACTGACCGGGGATCATTTTTGTAATTATTGTGTTCTTTAATTAGCCGGAAGGGTGGACTGCCCTGCGAGGAATCAATGCTTCAAGACTTTAACCGAAGCTTATGAACGCGACACAGAGTACGGAACAGATAAGTCGACTCCCTTTGAATCCTTTTCCATGCAGCTAAAGAATATTCCATGAAACTATTTCAGTGCGTCTATTATAGTTCTCTATACAGGGTGTTCGTTTGAAAACTTTACAGCCGAATATCTCGAAAAGTATGAAAGATATTAAAAAAGTGTAAAATGTGTATTCAAAGAAGTTTTTTATTTGGGTGGCGTTTTCAAGGTCACTTGAAGGTCAACTTTGTTTTTTCAAATGGAAACCTATATTTTTTATTATGGGATCTTATTGTACATAAAAAGACCATAAATTTTCGTAGGACACTTATTTTTATCCGTGCACTAGAAAGTTTTCAAATGAACACCCTGTATGTAAGGGGATGATTAGTAAATAAATAAAAATTGTCTACGTTAGGTTACAATATAAACGTGTATGTCTTGCTTGACGATACGTCTTGCGCGTTGCTTTATTATTGAAATAGGGAATTTGAATTAATTTAAATTAATCTTTTCACTCAATTGCTCAACCTCGTTATAAGCCTCGGGTCCCAATTAATGTTCCGTGAACGAGGAGAGTCGCAAAGTTCCGCGATTTTTGCAATTATTAAATCCGTGAATCAGCTGGTAGATTATGCGAGGCGATGTCAGCGAGAAGATAATACCGGTGACTTATGCGCGAGATACGGCGTCGCATTGTTAAATGAGATTCAGCGGGCTCCTTCAGCCGTGGCCGTTGAAATGGCCGCCGGCTGTGCAAATATCGAACACTCGGCCAAAGGTTAACGTAATTCGAACAAGAGACGCTCTAATTGCTCTGGATATTTCCGACGGGATACCGGCAGCAGAATCTCGTAATTATAAATATAATTCGATCGTTAGGAGGTTGAAGAGCCATCGTCGGTGACCGGGGGAGGATGCTCAGGGGCGCACGGCGGGCGGGAGGCCGCGGGGGTGGGACAAAGAATTAAGCGTAACAAGGTTTCCCGGCGGGACCTGTTATTACGGCGGCGATGCACTCGGCGACTTCTCGTAATTTTCCGAGTCGCAGGTCCACGGCGAATAATTATAAAAGTGGGACCCGGGCTGCCTTTACGGATGTGCAAGCAGCTTTCAGCAAAGCCCGTGTAATTACTGCGCCCAAGAACTACCCTTTATGATATGTGGCAAGTGCGCGCGAGTGCCACACTCCGCGAGAGCACGCCATAAAAGATAGCCCGGCGATACGGAGCCGCGATTCAGCCCCCGACTCACGGAGATATATTAACCTATATTTCAAGAAAACACCCCGCGCCGGGCTCGACCTCGGAAGCGGGATTCGACGAAGTCGCATACACTGTTTACCCGTGACAAAACGCTCGCGACGAGACTCCGCGATTTTTTTCCACCGGTAAATTGTCGCGTTCCGCCGATCCTAGACCGTGCGCGAGGTAATAACTTGACCTCTACCTCAGACGAAAATGATTCGCGCTAATAACTTTACAGACAGGTCGTTAGATCCTCTCGTTCTGTGCTTGACGATTGGCATCGGGTCGGAAAGCGAAACGGACAATTTGACAATTTTTTCCTTAATAAGTTGTGAACTTTTTCTGCTGTAACTTTTTGCATTTATAAAATTGTATCTTCACGCAGGTCTCATAATTTTTTTGAGAAGTATTGATAATTCAGAACGATGGAAAATAATCGGGAAGCGCGGACCCTATTCTTCTGTAGTTAGGGGTTGCGCCTGGCCCGAAAATAGAACGGGTACTTTGCGAAATTTTTTCCCAAAAATCTGTGAGCTCTTCGCACTGCAGCTTTCTGCATTTATAAGAATGAATCTTCAAGCAGATGTCATAAATTTTTCATTAAAAAATATCAATAATTGAGAATGACATTGTCATATTACTGAATGTTGTTTTTTTTTAGCCAGAAAGTTTCTCTGCTCAAAGCATATTAAAAAATTTATTTACTAGTGACTTATTGTAGTCCGATTGAAGTACTAATTTTCAATGAAACGAATGTCGAAATTTTTTGGATTAAAAGAATAAGTCCTAGTTGAAATGAAATTTTCCTTCGTTCAGAATTTTTTTCGATCCCTACCAGAAGCTTGTAAAACAACTCGATGCAGCAGTTATTATAGTGGTATTACATTTTTATAAAAATAAGATTTGATGTTCTCCGTTTTAATCGGATTAGCTTAAAAATGGTCGGAAATATTTTATTATCCACTGTCCGGGAATGAAACTTGATGAAGCGAAACAAATTGCATTAGAAGATGAAAGAAGAGAGAGAGAGAGAAAAGGAAAATAATCTTTACAGAGGATCTTAACATCAGTCTTTGTTTCACTGACAATGAGCCAACTACTTAGATATTATGAGATTGTCACGGGTTCTCGGTAGTTGAAGTGCCAATAAAGACCTAAAATTCTAATTCGATTTGAAATTAATTACCTATTCCAAAGCAGCTGCTCGCGAGTATTTCGATGTGAAAAACGATATGCGAGGTTATTAAAGATCTGGCTTACGTGCATTTTGTTAAAAAAAAAAATAAAACATTGTCATTTGAAACGGTGCTTTATTGCAAACAGTTTATATTTTTATTTTAGAAATGACATAGGAAACATATCAAATCATTTCTCATTTAATTGAATCGAATCCCGCGAGAAAAAGGTGACATAAAATAAGGAACAAGTCATACAATAAATGGCTACTCGTTATTTTACTATTTCGTGTTCGTTTATATTTGACCACAAGAAGACCATACTTGTCCACGAAATTGTTCTTGATTTTATCTGTAAAAGCTTAAACCTTATTTGTCATACACTCTTAAAAATCTTCATTCTTGCTTAGTCTACTTAAATAATTTTTCTAGACCTTGATAAGCAACAGGATTTATTGGAAAAAAGATTTAAGAGTGAGAGAATTCATTTTTACGCCTTATTTTTGAAAAATTTATTCAAATAGGAGTCACAACGAGCAATTATTTCATTTGATAGCCACGCGACGAAATACAGTGATTTCTCTATATATGTCGCCAAAACCTGGATGATAATCGATGCGGAACTATCCCCAATACCGCGGGGTATACTCCGTGAGAGGCCTCGGACGCCGAGGAGTGTAAACATAACACGAGCCGGGTACGACGTTCAGCGTGAATCAAAGAATGGTATCTCCTTTACGATACACGACGCCGGCAAGCCTCTGTTGTTGACATATATCGAGAACTCACTGTAATCTGCAGAAAAATCATTTTCGCGTGCAAATAGACGCACTTCGGAATAACGTGGCCGAGACAAATTGATCCCGTGTGTATACGAACTGAATAATTTTCAACTTTTAATTGAATTACGGGTAGAGTCACGGAAAAAGGAAGATATTATCGTCGCGAATCGTGGAAGCCGGTGGAACGACTTGGACCGGGGTTTGCTTTTTAGACGCGACGGTGTCGTAGTTTATGCGTGCTTGAACCAGGGCCCCGAGTAATTAGCTGTTGCCGGCAAGAGTGTGACTTCGTTTCGCGGCGTTCCGCGGGCCAGGGGACCGGGTAAGGCTTCAATCGAATAAGGCAAGATGATTGAAGTCACCGTTCGCATTACCGCGCCGCGGGCGGAATCAAATTTTCATGACAATTTACGTGCAAATGTGTCTCTCTCTCCTTGGGCAACCTAGTCGCCGCGTTTCCTCCTCTGTTCGGCCGCCGCGCGTTTATTCGAGCACGTTTGTCGGCGTGTCACTCGCCGAAACGTTCTCGAACCCGATAATTGTTTCCAAATCACGCGTCACCGGCATCGGAAAATAATTATTTTTCCCGACGGAGGAATCGTGTTGATAGCGCGGCCTCCGCGTCTGGACCACCGGGGCCTAAAAAAATACCCGGAGAATGGTGTTGACGGGCCGCGTGATACGAATTTCATTTGCCCGATCGGTAATACGCGCACTTGTTGCCTCGATGTTTCTCAATCAAGTTAATGTAATGGACATTGCCGGGCACGCGCGGCCCCGTCTCCCCGCGCCGCGCCGCCCGGGAATTAATAATGCCCGTGGAAATTTGGAACAAACAAATAGCCGGCGCGTGCGGCATTTCTACTCTTGCCACCCCCCGAAACGCAACTGTTTCAACGAGATCCCGTTTGACAACTCGGGAAACTGTCCTTCCTGTCCACCTGTCTCGCGACAATTGCGACAGGAATTCCAAATTCCATTAAATGCCAGGCGATCATCCACCTTGCCAGGATTATTTCAGAAAAATGTCGATCCTGGCAATTGACCCCTTGTGCTCTGACGCCTTAAAGATGACTGTATTAAAATTTTTTAAATTCCTACATTACCGACTGTCTTAATAAATTGCTTGAAAAAGATCACTTACAACGAAAACGTTCCAGATGGTTGTTCCGCATCATATTTTCCGAGCAATTCAATTCTACTCCGTACTCTGTCGCTCCTTTTTGACATTGGAAAAGCATTAACAGTATGTGGTAAATATTAACTCGTAGAAATGGCAACCCTACATCTATTAAAATTGTCCGTAATTTTCAATATAATAAATGCTCGGACAAGGAATTTACGTTATTTTCCATAAATGAATTTTTATGGTTTCAATAATTGTAAAATATAGAACCGGTCATTTTGACCATGGTAGGTTCAGTTTTAATGTAGCCAACAATGCGGCTTCCAGAATATTTGATTATTAAGGTACGCGTCCACGTGCTGTATCAATTAAAAATGAACCGTGTATGTTTAAACGAAAGCTTTTGTAATGAAGAATTCAACTGGACAATTATTAACCTGAGTTTAACCATTCACGAAGTTTTAGAAGTTGAAACATTTTTAAGGCATTTATTCCTACAGGCGAATTTTTAAAATTCGCGCGATGGACATTGCATTGTACGCTTGATGATCATATTTTAGCAAATTGCAGTTTATATTGTTTTATTACAAATTAGAAAGCGTAGACGTTTCGAAATATATTTCGTTCGACGTAATATTTCGCGTTAACACCACAGATTAATTTACAGTGTACGTAATAGAAGTTCGAATGTGAATAGATATGCAGATTTTTTGACAGACGCTGATTGCATTGTGGGGCACCGCCGCATTTCGCCGGACGCGAATGTGTTTCATCAGTTTTTATGGTTTAATGTATAGACAATAAAATAAAAATAACAGGACAGGAAGTTCCAATATTCAGACTGCAATAAATTGCGCGACAGAAATGAAAAGTTCGTGCGCTCTGGAAAATGTGAATTTGAATAAACGTGCGGGGACGATTTCCTCGAAAATGATTTTTATATACGCACCGTAGTGGCGGAACTTGTTATCCGCTCGATGTGTGCATGACGTGCACGGTGGTATCTTCGTTCTGGTCGTTCGTCGGATGCCAGGTGGTTCTCCTGCGGTTAAAATGGCGACGGGATAAAGGAGAGATCGTTCGAGCGATGTTGTGATTAAAATATATATAAATAACTTTATTGTTTATAATAAAATGCCCTATCTATTTTACAAATATACAAAACTCTCGCTATGTACAGTAAATAACCTCCGCCCCGACGAAACAAGAGACAATCTTTCGCCCGGGGAGGATCACCCCGTTGAATTTAATCTTTCGCAATTCTTTAATAGTCGATCATTGGATTAAACTATCGTGTCGAGTAGAAAGAGAGAAAACTTGTTACTTCGTTGCAATTACGAGTTAATAAAGGTAGTATGCTCGGTGTGTATCGTGTTCCTTCCTGTACTCGCCTCTCTGTGTGCGCGCGCGCGCGCGCGTGTGTGTGTGTGTAGATGGGTGGGTGTGTATGTTTGTGTAACACTGTATCGCGTGTGTCCGTCTTCCTTTTCTATTACGCTTCTTGAGTATCTTTTCGTTCTTTTTTTTTGTCCTTTTCCTTTTTCCTTCCGTCGACCTCGTCTCGCTTGTTTTTTTCTGTGTTTTGTTTTTCTTCCTCTTAGTTTTGCCCTAATTACATTTGCACACTACGAAGCTATCACGATTCTCAAAAATACGAATAACCGTTTATTTTAGTTTGGACACCGTGTTACGGAGTACATTGCGATAGTAAGAAATACTTCTTGATAATAAGTAGAGAGAAACGTCGCGGCAGACGGGAATCCTGCAACAGAAAATTCAACGTCAAATTATTTATGCAATATCGTTTTTTGTCGCTAGACTGCGGATCTTCGTGGAAGATAAAAATTGTCTTCGTCAGTTGCTACAAACGGGAGCCAAATAAACATTTCTTAAATTCCTTTGATTACTCTACTGTTTTTCGTCTACACATTTTTCTCAAAAAAATCCACAGTCTAATCATTATGTATGTGTACACTATTTTCAGGTGTACATCGTCGTCCATAAACGTTTGGACATTTCCACATGAAATATGAGATCAATTTTTATGATACATTTATATGTTCATGATAATTTTAAAAACAGTGCAAATGATGGACGATGACAATAACTTCGCAGTGAATTTATTTTTTACCCAATACACATCCTTTTTAACTCCTAATAACGTATCGAATCTTACCATGAAAAATTTTACAGGTTGTGTTACACGAGATGAAATGTACTAAAAATGGCGCTGTCTTACATGTCCGGAAAAAAATTTCACAGCTCGTGTTACACGAGGACAAATGTACCAAACATGGGAAAAATTATTTTCAAATAGTATCTGTGCTGAATTTGCTTTGGAGATGAGAATTAACAAAAAGGGAGAATAAAAATTATGCTGTCTTATATGTCCGGAACTGTCCAAACACTTACACGCGGCAATGTACGCGAGAACGCAGCGAGAACAAAATGTCCCCGGCGAAATTGAAATTTCTGAACGGTTCAGTTCTGGCGAGAAATTAATAGAAGAGCGAGTTACACCGTGTCCGCCGGCGTAGAACGGTAAACGAGTCGAGTTACTTGGTGAGTTCTCGCCTCGGAGACGCTCGAAAATATCAGGAACCGTGTATCTGGTCCCTTTGATCTCGCTGTCTTGAAATATTAACGCGGTATCTCGAGCGCGGCCACCGACGCGACGAAATCTCATGCAAAATCCCCGAAGTTTTGCCAGCTCGTGCAACTGGAAGCGATTCTCGGTTGCACGGAGCTCCCGTGCGGCATGCGGTCCAACAAAGAGGCAAAACCGGTGTGCAGGAAACCTCACCTTGCCCACTGCGATTTCCAATTACTTCATACGTAATGCGAATCGATAATACTTCTGGCAACAGTTCACATCTGAAACAGAAAACACGGGACAATCCGTTAGACCAACTACACGCCATGCTGAACGGACATGTTCGTCAATTAACCTACAGAAATAGGTTGAAAGAGGATCAAGCGAAAGCAATTGTTTGTTCCTTTTAGAAAATCAAATGTTGCTGCGAATAATCAGTGTTGGGAAAATATTGTTGCACTGCGGATTTTATGCAGTTCTGACAAAAAAAGATATTAAAAGAATTTACAGATATTGGCACATTACTATTACTAACGGATTTCCATGCAAAATAAAAATTTTCTGTATTAATTGCAAGAAATGAGAGCCAAACCTTTTCCTTTCAATAATTTGAATGAACTAAAAATAATGAGTTGGTCTCCTCCAATTTCTTTATTATTTGCACGATTTTAAGTTTCATATACACAGTTTTGTCATAAATTCATAAAATCCGCAGCCTGCTAATAAATTATTAAAACTATCAATCCCATATGTCAATGCCTGAAGTTTTCTATGACGTTCGCGTTTAATCGTTAGATATTGTCTAGTCTCAAGTGTAAACCATAATTATCTAAAAGAATAGTAATATTATAATAGTATAATAGTATTAAAATAGAGATATAGGTACTATTATAGTATTGTAATAGTATCTATAGTAACAGTGCTATTTGTCAACAAGAATACAAATTTCAAACACTATTAATAATGTACTAGGCAGTGTCGAGTTAAATGTAGTGTCCAGTCGGCGGACCTTTATGCAAAGCAAACATCTACTGCATTAATTGTGAGAAACAGGGATCGGCCCCTTGCGGTACAACATCGGTCTGCAACGCGTAATGAAAATTTCAAACGGGATCTACTCAATACGAACACTGTTAAATTCTTTCACATCCCATTTTGTTGCTCTGTTCTCAATACACTGGATTCTCGATATATGTCCACAACACGGGTCCCGCCATCGTCGTATATCGTGCAGGAGACATGACCCGAGCCATGTTGTATTTACACACTTCGGTATCCGAGGCTCCGCGGTAGTGGGGATAACGCTGCGACATTTATTATCGAGGTCCTGGCGACGTATATAGAGAAATCACTGTATTCGTGCGCTGAAGCAAACGAATCGAACGCTCGATCATCGATCGAATCGCAGAATGCCTGATCGAATGACGACGAAGGAAGGAATGGTTCGACGAAGCCAATAAAACGCAACCGGTAACGAATCGAGCTTGTCCTGTGCTGGGATTCGTGTAGCGCACTTGTATCAATTTGTCCGGGCGTCCACGGGAAGACGGACGAGGTAACGAGTAGCCGAACGGACTGGCCCGTCATATTCGTTCATCGGGACGTAAGGAGGTTCAAGTAACCGGAATCGGAGCGCGGGGACATTTCCAGTGGAGAGTCGTGATCCCGACACCAAAAAGCCCGCAGAGCTTTTTCCCCCGGAAATTCAGACAGGCCTTGTCTAGACGCGACAACCGCCGCGGCGTGAGAGAACGTGAAAACGCGTTCTGACGCAGAAGAGAGGGCGGAGTGGGATGGAAGGAGGGCACAACCAAGCGGAAGTTTAAATGCATTTCTAAAAGCGCGTCCGACGAGCGGGGGAGTGAGCCTGTCGCCCGTACCCGCCTGTACCCGAGCTGATCTAAAAGAGGATCAGGGGGGACCAACTGAAACGTATAGTATTAGGGAAACTGGAGGAACGGCGATCGCTTGACGAGGGTCTGAAAGGACCCCGCCTACCCGAACCACTGTCCATTCAAAATCAACTACAATGCCTCAGATTTGTAACTGCTGGATACGGTTTTGGCAACATACTATTACTAGATCCCTTATCTTTCCCGTTTTTGTCCTTCCTCGGCCAACCCTTCTGCACTGGCCGAGGCTGACTCGGAGTCCGATGTTTTCTATTTCGGAGGAAATAAACAAATATTTACTCAGCTTCTTCTGTTTCTTGAACTGAATGCGACACATTTTTATTTTAAAGATCCACATTTAGGCAGTTGACTATACTCCAGGGGACAAGTCAGGACAGTTAAACGAAACGTCAGCTTTCTCTGTTAATCGTGTGAAAAAGGCAACTCAAACTCTGTTGAAGGTATTCAACTGGTTGGACGCAGTATGGCTTCATTATAAATTAGAATTTACATAGTCTGATTGCCCAGCTTTATTAACCTTCGACAACTAAACTGTGAGTCAAATGTTATTATCGATAGACACTATCCGAAGATTTTAATTGGAAGTTGTTGGAGAGGCACAATTGCTAAATTCTTTGCCCCTTAAATTTTCATGGTAAATCTTGAGTAAGACAGTTCAAGAATGATGAAAACTCGTTACAGCACTGTATTAATACAGTCTTAAATTTGTGCATACATTATTGTCCGTGTTAGTATCGCAAATAGCAACTTCTGAGCTAGTTCAAGAACATTGAGAGGGAGATTAAAGCACATTATTAAGACAGTCTTACAATCGTTCATACATTATTTCGTGTACCAATATAGCGCTTCTACCGTTTTCTACCGAGCCTGTATCGAGCCTGTATCTACATCTTTTTACAAAAGTCCGCATAAAGTTCCCATCGTTTCCAACGGGATTGCCGGCGTCCTGCACTCGATAAAACGTTTCGGTGTAAGATCGTACGTGCAACCTTGTCCTTCGACAGCTCTCGAAAAAACAAGACTGCAGGGAGGGGTAATGTGTCGGGAGTTAACTAGGTTGCAGAGTTATTAAAGAAGCCCCTCGGGCAAGAGAGCTCGGAACCCATCGCAATGAAAATTCTTTCGTCGGAACGGTCGACGGTTGCGCGATTACGTGTCGGTTCGATGGGGAGACGGGTAACGTACGATCGCGGTCATAGAATCTTGATGAACTACTGTTTCGAGACCGGCAGAAGTACCTATATCCTGCAAAAAGCGTGACAGTGTCTCATCAGTCGCGAGCAGCGGCCGTGAGTGGCGGGGGGGGGGGGGGTCTAAAACTTTCGAACCGCCTTCGATCAATCGGGCAAAAAGCTCAGAGCCCCGGCCCGCAATAAACTGCGAGCTGTAAAGCGCCAGATGCATCGGTAGAAAAACGAAAGGTGGCCGTCGAATGGAAAAAGGAGGAGCTCGTCGTCGAGGTGGACGAATTACGGGGACACGACGGCAGCGGGTTGAAACGGGCAACCGTAGACCCGATGTCCGGTAACTTTCTCCTCCTCCCCCCCTCTCTCCCCCATCCCTTGCGAAACGCCGATTTAATTGAACCCGCTCTCGGAAAATTAATAATAAACGATGTCGTCCGCTTAGCAGCACTTTAACGGCACCGCACCGACGGATTTACAGCGGGGATCGAATTAACCTTCTGTTGTTTTTAAAACGGCTGTACAGGGTGTTAGAGAAGACCATTAAATATTTATATGGTATATAGAGTACACTGAGCTGAGTAAAGAAGCTTAGTAAACGTAGGTCGAAAGGTCAACCATTTTTGAGATATACACATTTTTGTTTGCTAACATCGTGATTCATTTAATCGATCGTAATGGGGGCCAACAAAAATGTTCATATCTCAGAAACGGTTGACCTTTTGACCTATGTTTACTAAGGCTCTTTTACTCAGCACAGTGTCTTCTATATACCGTATAAATATTGAATGGTTTTTTTTTAATACCCTGCACATATGCAGAATATATACACATACGAAACATATTTCGTTCAAACCGTTTAGATTTGCCACAACGTACAGTGACTTCACGATATATGTCAACAATACGGGTCTTACCGGCGTCGAGTATCGTCCAGGAGGCATACCCGAGCCGTGTTATGTTTACACTCCTCACGGAGTATACCCCGCGGTAGTGGGGATAATTCCGCAACGTTTATCATCCAGACCTTGGCGATATATATAGAGAAATCACTGTATATGTAGGGTTATGAATGAGACAGTATATTAGAGTGATTGTTTAGAGTGACTGTGGACGCGATATTGTGGCGTCGACGTGTTTGGGTCCAGCGTAAAAGAAAGTCTGTTTGTGCCGAGGTGTGAAAGAAGAGTGTTTGGGTCTTGATGACAGGAGTAAAGTGTGACTGTTTGGGTTTTCCAAATGAATGAGAAACTGATAAATAGAGAATGAGAGTGCGAGAGAGGAAGAATGAGAGAGGGCATTATATAAAAGGGACGAATGCGAAGAATGTCTGCCAGTCAGCAGTCGATAGTCGGTAGAGAGAGTCAGTTAGTAGAGCGAATTGTTGTTGTTGTTGTTAAATAAAGTGTTTTATTGAGACCGACGCCTAAATCACACGTTACGCCGCACCCAGTACGTAGGAGGTCTATAAAATATTCCTACATATATGGTTCGGTTCTTTCAACAAAAGTTTCTTCAAGTTTTTCTCGGGTGACTTTAAGACGCCCTTAATTATACGACAAGTACTCCATAAGGGGATGAATTATTTTTCTTCCACAAATTGAATACAATGAAAACGAACTTTCATGGAAGTAAATCTTAACAATTTCTAAATGTTTTAGGACCTATGTAACAAACGCTCCATGAGAACAAGTCGTTTATTAAAAATGATTTCATAAGAGGAGCAGAAACAAGCATACAATGCTAAACAACCCGCGCACGCCTTCGCAGAAAGACAATAACGTTGCAGCACTAAGCATTAGTGCTCGAATTAGGAATAGAATTAATTACAAGGCTGGTCTTGCACTACAAATTTCACCTTTCGAATTTCACTTCACTCAGCTCGTTTACACGATGTTGCTGAAACATTACTCAGAAATAATATTCAATAATATTCGCGAGACTTAGAAGTCACAAATGAAATCATTTTGTAATTCATAACACGACGTACACTTTGTGAGCACGAAACTTCTCGTATCAAAGTGTTCGAACGCTTTCATGTCTCGCTGTGTGTACCTCTTTTTACGGATTATGTCGATACTGTTGCGGCGCAGCAATCGCATTGATGTCGATATTTTAAGTATACGACAAACAGTATCAACGCGGTGACAACTTGCTCGCCGCTTCCTGCTTTCGTTTGTCAGCGAAACCGAGCGGGTCGTTTGTAAAATTATTCCGGCGGATCGATCGCAGCCGGCTCGCGCGAGGAATCGGCCGTAAAGCTGGCGCAAACGTAATTATAACGTCAGCCGGGCAGCTAGCTGGATGCTCCCGCGAACGATGGAGGAAATAGCACGTAAACAGTGAGGTTATTGATTGCGAAAAATCACTCTTGATCCGGTGCACATACCGGACCCGCTCGGACGTTTACCGCGATTGGGCTGTTGCACCTGGAGCACCGTGTTTCCACTGTACTTCGTTTCCTGAGGAAAGGAACGCTATCGGGGCTTGTTAGACTGCTGTGAAATGAGTAACTCGAAAAATTTCCTTTCACGATAGTTTACAGTCTCCGGAATTAAAAGCGAAGACTCCGTAGATTAGCGATAAGGTAGAGTGACTACGTTACCGACAAAAATAGACGAAAAATAGTTTGACGTGCCTCAACTTTTCGCCCTTATATGAGAATATTTTTCGCTGAAAAAGGGCTCATTCGAAAGAGGAAGGCTCGATCTAGCGCGCGCTGGTCATGAACTGACGAGATTACACAGATATTGGGTAATATAAGCGTTACAAGCGAGCCAAAAATTGATGATGTGCATGCTGTGGAATCCAAGCATTTTTCTGGATGAAATCGAGAGTAGCGCGCGCTAGAAAATAGCTACAAAGTGAACTAAATTTTGTTTTGATTCTCTGCGAAATAAAGCCAGAAACTTGAAGCACGTTTCTGGCGTCAGAATTCGTGATGAAAAAATGTGACAAGTTTAGTCGCAGACTTAGGACCCGACGGATCAAGATCAAGACGAATCTTAAGTCAGCGGCTGAAGGCTGTGAACGGAAATTATACAGCAGTTACCGACCCGCTGGCTCTGCAAAAGTCACATGACTACCGTTGGCCCTTAAATGTAAAAATTGCGATTTTTAGTTCCGAGTCAGGAAGCTTAAGACCCAAGCGCGCTGTAATTAGCTCGGAACGTGCTAATTGGAGTACAAAATCGCTTGACAGAGTGTTCCTCTCTTTTATAATCCGCGTAGAAAAATTGTGTGGATCGTTATAAGAGTGTATTACACTCTTTAGTGTGTCACATGCGCCGGAACTAAATAGATCAATGGCGGACCGATAACGAAACGTGAACGGGACGATAGCGTTATTGGTGTGCAATCATGCTTCGACCTGGTTTCCAAAAATTTCCCTACAGCATTCAATATGGTTGAACATTTCCACAAAATAAAAGCGAAACGAACAAAAGATATAGGTCACTACGAGCAGGATAGGATCAATTTATTGCGAGCGATCGTCCCTTGGAAAATCGACTGTATAAATAGTTTTTTGTAAGATGGAATACAGTCTATTTCGGAGCTCCGGGGGCTCGCCCAGCACTTTGAACTTTGTCGTTCGCCGATTCGCTCGGTTCTCGTCGTTGGACCCAATTTTTCGAGACTCTTGCACATTTCGCGGCTCGATGGAGCGCTTGCGCCGAGTCCTTTGACGCTCGCGTCTCAAAGTATCGCCGGAACGTGACCCAGTGCGTAACAAACCTGCGGTTTGGGTTGATCGGGTCCGCTCGAATCAGTGGAAATCAACGAAACCGAAGTTTACAGAGCACAGAGCCCGCAATCGGGCGCCCCCGTGAATCCGATGTTTTCATTACCGGGACAAATCGAATTCCCGGCGATTGTGTTACTTGATCGGCCCCGTGGCCGGCTTTATTTCCATTTTAGTTAACTAGCATCAGACACGGCCGCATAGTTCCGCTGCTGGATGCGGCTTTGTCACAAACCGCTGCGAGAAAGACGACAAAATTCCTTTCGCGTGAAAATGCATATAGTGAATTTTCGATATATGTCGGCAACATGGGTCCTGATGTCGTTTATCGTCCAGGAGACACTATACTTCGATCCGCGCCGAACGTAGAAAAGGACAGCGATGCTCGCCGCCGAGGAGTATAAACGTATTCGTTCTGTACCCTATATGTCAAAGTCACAGCGACAAATACCGTCCAGGTGGTCCTGCTATTCTTTGATGCAGTCCCGAAAGTAGAAAAGGACAGCTCGAGCGGCCTCGGTTGCCGAGGAGTGCAAACATGTTCGTCCTATACTCTATATGTCAAAGTTACAGCGACAAGTACCGTTCAGGAAGCTTTCCACGGAAGCCACTATAGTGGTTTGCGCCGTCCAAACTGATGTAGTGGTGTGCAGTGCTTAAGGGGCCGGCAGGCATTTGGCCTTGACTGTCGCGCTATGTTACGCTGTGCCTTTTTTTCTACAGATTTTACCTCTTAAATAAGTAAGTAATCAATTAAAAATGCATACCACCGTGTTTGTACATATCTTTGCTACGTCCGTATAGAGCCTTTTTTCGATATGAACACTAAATCTCTCGAAGTTAAGAGAATCTCTCGGCGACAGCCATCTTGTGACGTCATACTTGCTTCAGAATATTACAAATTACTCCACGATCAGGTAGAAATTCGCAATTTGGTCTCTATACAGACGTAGATTGGACTTTTAGGAAACACAATTGACCACTTCTAAATTGCTCATTGTAATATTGAAGCGGCAGTTTGTCTAGATTTTGACCGTTGCATACGTATACGGATTTCAAATCATGCCGGCCCCCTTAAGAGGTTAATCAGACCAGCATCGATATATTTAATCCTGCTGTCATTAGATGAATGCACGCCTACTCGAGTGTATACAATAATGAGAAAATATTTTGTCACATGAATCTCGATAACAATTGTTAGGAATAATCGTGGAAGATATCCCGGAGGAGTTCTTAATCGCGACAAAGACTTTGTCAATGTGAATATAAATATATTTGCCGTATAACAAAGTGAACACGTTTACAAAGAGCTATATAATAATACCTTTTATGTCGCACTATACAACGAGAGAGAGAGAAAGAGAGAGAGAGAGAGAGAGAGAGAGAGAGAGCCAGAGGGTCTCTTACACGCTTTAAATACACTGGACAGATGTCATTGTCATATGTGAATCTCGACTCATACAAATTACAAAAACGCGCGCATTACAATTCGCATAATATTATAACTTCAACAACAATGAGTCCCCGAGTCTTAATAAGAATGCTGTGTAATAATTGAACGTGTCGGAAAAACACATCAACGCGACAAGGTCGTTGTATTTCAACCAGGAAAATGCATCGTATAATCGCAACGTGTCCAATGCTGCAACGATCGTTGCCCGACACTCGAATTAAGACACAGTCTAACCGATCTCGGGTCAACCGCTAACATCGGCAACAATGGTATCGACGAGGAAAAATCCCGGCGGTCAACGATCGCGTATCCTTGTTTCTGGGACGCGGGCAGATTCGCGTAGACAGCGGCCGCGCATCGATCCGCTTTTATTTGCATGCGCACGTGGCGCATAATTAATCACTCGGCCCGGATCGGGCCAGCGCAGCCCGCGATGGTATCTAACTGATAATATAATACGCCGGCTATTGCGGCCACTTTGTGACGGCGCGGAGGACATTCATAACGACGCGACAAGTTGATGCGACGTCATCACCGAAATTGTATGTCTGGCCGGGGCGGCGCGGGACGGTGAAAATTCTCACCTGGACTTCCGCGGTTCAACCGAATTGATGACCGACGAGTCGCGCGTCATTTCGGCCATTCAATGAGTCCCGTTGCCGACGACTAATTGAACCCCTGTGTCCGGGCCGAGGTCGGCCGCGGGCCCGCTAATGGGTTTCTCAATATTCATACAGCCCGGAAAGTGCCCTACAGCGGCCGAATCGAGATTTTTATTAATCTTGTTTGCCTGATTCAATCAAGAGCCAACAATTTATCCGGCGTGGCCGTTTTCGCGATTTGCGTCATTATTTTTAACGCGGTTAAAAATTTCATTATCCTTGAAACAGTGTACAAATTATCGAGCAGCCGACCTAATGGACTTTTCAATATTTACATTGTTTTAAAACAACGGCTGATTTCGGTTCGTAAGATAAGTGTCTTTGATTTATCGCTTTAACGCTTAGCACTCGAATTGCGACTGTAAGGCGCCACTTAAAATTACTGTATCATTATTCAAAATATTTTTTACCTCATTTTTGTTTGTATTTAATAAATTACTAAACATTTCTGTACTGTACGAGTAAATTTCACCGTTTTCGTATGTATAGCATGCAAAAATTTGTATAGAAAGGAAATATTGTAGGTCGAAAGAAATGTTTCGTTTTGGAGTTAAAATGGCTTCGAGTGCAAGGGGTTAACCATTTCTAATTTTCTTATGGAAAATGAGGAGGGGACGGAAAATTTGTATGCATCTGTAGTAGAATAGAAAAGGACGTCTGTGTCAACGAAAATCCGTATTCTTATTTTAGTTCGACCGGGAGTAATTTTTCCGTGATTTCCATAAGATAATCGGTACATTTGCAGAATGATTCGCAGATAATAGGTCTCGGTCTATTGAATGCCCATCGGAGCTTTAACAGTAATTCGAAGCAGCGCGTCGGCGATGGAGGAACACAATGCCGGGGGTTCAAGGGAAGATAAATTATCAATTTTGCGGATGAGTATCGTATTGCTCTCAGGACTATCCGAAGCGTTTCCCCGAGTATCAATGGGTATCGGAGGAAGTTAATGCGATTGTTCGGCCTCGATCAGGCAGAAGCACGCGTCCGCGATGAACTCGGTGTGTATATTCCGGCGGAAATCTTTGTCCATGGAGAGAGAAAGAGAAAAAGAGAGAAAGAGAGAAGAGAGAGAGAGAGAGAGAGAGAGAGAGAAAGCGTGCAAGTGCTTGGAAAACATCGAGCGTTCGATCAAAAATAGATTTTCCACCGGTCGGCCGGGGTTTATCATCGTGGTATTGTACGCCGCGGCTCAACTTTCCACGGACTTCTTGAACTTCCGGCTTTGTTGGCTCTCCCTCCTTCTCTATCTATCTCTCTGTCTCCCTCCCTCTCTGTCTCTTGCTTTCTCTTTGCAGCAGACCGGCCACGGAAAACACAAAGACTGTCCATTTGCCATCTGATAATAATTGGAAAAGTTATCGCGGAGATGAAGTTTTCCCCGCGACTAACATCCACCGCGGACTATTCCTGTAATGTAAAATGGAGAAACTTTCGCATCGGGGAATAACTTCCGGTGCTTTTGAATGATATTACTTTCTTCGCGGCGCAAACACTCGCGCGGACCGGTGCGGCCCCCTCTTCCGCGGTCCTCCTCCCGGCCGGAATTTCAATCAGCGATCCGCGGCGGGAGACGCTTCGCTGCCGGAGGAGATCACTTTAATGCGACAGGATCGTGGTTGGATTGCGTGAATTACTTGCGGCCGTGCCGGACTGGATAGACACGTTCTCGTCTACTTCGATCGCGCGCTTTTCATACCTCCTTCTCCTACGAAACAGAGAAATCGATCTTCGCGAATCAACCTCTATGCGGTCCACAGCCTCGACGCGACGCGAGCATGCGTTTTTAAAATGAGATTCTGGTGTAAGAACGATGACCAGCTGTTCATTATCAAGATTGAAATACTTCGATCGATGTTTTTAAAATTACATTGTGCCGCTTTCTCTGAGCGGAGAAATCGACTTTGCAATCAAGCTCTAGAGTATCGATATCGAATCAACGAACATTATTTCTTAAATGTCCATGAACCTCGAAAATGAAAGAATTAGTACATTTAAATCAATATTACGGTTATAATAAACATTGAAACCTGGACGTTTTAAGAACAGCATTTTTCGCCACAAAAATTGTTTCTCTTTAATGAGATATCCTGACGCTCCTATTTAACATTTTCTCTCGATTTTTTTTTTTAATTGGAGAGCAGACTTTTGCGATGAAAAGTCTCGTTTTTTAATAGTAATTCATGCACGTATTCTATTAAAGAAATAATGTTGAATATAGTAGGAAAAATTTGCGAAATTTTCTAAATTAATAGAGCACAGTTTTTTAATCCCACAGAATTCCGCTTTAAAACCAACTACAATATTTACAGTACATCTTCTTTTATATAATCACACAAGAATTAGTTCCCCCCTCGTCCCATTTCACAAATTATTGATATCTAATGTTGTCAATGTTCAGTCCGTCCATATAATTTTATGTATACTCCTGTGTAACTACGGTTCGAATCCATCGCCCTCCAAAACTTTGTATGCAATATTTATGTTAAGCTACACATTCGACTGTCGCAATATATTCGACGGGTTTTTAGCATTCAGTTGAAAGAGAATCGTCTAAGCGTGCATAGTGAGATATTAGGAGCAATTTTTTACTATTACCAATCGCTGTTACCAATCGGGCAGCTTACTGAGGAAGCTTAAGAAGTCTGACATAAAGATTTTAAAGCAATTAGATATAAAAATACCAGAAAATGTTCTCGAACTTTAGCAAATGCAGATACACTGCTTAGACTACTCCTAACGTCCGATCCTTATATATCTAATATACGGATAAAATCACGTAGAAAGAAAATTAGAATTTAGATCAAGAAGCTGAAGAATTAATAATTACGTAACGTAAAGTATGTAATAACAAATACAAAGTAAATATTACTAAAATTATTTTTTTATTTTTTTTTCACCCATTTGTAACATAATGATAATAGCCCTGATTATTGAGCCCATTGTGTCGATATTTCTTACAGTTTAGAAGTTATATTCAAATGTCACTAAATTTTCTGATCCGGACCACTGTCCGGCGTCAGTATACATTTTTAGAACGTGATTCGGGTATATCTATGGCGTGTAGCTACGGTGATTCATTGTGAACAACTGAAATACTTCGATCGATATTTTTGGAAGCTTCGCGATTGTATATTTTCGCTCGAAACCAATTTTCTTGGAATAAATATTGCAGCGATATATTACCATCATTTCGTGGATGGTTACTGCAACTAATTTTCAAACTATCCACAATGCATCCTAGTAATCCATCAACGTTCATTGTACCCATGGGACCAGGTCTAATATTGTAATTCTCACTCTTATTTGTTAGCACGCTTATGTTTAACACGTTGACTGCCATGTCACCCATATGTGTTTGACCATGATTCAAAACATTTTTCACATTATTACATTTGCTTGTATTAAACACTTCAGTATTGTACGAGTAAATTGCACTATTTTTGCGTGTATAACACGAAAAAAACATGTATAGAAGGGAAATATTCTAGGTCGGAAGAAATGTTTCGTTTTGGATTTAAAACAGCTTCGAGCGCAAAGGGTTTAAATGAATTTTTACGTTAATGTATTTACTGTACCAAATTTGATGGAAATGCAAATAAAATGAACGCTCCGTAACGTAACGGAAATTAATTTAACAAAACAAGAAGCGCATAACTCAGTAACTCAACCCAATAACTCTCGGTCCCAATAAAAACTCTATGTAATTTTGCAAAAATCGGAGAACCAGAAAGACATTTTTCGCCGAGCAAAAAATTCCTCGTAGTAAATTCGAGTAAAACTACAGGGCCCGTTATCACGCAGAAAGAGAGAAAGAGAGAGAGAGAGAACCTCTGCTAATAAGTGGCCGAAAAAACAAAGTCAGTTCGAGGCAGCCGCGTTGGAGGTGGCTGCTCGGAGAAGGGGCGATCATCAGCGTATCAGGGTGTATTTATCTCTCTTTAATCGGTCGGTTTCGTTGCGAGCGAAAAAAGGAACTAGATACAGGCGAAATAAATGTCGGGGGTGGTCGGGGTAGCCGTGAATTACAGCCGCGCAGTTCGGTGTATCCGTAATCGTTCCCGTCGTGAATTAAAACTAGATTAAGATATCAGCAACGGTGGAAGAGGCGGCAGGTTGCCTGGTTGTTGGCGGTCAGTGGCCCAGCGACAACGGTGTAGCAACACACAGGCGAGAGTCCAGCGGAAATAATGAAACGTGCTAAGCGGTCTTGAAATACCAGCATCCCCGTTCCGAGCGGAAAGTCCTTCCGTGTTTACAAACAAGTGGAACTGGTTCTGAAGGGAAGAGAGGCCCGGTAAAGTGGACACGCCCTAGCCCGTGGCTCTCGAGCGTGTGAAAGAGCCTCGGCCGATGAGATGAACAAAGAGCCACTGTCCTTTGTCTCAACCGTTCACGACAGAGTGAATATAATGCGAGCGTGTTAATTAAAGCCGATAGCGGAGGCCGCGGATAATCGTGCGTGCAGAAGGATCGAAAAAAGTAAAAGAGAAGACAGAGGACAAGGACGGAAGGAAAAAGAGCGAGAGAGAGAGAACCAGTAGGAAGATAACGAAAAAAGAAAATAAATAAATATATAGAAAAGAGAAAAATCGAGAAAGAACAGAGGTTGGACCCGGCGGATTTATCCCGCAAAACGACGTCCAAAGACGCGGAGAGGAGGCCGGGCCGTAGCGACGTCGCGTCGTCTCTAATAATCCCGGCACGTTAATTAATATCGCGCATAATAACGAAGTTTCGATTGCGTTCCGATTCGTATTACTTTTATTATCGGAATGACCGGCAATTAAGACATCGCTGAGGACAGGAGAGGGGGCCCGTGCGCAGAGCGATGCACCGCCGGCCATCATTAACCGCCATTACGGTTCCGCGATCGTCGTTAACGCAGTGTGAAATTGAAATCCCTTATTGTCCCCTGTCTATTAACATTCCGCGGGATTGATGGTACACCGGCGCGCGGTTAATAAGGCTGTCCTAGCTTTGGGTGATGCATTATTCCGCGGATTCTTTCGATGGGCCGCGCGCATCCGGCGAAAACTTCGGCTCCAATATTCACGGCGGAACGGCGAAATCCACCCGGGCGGGATTTCAAGGAGAGAGAGAAAACTTTCCTCGGCCGAACACATCCGCCCCCGCGTCCCCGTCCCCCTCTATCTGTACTTCGTGCTCGGTTCATTAAAATTGAAGGTTCCCCGTCGTTGCCGTTGCCAAGTCGAAAGTCTACAGAAACTCGTCCGATGTATCCACCATCCTCCCCTCACTTCCTCCTCCTTCTTCTTCTTCTTCTTCTTCTTCTTCTTCCTGTTCCTCAAACCCCCTGCAACCCCCACGCCAATATCAACGACGATAGTAACAAAACGTGACGCGCGCGCGTTTCGTTGCGACGTTGCACCCTGGAAAGCAGAATTGCCCCTGCCACACCCCCGCGAAAAGGAAAACACCCTCGCGCTGAGAGGGGGACACTCCCCGTCGAAACTTTGCCAAAGGGACCAGACCACCCTCACCTCTCTCTCACCCTTTCGATATTCGGGGTCTACATGTAAATTCGGTCGAGTCCTCCCCCTTTTTTCGGTCCAGCCCGTCCGAGAGGAAGTTGCCGCCACCCCCGGCTGCGTTGCGTTTCTGCGAGTGGCGTACAACCAACTTTTTCCGGGGTTGCCGACCGAGAACGCCACTCCGGGGTTAGCCTGCGAAAACGATCGAGCTGTATCGCCCGGGACATCGGGAAACTTTCGAATTTTCTTAGGCTCACAAGTTCTGACAATAACTTCGCGAACTCGTCGCGGGAAAATTGCTGCGTATTTCACATTGCCTAAAGGGCCGCTCACCTTCGAAGGGTTCCTCTTGGGACGTTACGTGCTCACTCCAGACCCTGAACTTCCCTTCGGTACGATGTTAAAAATTGTTTTACAAACTGGTGTTTAGAAACGCTGCTGCGTCATTCTTTGTGCGATCGGTGCCGCGAAAATGTCTTTCTTTAAATAATTTCCCTAACTTTAAGGGTACAAGAATATTAATTTTGACCATCTAGAAAATTGTGTAACTTTTTAGGGAAGCATTGCGAGTCCTGCTTGTTACTTCGAACTTCCCTTCGGTGCGATGTTAAAAATTGTTTTACGAAGTGGTGTTTAGAAACGCTGCTGCGTCAATCTTTGTGCGATCGGTGCCGCGAAAATGTCTTTCTTTAAATAATTTCCTTAACATTAGAGGTAGGAGAAGGTCAATGGGCAAGGTATTGTTGCACAATGATCTTTGTACCGTCTGGAAAATTGTGTAACTTTTTGCGGAAGCATTGCGAGTCTTGCTTGTTACTCCTGCGTTGATCAATGTTGCTAAAATACCTTTCTTTTAATACTCCCCTTATTCTTGTGACGAGAAAAAGGTCACTGGAGATTAGATTTAATGATGAGTTATTGTCACGCAATTATCGTTTTTATAGTGGGGGGCCCCTTCGAAAGCGAACTTTTTGCGTAGGAAGTGTTAATATTGTTTATCCCTTCTGATGCGATCAGCGTCACTAATGCGCCTTTCTTTTAATACTTTCTTTATTTTTATGCTCAAAAGAAAGTCACTTGACGATATTACACTGTGGAGGTGTGTTTCAATATTATTAACCTTTAATAAAATAAAAAATTCGTGTGGCGAACTGTACATGGTCTGTGAGAATGACTTTAGCTGAGGAAAAATAAATTGTGTTAGAATACTTCCTGTATAGTCCACAAGAAGCCTCAATGGTTTTATTTATGTTCTCAAAAATATAGAAAATATTGCAATAGAGATTAACGCCATTAATGTCAAGGGAAGTAATAGAATACAGTGAATCAGTATACAGTTCTCGATATATGTCAACAACACGGCTCTCGTATTTAATTGTAGTATTGGTAAGATCCACACGCGCAATTTTTAATTTAAAACGTTAGATATTTCATAAGAAACTAATAAAAATAGATTCTAATCACTATTTTAAGCACTGAAATAACTTTCATACAATGCTAATACATATTTCACAACTGTCCGGATACTTTTGGGCGGTAGTGTATCTGAGCCGTGTTATGTTTCCACTTCTCGGCGTTCGAAGACTCTCATATACTCAGCGGTAGTGGGGATAATTCCGCGACATTTATCATATATAGAGAATGGACGACGTATATAGAGAAATGTAGCAGTTTGAAAAATCATTCCACATAATTATGTGTAAAATTGTTTTCGATGGTAGATTATACACCAACGAAGGTGCATATCAATCTAAACGGATCATCTTGAAGTAAGCTAATTGCCATTCGCTAACCGTGCCAGGAATATACAGGAAAATTCATTTTCAAAGCGATGGAAGAAGACCAGCACGCTTCCAAATGGTGTTTGGCTCGAAAGTAGTAGCTGGCGGGCCGGTCCAGGCCCGAGTGGGATTATTCGCGTTAATGCATTCAAGTGCCAAGACAATGGTAACGGTAAATTTTACACACGAAGCGAGAAATGATAATAATAAAGGCGCCGCAATTGCAGTCGTGTTCCTCGTTTAAGAGGGACTCCGCTGACCCACAATCCGGCAGAGCGCTCTCGACCATTTCCCTGGGAAAATCTGACGGTTACCGGGTCTCCCGAAACCGGCCGCGACGTATTTCATCCTCCCATTACACCTTAAGCTCCTGCATGATTCAAAGCCTCATCATAAACAAGGTTTTCGCGAGCCTCGCCGCGTAAAACAATAATGACAGTGGTTACCGCGCGCGGCAGCAGGGAAATGAATTCCGAATGGTTCGTGAGTGAAAAAGAGTACACTGTAGTCCGTCGAAACGAAACTTTTGGACTGTTTTCCGGACCTTTTTGCGCTTAGAATTTTCTGCACGGTCGATCACACACACGCGCACACGTTGATCGATCGATCGCTCGGCCAACCCGAGGGGGAATCGTAGAAATCGTGGGGGATAAGTGTACAAGGATTTTCAGGCGGCTAAGAGAATAGCTGGCAAAGCGGACAGAGGCGGTCAAAAATCTCGTTTCGCGCTTCGGACCATCGAAATCGAATGTGAACGAGCGAACACGACTGATGTGAGAGAAAGAGAAAGAGAGAGAGAGAGAGAGAGAGAGAGATATGGAAAAACCAGCCGGAATGGAGAGCAAAAAGAGTTAGAGAGAGAGAAAGGGGCATGATTCGGGAAAAGCGTCATTCAAATTTCGGCTCGTTGCACCGCGCGCCGCGGCTTCTGAAGCGGAATGACACGACGGAATGACGTCGCCGCAATGGCTCGTTTTTTTCGGTTCGATCGGCTATGAATGCGAATCTATCCGTTCGGAAGGCGCTGGCCTCGTTCGGGTAACGAGCGTTTCGAAAATGCGACCCCCGAACGGCAGTCCGCGGCCATTTTCGAACACTTTTACGTTCGATACGGAGCGTTAAAGGGATATTCGGCTTCACCGCCTCCGAAATATCGATCTTTTCACGGTCCCGCGCTTGCAAACAATGCTGTTCAAACGTATCCGCAAAACGGTACCCGTGCGTTCTCAAAATTGACCAAGTTACACCTTAAAATTCGCGTAGCTTGATAAATATTTTTGGGTTCAGCGGATTCGTTGATATCCCAAGATGTCCTGGACAGAGCGACTTCACACTTGCTGTACGACTCCAGCACACCTGTAGCTGCAATCGGTGTCATAATAAAATCCGCACAATATTTTGTTATAATCGGTGCAAGGTTAACAAGCGAGAAAGCCAATAGCTGCTTACATCTTTAACACTAATCCTACCAAGCAGACAACATCTAAAAGTAAAGCGTGTTATAGAAGGGGAAAGATTGAATTTACTTAAACTTTGAACGATTTTCATTATAATATTCACTTAAATAAAGAAGTCGATTCAGGAACTCCTACGAAAACGTTTTTATAGTTTCAATAATTGTGAAATAGAAAACCGTTCGTTCTGACCATGGTAGGTTTAGTGTTAGTATTCTAGTACTAATTACTATAATAGTAGTATATGACTATTTTTAGCAATATTTTTAAAATAGTGTGTACCCAAAGAGATAAATTTCCTAAATAATTTCTCATGTATGTATTCTTAGGATCTTAATAATTTTAAATTAAAAATTATAGAATTAGACTCGTCATTTTGACGGGTCCCATAAACCTAGTATTAATGTTGAATTCTTTGATTTATTTTTGCTATGTGGGTTGGGGTGTACGCTCATAGTCCTTTTTCGAGGGATGCAAACCTCCCATAATCAAAACAGAGTATTTGAATGCTTTGTCCTTCTAGAATGTGTCGTATTTATTAGCTTGCAAAGAGCACAATTTTGACTATTTCTGCATCAACAAATTGATTGCAGTGATTTTTCTATATATGTCGCCACGGCCTGGATGATAAAAGTCGCGAGTTATCCCCACTACCTCCGTGTATACTCCATGAGGGGCAAAGAAGC
Source organism: Halictus ligatus (assembly GCA_028454255.1). NCBI lineage: Eukaryota > Metazoa > Arthropoda > Insecta > Hymenoptera > Halictidae > Halictus > Halictus ligatus. The sequence goes on along the minus strand of CM052146.1, from coordinate 3,971,901 downwards.
TGGAGAGGCCTCGGTAAACATAACGCTCGGGTATGACTCCTGTACGATACACGACACCGGCAAGACCCGTATTGTTGACATATATCGAGAACTCACTGTAAAATAAATATTCGATACTAGACATTTTCTCGGTGTCGCAGTAAAAAATTCGAAAGACAGCCAACAGTATCCCATTAGTTCCTCTTCGACCTCTGAGCCGCACAAACGAGCGATAGCTCACGACAAAGAAGCCAAAAATTACGCTCAGATATTGACAAAGTGATTCATCGACGCAGCCTCCAATCAGTATGGTTAAACGAAGCATTCGCGATCGATCTCGCCGGCTGCGGAATTCTTTCGTTCGTGTAACGCTCGTGCGGGGGGGGGGGGATCCTCTTTTTATACGTCGGGCGCGGGAAAATTTCCGAAACACGAACTTTTTCCATTGTGAAAAGAGTTCCGCGACGGAACGAGGACGGAGGGGCTCGGAATCGACGCCGCAAATCGACGACGACGCGACGGTCGAATTTAGCGCGAGCACGCGCGCCTTAAATTTCTATTTGTAATTGCACGAGAACAGGGTGGAAAAGCCTCGGTCTGGAAAAAGCTGCGGAATAAAACAGAGGGGAAAAGGGACGGGCGAAAAAAAGCGTGCGAGAAAGGGAGAGAGAGAGGGAAGGAGGAAAGGGTGAAACGGGGGTGCGCTGCATGGAAATTTCGGTTCGACTCCCGACCACTCTCTGGGAAAGTGAAATGACGCATAGGAATGACGACCTGCTGCAACGCTTGTTCCCCCCGTTCCGATTCGGCCATTTGCGCCGATCCCGGACCGGTCTATTCGGCCGGGCACAATGTAAGAGCACTTTTCATGCTAACGAATGTACCGTGTTCCGATTTTGTCGTTCCGGTTATCCGCCGGGGCCGGCCATCGTTTCCGGTTTTTTCTCCCGCGGACGAACGTCTCGAACGGCTCTCCGCGCTGCGTCGCGCCGCCTCTTTTCTATTTTTTCTCTGTTTCGCGGCGTTTCCCCCGGTTTTAACTCACATGGAAAACCGACTGCAAACAAATCCCAAGGCGACTTCTCCCGGCATTTGCATCATCAACCCCCCGCAGCCCTCTGCCACCCACGCCTGACCCCGTACCGTCCCTTTTCCACGAGTGTTTTGATACCGGGCCGCGACTGTTTCGCCGGCGGGTTTCGCGCAATTTTCGAAAGCATTTCCGCGGGCTCCATCGACCCGCGGGCTGCATACTGAACGATAATTGCGCGCATGCAATTAACGCACGAAATGTATTCATCTCGAATATGCATGTGTAATTTGCCACGGCGAAACACTGCCGCGCCGACCCCATCGCGCACAACCTCCTCCGTTGTTTCAAATATCAACCGAAACTGCTCGGAATCGTAATGGAAGCTTCTTATAACGATAATTACGCCAATCCCGGCTGGAACGAGCCTCCGCTGCCCCTAATGACGGTAAGGCGCTATTGTGCTCCGCTGCTAACCGCGAGATTCTTGCACGGCGAAGTATCCTTGCGGATCTATCAAGCGCAAGACTTTTATGAATATTCAGTTGTCTGTGATTGATTTTAGCAAGCATGAATTAATTTCGGGATGTGAATTACTTGAAAAGGAAACATGTGTTTTTATGCTTCTACTGTGCTGTTTGAAGTGCTAATTGAATTGACTTTAAAGTGTACATTTTACCTAATTTAGTTGTTGGTTAGCTAATATCCGATAAAAGCGTTCTTGTATCTAGAATATTATTAATAAAATTTACACTTTCATAGTCCTACATATATAATAACGAAAAGGTTTCTTTGCGACTGAAAATATCATCATTTTTACTATAGAAAACAAAAAATGCTTTACTTGCTCCTTTACATTTCTAATGTTACCAATTGATCTGCGTGCGATAATTCTTTTCTTACGCTTTTTCTATTCACAGTGAATTCTCGTTACGAGTCAGTTGTGCCGTTCTGACGACTGACTCTTAGACGAAATCTGAAGTTGTCGCCGAGCGTCGCATTTGAAATACACAGGCCACGCTGGAAACCTAAGAGTCATATCCGTCTACAAGTCATAAAAGCCTATGACTACTAAGCGATAGTGACAAGAAAACTGAAAAAATGTCTTTCCCCGATGCAATGTTGCACGTAGCTCGATAGACAGCTCTCGAGCTTCGGCCTCTCACCGCGGTGGTGTGGATAGTTCCACTGACTCCAAATTGTAAGGTTGGCGCTGACTCGTAATGAGAATTCACTGTACTACTCATTTCCCTACACAGTACGAACTACAATGTAAATAGATTACAGATTGGGCTAACATTGGCGCGTTGATTGTCGAACGAACGCCAACAGCCGGAAATTGAGGTGAAATTGAACCTTTTGCTGAACAGTTTTCCTAAAAATAATTTTTCGGGTCTGACAATAGACCCAGAATGAAATGTTCATGAAACGCAGCTTCGTTGAGATTGTGCATGCAGGATAAAGTGGAATTAGTCGCAGATCAGTTAATTTGATTCTCTCCAACAAAATGCCAAAACAACCAGTATCCCCTGTTGAAAATAAAAAGAACAATTCCTCGGTTAAACGATTCCGTGGAGAATTAATTCTGCCACGTGGATTCATCTGTGACGGCCGGCGATTCGCGTTTTATCGACGATCTTCCGTCGGTTTTTTCGTTCGGATAACCGCGGCCAACACTGTCCCCGTGTTTACGTTATTCGGCGCGTCACGGCCGGAATTTTATCGAGTAAAACTCTCCGGCCGGAGTAAAATACATTTTTCATAGTGACCGAACCGTTTCTATCCGATAACGATCGGCCAATATCGGCGGGGTCCGCGCAAGGTTGCGGGCGGGCACAAATTTTTCCTTATCGCTGGACAGCCATCTGCACACGTACCTTGTCGTTTTACGAAATTTCGCACGGTGTAGCGGAACCCAAAAAAAAAAAAGAAAAAAACAGAAAACAGCAGAACCTGACAAAATTGGAAGAAAATAATAAAAGTTCGTTTAGGGCGAGAACGCTGTCACGCCGCGCGTTCCTGTTGTTCGGCCCGGATACGAGCCCGTTCCCCTTCCTGGAAACTGGAACGTATGAATTTCCCATACAATATCATGGAGACGGCCGCCTGCACGCTGACGTTTTCGCGTGCGCCGACATAAAAGTGGCTATATAAAGTTCCTCCTTTCGCCGAACGTGGATTCCGGTATCTGCGGCTCTCCGCGCGCGCCGCGCGAACGACTCGGCTGGGAAACCTTTGTCAAACAACGCGCTTTGATATACGCTATGAAAATTGCGAATCGAAGTTTCTTACGCCCCGCGGCGCGCGATATCGTAATACTAATCAAAAACGCTCGGCCCCGTCGCGCACCGCCGATGGAAATTAGTTTGAGCGAGCGCCGCCGATGGAAATTAGTTTGAGCGAGCGCCGCCGATTCGGTTTCGTCTGTTCCGTTCTCGGTTCTCACGGTCTCGCCTCGATATCGAGCACAAAAGTGTGCTTTGAACAGCAGAGAAATTTCCAGGCAATCTGTGTAATCGAATCGTGACGTTCCTTACAAACGTACGTTCTTCAGATATTTATACAAATTGTGTACGTGATTCTGAGAAACGGTTTTTATGCGACAGACTGCAGCTTGTTCTTCTAATTATTTTTATCTAGTTTGCGAGGTTAGTTACTGGAGCTTCTGTTAGTAAAAATATGTTTGGTTTACACGAGCTTGGAAGGTTACATAAAAATCGAAGAGACGGTCAAATATTGCTTGTTATTTATATTACTTCTTTGAGTGGTTATAAATAGGCCGAAGAAAATACAAGACTATTTTTTCTTCAATTTTATATGTACACGAGGTTAGCTATAAACATTATTAAGTGTCCATGACATATTTCTTTTCTAGAAAAATTGTTTCAAGTGTCAAATAAACGATATTTGTTTTCCACAAGTTTCGACAGTTTTATCCACATCGAAGACCGTAAAATGTTGCTTGTTATTCACATTAGCTGTTTTAGTAGTTCTCCATAATCTCGATATTTTACGATATTTTATTTAAATAGACCGAAGAAAATACAAGACTTTTTCTTAATTTTTCTTCAATTTTATGTTCACAAAAGTTTAGCTATAGACATTATTAAGTGTCTACGATGTGTTTTCTTTCTAGAAAAATTGCATCAAATGTCAAATTAACGACCAGATATTTTAGGACCGTAGTTTATACGAGATGTCAAACTTCGAATCGAAGTTGGTGATTAGCTCTCCGAATTGAGTATATTAACCATACTAACCGAGACACACCGCTCTTCCCAATAAGCATACGCAGTGACCCGAAATCAATGAGCGCCCTCTGATATTAATAATACCCCCATTTCGATCCATGGGACCAGTGGCGCCCAGTTTCGAGTACACAGCTCACCAAACACCACGAGTATTTGATTCGAAGTCAGTGAATCGGCAGGACCCTCTATCAGAGTTGGTGGCGTCCATAGATCACCGCGGTATAGCTCGTTGAAAGTCATCGTTCGCATTTACAAAGCAAACTTTATGATCACTAGACAAAAACGAATTTTCCGTCCATCGTCCGTAAATCCCCTCTGACGAAAATTCAGCATAAACACATAAATTATAACAACAAAAATAACAGTGTTTGTACCTTGCACAATCTTTGCGTTACGTGATCAAATAACTATTTTGTAACTATTTTATAAACACGATGAAATATCATAACCTGACTACAGATTTTACGCATTTGAACACATAAAATTTAAGACTACTCTTACATTATTTCAAACTTGTGAAACTTGTCAAAAAAATGCGTTTTAACATCCACGTCTGGAAATGAACTTCTCAAATTCTTCTTTCAGATCAGCAGTCTATTCCCGGCAACACCCGCCGAGAATTTTGCCAACCGTTTTGCCTAATTATGTAGATTTCCGGCATCGAACCTATTAACCTAATGAACAGAAAAAGCTCATTACCGGCGCCCGCAACCATCCATCCCGCCGCAATATAAAAACGATGCGGCCCAAACTCCGAATGCAAAAAGCACTCGACTAAAAGTGTCCCGGATTTTTCGAATCAAAGAGCGATCAGCCGCGATACAGACCTGGTTCCACACAGAATCTTGCGATGTATGGGATAACTAATCCCCCCGCTCCCCTGGGAACCAGGAGACACGTTCCCCAGGACGAATTTCGAGTTTACGAGAGAGGCTGGAAGCCAAAACGCCGAGCAGTGTTCGGTCGTCGTAAAACTCGGATGAAAACGCGAAACAAATGGTTTTTCGCGAAAAATATAAAAATGGAGAGGGGGAGGGAGGGAGTACACCATCCATCCGTGGTTGCCGGAGACCTTTCGACGAGTCCCGACGATAAATCCCGGGGCTCGTTCGCGCGGGAAGGACTCTTACATTGTGTCGGGTCGGACGGCTCAATTCGTATCAGGGTCGGGATGAACGGCGGATCAAAATGATCGGAACACGAGGCCACGATTTCTGCGGGCCGGACCGAAATTTCCGGGACATCGCCGTTCCAGCACCGGAACCGGTCACTCTTCTTCTTCCGCCATACGTTCACGTCCGAACGATTCGCTGTGCTCCCACTTAGCTTCGACACGGGAAAAAGGAGCCGCAAAGTCCGCGATCGATCAGCCTTTATTTGTCAACGGAGACGGTCGTGTTCGTTCGGAGATTAATACGCCGGCGATCCCGGAATCCCGGTGTTTGCGAGCTCTCCGGCTCGGTCGACTTTGTTTCTCTAAATGGGAACGCCGTGTTTCATTGGGTCGAGTGGCCAGTTCGAACGAGAGGCTGACATTGTTGAACGATAGAAGGGAACGCTTTCTGAAGATGTTTCTGTGCAGCCAGGTTCGCTCTTGTTCGTCCCTTATTTTTCTAATTTAATTTCATCCTTTGATGTTGAATCGATAGTCCGGTAGAAAGAAATGTATTTCTTTCTTCAGTGGTTGGAAATAGTATAACAGTATTAAGATATAAATTCCTCAAATGTTTTGACCGATTCGTCTCTCACCCATTCATTCTTTTCATAAATGCATCTGGTCATTTATTTTACAATCTATTCATTTATTTTCTTTCTATCTTATTATTCACCTGGAAATTAATTTTGCGCCATCTTTCTCACATCAATTTCCGCCAAACCGAGGGTTTAGAATCGCGCTATGGTAGTCGCAATACATAATTTCTTTACAGCATGTACTGTTATTTGTCTATATATGTCGCCAAGGTCTGGATGATAAACGTCGCGGTATTATCCCCACTACGGCGGGGAAACATGAGAGGCCTCGGACGCTGAGCAGTGTAAACATAACACGACTCGGGTATGTCATGTCAGTATCACTGGTAAGACCCGTGTTGTTGACAAGTATCGAGAATTCATTGTATATTTAATAGAACATTGTATTATAATACGAACCGCACAAAATCCAAATAAATTCAATCTTGTCATTTTTATAAGACAACATGTATCGGTTGCTTTTAAAAGTAACTGGTACTTGTTCCCTTATAAAAATGACGACATTGATTTTATTTAAACTTTTTGCGGCTACCCTACATTTACGGGACTTGTCAAAATGACGAGTTCCACATTCATGAATTTACAATTATTGTGATTGTAAAAATGCATTTATTAGAAATTTATGTAACACATTTATTTCTTGGAACATGTATTATGGTAACAGCTGCTAAAAATCTGACTGAGCATATCCGTGATATTTTTATAAAATAGTCCAAACTGGCCACTTTTAGTGCTCCGTAAACCCAGTGTTAAAAAATATGTATAATTACGAAAAAGTTGATAAGACTAAAAATTGATCGTGTAAAGATTGAAGAATTTGAAAATTTCCATAATTTTGAATCGGAATAAAGGCTCTCCATAACCATTTCGAGAATCACGATCAATATCGTGATTTCAAAGCCCTGCTTAACACTAGATTTACGGGACCCGTCAAAACGACGGATTCTAATATTTTTAAATTGCGAATATTGAGATTGTAAAAATGCATCCATGAGCAATTATTTAAAAAATCTATTTCTTTGAGTATATATTATTTTTAAAAAATGGTTACAAACTATGATCGATACATTCATGTTATTTTTATAAAGTAATGTAAAATAGTCATTTTTAGTGCTTCGTAAACCTAGTGCTAAATTTGCCACGCGTCGTAGCAAAACCGATAGAAGAACAGCCATTATGAAATTAATCAATATTACTGCCAACAAAGACGACTGATCGGAAGTTTCGGTAAATCCGCACGAGAGGCCAGATTAATTAGAGTGGAGTAGAGCTGTCGACGGCTGTCGATGCAGGATCTCATTTTCAAAAAAGAAAAAAAGAAAAGACAAACCGCGTTATAGGGAGGAATGCAGCGACGGGGTTGCAGGTTTTAAACAGCTAATGCAATCGCGCGGCTGGTTTGATGTATGCGCGGCGGAAGGCCGGTGGAAATTCAAAGCACCGTCATAACGCCGGCTGCGCGCAGGAACGAGCAGCAGCGCCATGAAAATATTGTGCATTACGTTTTTTCGACGTAACACGTAATTTCACGGTGTTTCACAGAGAGACAGGCTAGTTACTTTGCCCTCGGACCCTTTTGACGCTGTCGCGAGTGCGCATTTGCTCGTTCCCGCGCGAGCGCGCCTCCACGAGCGCGACGACGACAGGGGAAACGCGAAAAGAGTTTGTCCATCCATTCTACTTCCGGTGACGAGCTCACGGCGCGATGCCTCGTAGCATGATGCCGCGTACATAGAGGCCAGACGCGTCATTGGCCGGACGATAAATCCGGCGACCCTGTTCACTCGGCCAACGGGAAGTTACCCCATGTTGAATTGTGTTGCCCTGACGTTCTGCTATCTTTTTTCCTCTCTTTGGCACCGTGCTCAATTTCCACCGTCGCTAATTTAGGCCAACGAGTATTATTTTTAGAAGCACCGGCGCTAAGTTTAATCGCGCCGCTGTCATGCCTCCACGCTAGAGACCGTGCTAATGAAAATTAGTAATCACGCTGCGGACGTTTGTGCGTTCGCAGCTCTACTCGGCGAGATAGGCCGAAGCGAATGTTACGATTAAATTTCTTGCAATTTTTATCACGCATCCAAACGGTGACCGACTCGTTTTACCGGAATCCGGTTGCTGCTGGATCACTGGCTTCGGGTATCAATTTTTTAGGAGGATTCTCATGTGACAGCAGGGAAAGCGATTTTTATCCATTTTTTTTTTCTAAAAAAAAATACTATTGACAATATAGGAATAAACTTTTGCGGGACGTACAGGTAGATACGTCCTTGATCTACTAGAAAACATTTTTTGAATTGCGTGTCAATTGAGAATCACCACTTAAAGCAAACATGTTCTTTTCATTATTTATAGTAAGATATCTGTTGCTTTTTCACACACTGCGTCGAATCTGTATTATTTAGAATAAAAAATGAAAACGTTATTCCCTTTAGACAGTGACATATATCGGCCAGGAGCTACTATTCTTACTCTCGAACTCCTTGACCCACCACGGGATATACCCTGCGGCAGTGGTGGTAGTTCTAGGACCTCTATCAGCTAGGCATTTCGGACATATACAACGTAAATGTTCTTTTCGATAAACAGTAAAATTTTGAAAACTTCTACTTTCTTGGATATTTCGTGATATTATCTATCATGTTCTTAAACGTCGTGGTGGATATTGACATAATAGTTTGACGTAACGTAATGTTCAATTTCTTTTTACATGGCAATCATTTAACCCTTTGCACTCGAAGCTATTTTAACTCCGAAACGAAACATTTCTTCCGATCCAGAAGATTGCCCTTCTATATATTATTCTTTCTCATGTTATGCATACGAAAGTGGTGCAACTTACTCGTACAGTACCGAAGTGTTTAGTAATTTATTAAATACAAACAAATTTAATAATGTAAAAAATATTTTGAACACTGATACAGCAATTTTTAGTAGTACCTTACAGTCACCACTCGAGCGCTAAGGGTTAAAACAGAAATTCGTTAATTTCAGAATAAAATATTAAATTGTCGCTTCTATAAGCACATAATAAGGATTGTTTAACTACACAGAAACACTCTCATAGAATATCATAATCAACACTCAAATAGAATAAAATTCTTCGAAAGCGGTGGAATCTCGAATCCCTTCTCGCAGAGGAAAAAACCGGCTGCAACGCTGCAAACCCCATTGCACCGAGGGTTGTATTGTTCCTGGCAATAACAAGGCACCTCCGCGAGATTGCCGAGTCTAATACAAGCCGGAATTTTCGGCCAGAAGAGGTCTGACAGTCGTTCCGGTTTTCTCCCCGTCGCCGTGCCACGAACGAAGGAAGCTTCGAATATAATCCCTCGATCGGAAAATCGACTTCGTCGTCTAATCTGATTACGAATACAGGCGGGCCGATGGGTCCGTCAATCGGCTACGGTGCTCCGAGGAAATTGTTCGATTGTCGAACGAACGGTAAGTATGTTTGCCTATCGCCGCCCACGCCCCCTTTCCCCAAGTACGAGCCGAGGGGACGGGGGTTGGGAATCGAAGGGTAGCTGTTTTGAATCGGCCCCGTCAGTCTGTTTTAAAACGTGGCGGGAGTTAAGTGCTGCGCTCGATAAATTTTTTCGAGCACTCTTTACCTTTCCCACCCTCTCACGGCATTGTACTTGCTCGCCACCGACCCTCTTCCTCACCTTTCAACCCTCGTCGGAGGCCGGGAGCCTTGGATCTACCCCTGAAAACTGCTACCGGATTTTCCGGCTCACCTGACGCCTCCTCTTCTCTCTCTCTCTCTCTCTCTCTCTCTCTCTCTCTCTCTCTCTCTCTCTCTCTCTCTCTCTCTTTCTCTCTCTCTCTCTGCTTTCTCTTTCCATCTTTTTTTCTTCCCGTGTAGCCGCCACCACCTCCGTGAATTTCCTTTTCTCTTGGTTGTTCTTTTCTCCCTTTGACACTCCTCCGATCTCCCTCTTCTTCTTCTTCTTCTTCTTGTCTCCTCTCTTTTTGCCGCCTCTCTCTCTCTCTCTCTCTCTCTCTCTCTCTCTCTCTCTCTCTCTGCTTTCTCTTTCCATCTTTTTTTCTTCCCGTGTAGCCGCCACCACCTCCGTGAATTTCCTTTTCTCTTGGTTGTTCTTTTCTCCCTTTGACACTCCTCCGATCTCCCTCTTCTTCTTCTTCTTCTTCTTGTCTCCTCTCTTTTTGCCGCCTCTCTCTCTCTCTCTCTCTCTCTCTCCCTCTTTGCCTCTTTGCCATCCGCCCACTTTCCCCTTTATCTCTTTGATATTTCTCCGTTACCCACCCCCGCCGTCTATCATCCATCTCGCTCTCTCTTATCTGCCGGTCAATTCCTCTTCCCCGTTTCATCCCTCTCGCGATAATCCCCTGTCTCTCTCTCGCCTCGCCTCGCCGGTTTCAACCCCTTCGCTTATCCGGGCTGCTCCCGCGGCCGTACCGCTGTCAAATTAACATAGTTCTCGCAGTCGAATTTAAATAGCGATCCGGGTAACCGTCCGCCCACGCCGATTTCGGCTCGCCGCGTCGGTGAAACTTTCTCTTCTCGGAACGGGCGCGCGGATCCTACCGCCCGCAACCCGGAGGCCGGGTCGGGAGGGATTCGACGGGGACTTTTTGCGGGGATTAGTCGGTAATTGGAACAACCGAGACTCGCGCGACACCGGATCCCTGGTAAAAACAATGTTCGGCCGCAGTTAATTCCGCGGGACGATCGATCCGCAAACGATCCGGCTTTTTCGGCCCCGGGATCGAGACCGGCCGCGCCCGGGCTCTCGCTTAACGGGCGAACGACATAATTCGCCCGCGGGCCAACTTGAATCGGGGCTTACGAAGTAATCGGAAACTTCGGAACCCGACCGGGCGCCGCCGTGTCTCTTCTCCTTCCTCCCGGTTCTTCTCTCCTCTTCTCTTTTCGTCTTCTCGTTTTCTTCTTCTTTTTTTTCTCTTTCGCCGGCGAATCCTTCCTGCAGGCAGGCCACGTATTTGATCTAGACGAGTCAAGTGCACCGACACGAGTTTACTTGACGCGTGTCCAACGTAAAAAGTACCCGGGGACAATTTCGCGACGATCCAGCGCTAAGCACCGCCGGGAAAATTTCTCAAGAGAGAGAGAGAGAGAGAGAGAGAGAGAGAGAGAGAGAGCTGCGAACGGCGAACGTGATCGGCGAGATTAAGCGAGCAGGATTATGACGTTATCGGAATTAAAGGGACCGTGGAATGCTGGGTTTTGGACGTCGAGAATTTCTACGGTCACTCTTCAAGGGGCACCAACGCCTCCGGCACCGTAATGGATGTCGTGTTGGCGAACTTTATGATTATGCGGCCTCCCCGGCTGACCTCCTCCGCGATCATTCTTAATTTCGTTTTAATACTGTTATCGCTAAGTGTTCCAATAGCGCTCTAATTGGTTCTATCGATAATCGAAGCCGTCCGCGACACGGCCCTTAATTATCGTCCATTTAAATTGTCTCGTCGCTGCGGTGCGCGCACCCTTGCCAGTCAGTGTCTTCGCGAAAGCTTACTCATCGATTAATTCATTCGCGAGGGTGGGATTCGAATGTTGTTGTTCAACTGCGGGTATTGTAATCGTAGAACATGCCAGTGTTTGAAGTATACATCAAACTCCTGTAAACTTGTCTTAGATCAAATACTTTGCAGTAGAGATGTACATTTAATTGTAATATTCGGTGTACATGGTAATCCAGTTAATTGAATACTGATGTTTGTGGTCCCGTGTAATTTTAATACAACATTTTAGTACTATCGTTTCTTGAACATAAGTTCATGGCGTTTTTATTTTGTATTTATTTACCCAACGGGGAATCTTTTCTATATAGACGAAACAATTTTCTGCTTTTCTTCGGTTTTCATCAGTTTATGATAATAATAAGAATTTGTATAAATGTCTCCGGCTAGAGACTGAATAAATCTGTGTTTTCAGTAAGACGATACGGCTTGTCTATTTATGAACTGCATATGTAATAGCAAACTAACCATTTCACGTTGATGTACTTGAATTTTATTTATTTCAATTTCACTTAAATTTAGTAAATTTTATTTACAATTTATGTAATTTTCCATCGGAGCACGTCAGAAATGAAACGGAATAAAATTGTACATACACCACTAAAAAATAATTCTCCTTAAAATAATCTCCAATTTACACTTCAAAAAACGAAAACGTCAACTAAAGCACAGTGTTTACTACAATCTACAGTGTTTACTCGATACATGTCCCAAACACGGGTCTAGCCACAGACATGTATCGGCCAGGAGATATTCTTTAATCCACGCGACCTTACTCCGCGGCAGTGAGGATAATTCTGGGACTTTAATCGGCCAGGCATTTGGGATATATATACTGTAAACACTGTATTACATTAAACAAACAAATTGCAACCCAATCGCTGAGCAACCGAAGATTGCACGGTCCGCAAAGTAGAAAACGGATGAATTTTCATCCGAGGAGATCATACGAGGGTCGAACTCGTGCAGGGGACGAAAAAAGATATTCGATGGCACAAAGAGATCAAAGCGGAGGGTTCGTACGAGAGATTAACGAACGAGGGGGGATGATTTAGCCCGAAGAAACACGCACGCAGCCGAAAATTCTCTCGGAACGAATTCGGGCGAGAGGATACTCGGTCCATGCACAGCTAGACGGTTATAATCATCGCTAATTCGCCGTCCAAAGTAACCGATTTTAATTAACGGAAGTTTGCGCAGCCGGGGACCACGTATTACCGGGAATAACCGGGCCGGGTAGTTCGTGATCGGGGCGTTCCTGTTACGTACACAGAATGTAAGAGGACGAGCAGTCGATTGGTTCGATTTCGATAAGTAGAATGGCTCCGGGGGGTTAGATTGGAACGAGCCAAGGGAAAATGGCGTATGTCACGATTTCCGTTATCGTAGAGCCGTGCTCTCGCTCTCTTCCTACTCTCACACACGCACACCCTCTCTCTCTCTCTCTCTCTCTCTCTCTCTCTTTCTCCACCTTCGTCTCTCGCTCTTTCGGTTCTAGCCACCACCGCGCAGTTGCATTCCGGCAACTACTTCGGAAGTGCACTCAACCGGTGCTCGACGTTCCTTAGCTGGGCCCCGTGTGAGCGTGTACCACCCACACTTTTCAGCCGTGGTATTATGCGCAAGTCCCGACCCGTAACTTTTCCACCGATGTCGACGGAAACTTTTCCACCGCTTCCGTTCATCGAGCCAGAGCAAATAATTACTGTCTCGACGAGGAAGAGGGACGCGGACAAGCTACCGCGTCCCGAAACTTCCACGAAAACATGTTCATTTGCTACCGATGACGAGCCTGGCGAGCTTAATCGCGGGGACTGCTCGCAAAACTAACAATAAGTGGAAAAAGACCACCGATTGTGCTTCTTCGATCATACAATCTACCACACTCCTGCGCTCCTGAGAAGAATTCAATCGCATACTGTGGATCTTTATGCAAAATGAAAATTGTTTACTTTAATTGCAAAAAGTTAGAACCAAGTTTTCTGTCCTTCTTTTTTCTCAGATTCTCATATTTATTTTATATTTTTTTTTCTTGCAATCTTTGTAAAATGAGAAATCACGGTGCGAGTCTTTTGATAATGCTTCCGCAGTCTATTGATAATGCTTCACACAGAGAAATCTCGTGCAATATTTTTTGACATGGACGAATCTTGATGTTGTTGAAGCTAGTTTTATAAAGTGTGTTAACTCTCGCACTGACCCCAACGTCTATCGTCCAAGACATGTGTTCACAGTAAGTAGATTCGGTCAGTCATGATCGGACGCAGAACTCCTTAAAATCGTTTCTCCCGATATACATTGCGGAGCGTAACTATAGCACCGCCACAATTTTCAAGAGTGATGAAGTTCTAAGTAGTGATTTCTAAATGTTAACAATATCACGCGGAAGGGGCTAGAAATAAATTGTAATTAATGAGAAAAGAACAAAAATAACATTTACTTAACATGAATTATAACAATAAATTAAATACTTCAATGGTGACTAATTACAGCACCAATGAATACGCAACGTAATAATAATATTAATGTCAATAAAATGTTAAATTTATAATTTAGGTTATTAAAGCGAGCAGTTTGAATAACGAGTAGGACCTCCTCTTTTATGTATTAACTCAAAAATGGGATTGTTCATACTGTTAACTAATTTTTTCAAAGTTTCTTCAGTAATATCATTCCACGCTTCGATAACAGCTGTTTTTAACTCCGAAATGTTTTAAAATTGTCAATTATTTTTATAAACATGCCGGACCATAGATTTTCGATTGGATTTTGATCTGGGGAGCATGCAGGCCATTTCAATACATTGATATCAGACGGTTCAAACCATGCTGTTGGCTTTTGTGAATTGGAGCATTATCTTACTGATAACGGCAATAAATGGTTTTGAAATACTCCAATATGGTCAACACTATTCGTTCTTACAATTGGAAAAGCTAAGCTGAGCTTGCCACTCGAGCAGAATGTACCCCAACACCATAAGTATGCCTCCACCAAAATTGCACTTCTATATGTACACCAACTTCAATTAATTTCATCTAGAATCTACAATCCTGTTTCACACGATATGATTCGCTTTTCCGGATCATTTTCTTACAGGTCGGAACTGTTAAAAGTGTTAGTGGTGCTATATCAGGTTACAAGCATTTACAATCACTTAATTTCACATCTTCGCAAGAATGTCTAATTAAAGGCTGACCCGGTTAAATATCTCTCCGGCTTTGCCGCGATCTGAGACAAAAGTCCCGTGTGTCAACGCGGGTCGATAGAGCATAAACGCGCACCGGTCTTACACAACAGTCGTTTGTTCTGTTTCAGGCGGTGCTCCTAGTGGATGCTGGTGTTCACAATTTTTCAGAGCGAGCCGAGTTGCAGGCGTCGCGGGTCGCAACGCCAACAAAACGAGGAGAACCAGCGTCACAATAAAAATCACGGGGATTACACTCTCCATTCCTCGAGCGATTTTTCACCGGTATCGGTGCGCCCCGCTCGAACCACCCTCGCACCGTTGGCCACCGGCCGGACAGGAATCCTCGTCCATCATACGCAGACGCGTCAAAGCTTTCGCGCTACTCTTCGAATAAATCCCGCGACCGCGAAAAAATCTGCCGCCGGGAAAAAAGCCACCACAATAAACGCCTGACCAAACCGCGTAGGACTGATATCGGCTGCGGGGGTGGCGGAACAGTAGGGGAGGGGGACACGACGGATAGATAGCGCATGGGAGCCGTGGAGCGACAGTTAACTGGACCGTTCACCCTTCTTTTTCGAAACACGAGTTTCGAGACAATGGCAATAATGTTAATCCCTCTTTATTACATATTCATTATTGAAAGAGAGTAACAGATTGTTCTGGACGCAGCGCGAATTTTCTGCGATATTTTTGGAAGATGAGATATGGACCGTTTACTTTCAAGGTGGTGTAAGTCCATTTTCTTTTTAAATGAGATATTACATGATCTGGATAATGTGTATTTGTTTTTATCACCAGAAAATGGAGTTGCACCACTTTCAAAACAAACGGTCCAAATATCGAATCATTTGCAATTTGACTGAGGTGTATGCCACATTTGTGTCACTTAACGGATTATGCAGCACATAAAATTCTTTTGTTCTAGGCAATTCTCGGTTTTAAAGCTGGCTATAATTACAGCAGGTGTTTAAAAAATCCTATACACGAAACTAGCTCCGCTTTAAGAAGCAATTTTCACCCCCCCCCCCCGTTCCTCCAATTAGCAAAACGACCAAGAGGCCCGACCCATCAACGACAGAATAGGCGTCTTCGTAAAGGCAATCGCGATCGAGGGTTGAATTTCAATCATCAAGAAATGCTGGTTGCTTCTGTGGAACGTCTCAAAGGTATCGCAACGTCTGGTGTTTACTCCTCGAGACAGCAAACGTCACTCAACCAGCGATTTCCACACTCCCTCTGCCCCCTGGAAAGCGAGACGTCTTTCTCCGGGGGGCCGGTTCCGTCGAGAGCCGAATTGAAACCTTTTCGAAAGCAATTACCGGGCGGGATCGCTGAAAGAATTCGGAACAAAGCGCGATTGGTCACGGGCAGGCTGCGCGCTGAGAGCGTGGAACAGCCGAATCATCGAGCGCCGTAATCGCGCGCGATTAATCTGCCTCCCCCTCCGTTGCGTCGCCTCTAATTCGTTGCGGAGCCCGTCTAGCCCCGAAAAGAAGCAACAGGAAACCTGCGTTGAAATCCGACAGAAAAATTTCGTGCTGGCCGTAGAACACCACCGAGCAACCGAAGAACTTTTCGTGCGTTGCACGAAGGGACGATAAATTCGGTCCTCGTGTTTCTCGAGCTTATGCCCGTTCGCACTAAATAACCAGACTAGCTCGACTGTTGGATATGGACTTTACCTCGGCTGTAAAAGATTTTCGCCGAGTGCCCCGGCTCAACTGAAATGAAGTCCCGGGGGGGGGGGGGAGGCGATGTAATTGCGATTGGATAATCAATGCCGAGCTGTGTACACGCCTCTGTCTTTTCACTCTCGTCGCGAGTGCTTTCTGTCCGCTTGCTTCTCGTGTTCCGAGTCCTGTTCCTGTTCATTTTCGAGCGGCGAGGAAACTCGTCCCCGGTTCTATCCCGCCGCTTTCTGGCCGTCCCGGCCGGCGAACGCAACCGAGCGGAATCTGATCGTAAAGGTCAAAACGACTGTCTCTGATTGATTTACCCACGGTCAATACACGGTGAAGAATTGTTTGAGAGTCCGCCGTCGATTCTATCCCCCGATCCTGAACATCCAATTCCCGTATCCAATGGAGAGCTTCCCCGACGAGCGGTACTTATTCCAGCCACTATCGTTCGCCCGGCTCTCCGAATAACCCCTCCAGTCGTTCCGGATTGCTGCGAACATTTTCTTCGCCGCCCTCGATCCGAGGGCATTAACCGTTTGCGATTCCGCGAAACGCGATCCAACCTCGATCCACCGGCGCGAGATTCTACTCGATCTACCCTATCGGGATCGTCCGACGACCCGGCCGCCGATCCCTTTCGACGTAGAATTCGCGTTTCTCGTCGCCGATCGTCCCAGCCGCGAACGCTATCATCCAAAACGGCGCTCCGACTGCGAGAAACTATGGTTGTGTTAACGCTCGATACTCCCTGCACACTTTTTAATCCCATCAATGACCAAAAAATTTCTGTAGTATTGCTAAAAACATTATTTACTTTATCAAATTGTATTGTATTCTATTTTCGTTTCAGTATTCTACGAGTAAATCGCACCGTTTTTGTATGTACAACATGAACAAAAAAATATACAGGGTGTCCCACATAAATGGGAACACCTAAATATCTTTTGAATTTACAGTCCTATCAGAAAACTGCAGAGCACAAAGTGAGACTATTGCAGGGGGGCAATATAATGGTGAAGAAGAGAATTTTTTATGTCGTATTTTTTAATGAAATTTCAAGGTCAACGATGTTTTTTTAAATGGAATAGTATATTTTTCACGATAGCATGATAGACAATAAAAAACTGAATTTAGTGGATACCACCTTTTTGACCTTGAAATGACCTTGAGCAAGAATAATCATGTTGAAGCGGATGAAATGTGGAAGTTTCAAACCTACGTGTTTCAGCAAAGATTGCGCGTTGTTTGCATCGGGATGACCTTTACATAAAATAATAAATGTTAAAAATGTTGACCATCCTCATTTATGCAATGTTGCAATCTTTGAATAAATGATTTGTAGGCATTGTCGATTTCCTGAGACGTAATTGAAGCACATGCTGCAGTAATCCTTTGCAGTAATCCTTTCTTCCTGGTATAAAGTATGCTGCATTTTTACGCCAGGATTTGTCGGGGCTTTTACAAGAAATTACGTTATTCGATCGGGAACGCATGTGGTCTCAACATGATGGTTGTCCAGCGCATTATTCTAAAGTTGCTAGAACGGTGCTAAATACGAAATATCCTGGACGCTGGATTGGGCGACGAGGACCAATTCCATGGCCAGCCCGTTCTCCGGATTTGATACCATTGGACTTTTACCTGTGGGGCAAGATAAAAGATTACGTCTCAGGAAATCGACAATGCCTACGGATCATTTATTAAAAGATTGCAACATTACAAAAATGAGGATGGTTAACATTTCGAACATTTATTATGATATGTAAAGGTCAACCCGACGTAAACAACGCGCAATCCTTGTCGAAACACGTAGGTTTGAAACTTCCACATTTCATCCGCTTCAACATGATTATTCTTGCTCAAGGTCATTTCACGGGGTACACCCCGCGGTAGTGGGGATAATTCCGCGACATTTAACATCCATGTCTCGGCGACATATATAGAGAAATCTCTGTATATCCGCCCCCTTCCTCTAGGAATGAAAGCTTACTGGATGAAAGAGGCAGACTAACAACAAATTGAGAACATTCAGCGCAATAGTATAAGAGACGAAGTACCGTGCACAAATTGACGAACAGAATGGCCGACCCGGAGAAGTTATTTTTCCCGGCGAACGACGTCAAGTGTCGCGGCGAACGAGAATAAACGGGTACCAGAATCGAGCCGGGTAGACAGCGGGTTGGAGCGCTAAAGGTTAAGCATTCCGTGAAACTTCGAAATAAGGATTACAGATATAGACAGCTACGAGAGGAGACATTCGGGGTAAACTTTCGAAGGAGGTCAGATAGAAGGAAAGTTTTCTGCGGCCCCCCAATCGACTATTTGGTAGCGACGGGTCTGTCCCTGAGTAACTGACGGTGTACAGGAGGCGGGAGGCGGGTCGCGTGCAGGGTAAAGACGTCGGCCACGTGCGAATTACGCGACCGGTAATCCGCCTCAAAAAAGACATAAAACTGCTCGTGCACCCCACGATAATCGTCCCTGGCACGTGTCCGACCATTCAAATTGGAAAATCATGATCAGGAAAAGTTTTTAACGCGACCGCCATCTGGCCCGCGACCCTTCGGTATCAACTCCCTCCAACGAAATGACGAACAGAGATCGTCATTAGCTTCCTGTGCCAAAATGGTCGATGACGAGTTGCCATTAACCCTTCAATTGGGGGTGATGAGGTAATTGATCGTTGACGATCTCTGACGCGTTTTATAAATTATTTGGTGTTTTCTCAACTCAATGGACAATTCTTTCATTTGATTTATTTAATAATTGTGTCGTAGTATCTATACTGGCATAAATGGTGTTTATTGTTTGGGCATGGTCAAGTTTTTGTTATCTCAAATTCACTTGTCCTCAATTACATGTTTGTAAGTGTTCATAATTATCAGACTGCGGATCTTCATTCAAAATAAAAATTGTTTGCATTGTTTCCAGCATACAGGGATCAAATAGGAATTTATTTCTCTTTTTTGGAGTCTTATCTGGCCGTAAAGAATGTGTCCATATTTTCGGAATTATTGTAATCTTTTTATAGTTTCAACTGACATCCATTTTTGTCATAAACGCATAAAATCCACAGCCTAATAATTACACAGAAGGAATGTAGCATTTAACCCTTTGCACTAAGCGCTATTCCCATTCTAAAACTAAATTTTTCTTCCGTCTTAGAATATTTTCATTTTATTCATACGAAACTGATTCGATTTCCACATATAATGTTTAAATGTTTATTAGTCTATTGAATACTAATTTTGTAATTTAACAAATATTTTGTAATATTTTTTGTAATTTTCTTGAAATAATGCCACAACAATTTCTAATGGTGCTTCCGAGTCACCACTCGAGTGCTAAGGGTTAATAACGTCCTATTGTGTCATAAACAGAATTTGTAAATAAAGGAGGCGGTGCCGTTGAAACCGCAAAGGACGGAAATACAATTATTCATAAAACGCAATGTCGGACACACTATTAATTTCGAATCGTCGGAGAATGCGTCAAATTGCCACGAGGGATGAACCGAGGGTTAGTATACGTGAAACTATCGCCTGGAAGGGTGTCAGAGGGGTTGGAACGCGATAAAAGCACAGCGATAGCAGTTAACTATAGGGGAAATCGTTAAATTCGCCAGGTCGCCGGTGCCAAAAGTTGGTTCGCTCCTTCGGAAGTTGTGCACCGTTCTTCGGGAATATTTAAGCGCAATGGCGCAACGAGGGGCGAAAATAAGGACGAAGGGAAGTCGCGGAGAAAGGGCCTTGCGAAAGAAACGAGAGAATGGGAGAGAGGGTGTCGTATAACAGAGCAGCAGGTGCTCCAAGGCCGCGTGGTTCCTCGAGGAACGCGTACACACAGCCTGCGCCCGGTAATTTCTCGAGGCTCGCCGACCCTCGGAAATGATTGGTCGCACCTTGCATCGGTTATGCGATTTTTACTGGCCGGACCCCGGTCCGCGCGCACAGCCCGAAACTCTCGGCCCGCGCGGAAGCTAATAATTTGAAAGTTGGATCTCGGCTACTGGCTGCCACTCTCCAGAGGAGAATTTCTCGGAAATGAGCGACCAGGCCCGAAAGGGAGCGCGAGTGGTGGGGAGGGAGAGAGAGAGAGAACAGAGAATGGAGAGAGGATATTCGTTTGCAGAAGTCGCGGTGGAACGGAACAAAGCGGTAGGAAAGCTGTAAGATCAAAAGGGTACGCGTTCAACCCAAGAAAGAAGATTGCGCGAAAGTTGCGCAGAATTTCTGTAAGCGGTGAGATGAAAGCGGAAGACGTATGCTGCAACAGTCGCGGGGACTTAGGAGGCTTGGATTCGCTTTTCGGATGACATTAGGTACCGGGAAGCTGCGCTGCATACCCAGGTACGCAAAAACCCCGAGCTTTATTAAGAAAAGCACTTCGCTTTTCGACAATTCGAGTTGCAAGCTTTTCCCAGGAATTCAATTATATTATAAAATTAATCGACTGAATTAAAACGTTTCATTAAAACGTTTGCTATTGATCTACCTAAAAGGCTCAGTTGAATTTCAACCATTGCCCAGATTAGACACTGCAAATATTTATGTTCTGCAAGCCACAGAACTAAATTAGACCCTCGGCTAAATTAATCGTCAATTAGAGCCATCAATCAGGCTAAAAGAATTTTTCCTTCTCATTCTTCCTCATAATACGCTGTTGTTCAACCTAGAAACCGTTTCAAAATAGAGTGTTCCATATATATTTTTCGGTTTTTTAAATTATGTTGAAAACATTTTTGCAGAGTTCCAATTTTGCACGACGGAAAAAGTATCTCCTGGCGAAAATTTCGACAGGACAATTACCGGAAAGTTACGGCGTGGTGGTCGTCGCGCTTTTTCGTCCCGAAATGCTAATTCCGTGACGCGGATCGTGTAATGCGATGATTTCCGTGCGCAAAACGCAAACAATCGATACGCTAAAATTTAATTACCAGCTGCTCTGTTCGGTCGCGCGACTCAGAACGTTACAATGGTTTAGAACGAATGGACATCGTCGAATCAAGTTAACCGAGCGAGAAATCATTGCCTAAGGGAGGGGGGGGGGGGAGGGGACACACTGAGCTTCCATTATTTGAATGTACCAATTACTCGGACCACTTTGTCCACCGACGCGCTCGGATAAATGGAGTTCTACTTCTATTCGGTAATATTTAGCCGGAATTTGTCGGGCCATTATAGTTTTCTATACGGGAGCGATCGATTGGACGAGCCTGCGGTGGACGCGCCTAAAATTTTCATCTAGCGACCGATCTAGCATACAGGACCGATAGTCGCGGGAACTTTCGTGTTTTACGTGTTCGACGAGCTTGTCCCCGCGTCGTTTCATTAGCGAGTAATTGTTCGTCGAATTATTCGAGGAGCGGCGGAAAAATATTACACGCGATCACCGGCCTCTAACGAAGCGACGCAACATGGCGGCCGACGACGGAGGTGGGAGCCCGGTGACCGTTTCGTTACAATCATCGTTGCTCGCTGGCGGCAGGATATTTAATCAAACGTAATTGCGATTAATTAAGCCGTATGATAATATCAAAATAATATATGCAAGCCTCTTATTAGCCGGCGATCTTGGAAATTCATATGGCCTGCGCGTACGTGTGCGGGTGTGTGCTGGGAGACTCTCGCGGGCATTGTCCGCGAATTTTTTACGACACGCAATTACGGAAGGTCCGCGCAAAATGGCGGTTATAAATCCCGCAAATGGAAATAGTTGCCGCATCCCAAAATTAAATTGACCGGCGACATTTCGAACTATTTAAGTGCAATGGTACACGAATCGCAATTCCGAGCGACAGGCAAGCGGCGGTTAGCCAGATAAATGCACCGCGCTGCAGCCCCCGCGCGCGCGCGTGCAACGCGTTGCAGCGGCCGCGATGCCACTGCGCCGCTCCCTTGAAATTCGTTCGCCCGCGGTGCACCGCTCTTTCTCTTTCTCTCTCTCTCTCTCTCCTCTTTTTTCGCAAGCCCCCCTATACCTCCTGCTGGAAATTACGCGATGCCGCGTAATGCGCGAATTATTGCTCCGTATAAATCCTCGCGCAGAGTGTTTCTTAATTGGAGTGCCTCTAAGAATTAATCCGGATCGACTGGCGCGAGAATGTTGCGCCACGGTGTAATCTCGCTGTTTTTATTTTCGCCAACGAGATACATGGTCGTGATTTGTTAGTACGAACAGACCGGAAGAACGTTGTGCACCGGTTATAATCTTGTATTCGGTCCCATCTCTCATTCCTATTTCTAGTTTTCACACTGCATCTTGTCTTTTTTTTTTCTTCATTCCATCGACTTTCTATTCATCGATTCAGCTTTGCTTGTACATTTTCTCCCCTTTCTTTGAGACTCGTTTAAGAAAATCCGAGCTTGCCGCGCCTGGAACTTTTTACTCACGGGAGTCCGGTGACCGACCTTTATTACAGCTACAACTTATGTCTTCCTGGATCTCAGCCAAGTTTCATGCGATTTTGTTAACATTCGTTTCCATTACGGGACGTCAGATACACTGGCCTGGAGGTATATGATTGAAACTGAAGCTCAGTTTTTATTAGTTCTATCGCTTAGGGTTCAGGGGATGCTAAAATTTCAGTTCTTAACAGCAATCTTTCAAGTTTCAAAAATTATCCTCCGAAGTTTTAATGAGACCAGTTTTAGAAAAAGGGTGAACCTGAAAAGATTAGGAAGCCGAAGCAGTGACAGGAAAGTTGTAATTAATTTTCAAAACGTGCGGCTAAATTTTGCTTTCGGGTTTCAGGGAATATCGTCACGATTCTAATCAAACGTTTATCGCCGCCGCTTCGCGTACAACATCGATGGTGGCGTGTTAACACTTTCACAGACACGTATGAATCACTCCGATCGATAATCGCGATAACGCCGGTACGCGTTGAAAATTTTTAATAACCTGTCTTCCGGCGAACGCTCGATACGCGCCTCGGCGGCCACAGACACGAAGAGACGCGAACACATTCCGTCCCTTTGAATGCTGAATCGATCTTCACGGTTACGACCACGGTTTGTTATGCGCGCAGTATGTTCCGACGTTGAATGGAAGACAAGGAGCAATTCATTTTCAAGTTAGCCGAAGAATGTTGCTCCGTTGTCCCTCGCGTCGCGACTGTTTCCACTTTAACCGGAAAAAAGTTACTTACTTACTTACGGAAACTTTAGGCGGAAAAAAGTCATGTCAGAAAATAGATAGAACATTCATATATTCTTCTTTCGGAATGTTTACTGAGCCTAATTATACCCATAATAATTCGAAATCAAAATGATAGTATCGAAATCAAAACGTGAAAACTCCGAAACGAAATACGGCGAAATCGTACGTTTACATTTGTTCTGAAGAAAATTATGACAATGTATTTACTTATGTTAATATCGGTGCATAGAAGCTTAAAGATTCATATTTATTGTTCTGACATCATTTTCTTTAGAACAAATGTAAACGTACGATTTCGCCGTATTACGGTTCGGAAAATTTCGTAATAAAGTCCTTTACAATAATTTTTAGAGATTTTTTAAGTACCAGTATTCTATGCCGTTTAGTTAACTTTAATAGAGCAGAACTAGAAAGTCTCAAAAGATCCCATCTTGAAATTTTTCCCATTACAAAATTTCAATCGGTTTGAAGAAGCGTGAAACGATCTATGATTTTTTCCACCGAGAATGCTCATCCGCGACTCTGTGCAGCGATTCGACTTTTTGCAATTCCTAACCTGAACAACTCAACATTTATTCTTAGATAACACTGCACTGTAATTTACAAAAAAAGGCAAAATGTCTCCGATTCAACGCCAAACGTGTTCCCGTTGGTCGAACGACCAGGTCGTGATTTGCCATTTTGTAATTAGTGAAATTGTATAGATGGTTTTACGGGAGGCGATTAAATAAATTCAATCTTGTCAATATTATCAGACAGCATTAACTAATAATTTGATTGGTAGGTTTAGTGTTAACACATGATTGATTTTGCAATTCTATAGGAGACACACTATCGATCGAATGGCCATTATAGTTAATGCATAATGTTACAAGCTGTGACGTACTACTGACGATGCATTTACTGTTTTATCTATTTTAGTCAGCCTGTTGATAGAATTATCAACGATTACGTTTTATGAAAAAGCGGCACGGAAAATTTCTTTGGGCAATAATTCTTATACTCTTCTGGAAAAACATTATACAATTTTTGGTAGCTTCGAAACAGAGCCGTAAAACTTTTTCCAAATTAAAGCTGAAATGTTCTGCAATACGAAAAATTTACGAATAAGTTTTGACCTCCAAAATATTGATTGACCTTTCTCAATTCTAAACCTTTGACCTTCTTGACCTCCCTCAGTGTTTTATGTAAAAATCTATAGAAAATTAGCTGTAACGTGTTCAGAAAAAATTCATCCGTATGTTACAATAAACGTACTAAACCTTCCTTGAGGAAGGCCAATTTCAAAGAATATTTTCAAGGCCAAAACTAATTTGTCACTGTCTTCTCTTATTTTTCCTTTGCTAAGCAACCTTTCAGGATCATTTTAAGAAATAGCTCTATCTAAGTTCCATAAGAGCGCAGCGATTTGGTCGCAAAACGTGAACAACCGTTCCCACAGCGCAACGAGCACTCTATCGGAAATCGGACGACATGTAAGTCACGGCAGTCCCGATTTCACAGTTACAGTTTTACGACCGTGGATTGCAGGAGCCTGGGGGAGCCGTCGCGGCGTCTCGATCGACGTCGTCGTCGTCGTCGGAGCAGCTCGCGTATCCGGTAATAACGATAAATAATCATAAAAATCCACTATCGTTCACGGTTGGTTAACCCCGCCCCTTTCCCGTCCGCCGAGGGCAAAAGCAGCCTCCTAAGAATTCAATGCGCGGGGCATCTAATAAATATTTCTTTCCCGAGCGTCGCGCGGGGACGGAAGAAAACGTGCTCTCTCTCTCTCTCTCTCTCTCTCTCTCTCTCTCTTTCTCTTTCATGACACACCGACACACAATGGCTGCGTACGTTCTATCATATAAAAGAAGATATACTCGGACGAGGAAACGTTACCAGGCAGTCACCGGCACAAAAGTTTCCCCGTCCGGGGCACGGTTTTCGAAGATTTCGGCGCCGTGCTGTGGTCTGAGATCCCCAAATCCGGAAAAATAGCACGAAAACATCAATCTAACTGCTACCGTTTGCGTAAAAATTTGCCATCCGGAATTCCCGAAGTCGTCGATCAAGGGTGTGCGAGAACCCGAAATATCGGGTAAGGTCGGGAACACGAAATTTTTTCGAGTTCGGGACGGGTACCCGAAAATTTCGAGATTCTCGAAAGTGTCGGGATTCTCGTATTTATCGGGATTCTCTAAAGGGAAATCGAAATTTTCGGGAAACCCGATTCTTTCGGAAATCTCGAAATGTTTGGGGAACCCGACCCGACCCGACCCGACCTCTTCCCGACTCGTCCCGACCCTCGGTCGGACAAACGATGGACAAAACATCTAGTCAATCTTAGATGGCGCTAGAAGCAAACAAATATAATTAATATGGCTAATGGGTTAAAGCAAAAACGCGACAAAGTAATGTGACAAACATTTTTGCCATTTGTTTTATTATATTATGAAAAGAACAGTTCCATCCGGTTTACTGGCCAACACTTATAACTAGACTGCGGATGTTTATGCAATTTCCAATTTTTATAGACAAATTTTAATCGAAACAGCCTTTGTAGATCCAAAACAAATAAAAATCGTACTCGAATTTTATATTATAGCATTTTCTGAAAATTTCCATAACCCATAAAATGCATAAAGATCCGCAGTCTACTTGTAACGTTACACCGATTAGAATTTCATAACGTTTAGTCCTTTTTTAAATGAACACACATATTTAAATCACTTTTTCGTTCATAATATGATAACTGCGGGTCATTATGCAATAGTAAATTTTTATGCATCGATCACAAGACATCCGAGCCAAGTAAACATTTATTTCCCTTATTAATAATTTTAATATGTGGAAGATAATTGAGATTCTTGAGTTTTTCGAATTTGTTTACCCCTTTAAATTGCGTCTATAATTTTTTGCCATAAATGCATGAAAGCCGCAACCTAATCATATGCATTAACATGCGTATGCATTAACAAATGAGAAGTGATGTTCTAAATTGATGTTCTTTCTTAAAATGTTTAATAGGTTGAAAATAATGTAACAGTCTTTTAAAATTTTTGTAATGTTATCACTGTTTTAAAATACACCTACCCAGTTTTGTCATAAATGCAAAATCCGTAGTCTACTAGTAGTGAGAGATACGAACAATGTGAACTGATCTTTTGTTATGCGCATAATTAAACTGTATGTTTGCAGCTTCAAGAATTAATTACACAGTCGTCAATATTCCCACGTGCGTCCTCAAAGAGCTAATGTTTAACGCATTCGCATCGTAAGGAAATATGAAAAACCTTTTCTTTTTATTATACTTAAGTACAAAAATGACTACAAGTAAAAGAACTTCCTATTTCAGCATTACAAGAAAAAAATCAGAATTACTATCTTCATCTCCAACTACACCCTCCATTTCTATTTTTTAGCCAACAAATAATGACAGTGACCAGAAAAATTGAGCGTATATATACACTAACGATGCAAATGAGTTAATGAGTTGTACCTGTGTATTTGACGGCAGGGTAAAACATAGTAAATCAACGATAGACAATTTAAAAGAAAAATTGGATCACTTTTGATTGAGTTTGAGCATGAACTATGCAGCCAAAAAAATCTGCGTGCATTTAGCATAAAGAAAATTGATTTTTCTCGCACTTAAACCAGCTCGCGCGGCTAAAACACGGAGCGTCGACTTCCACCCTCTGCGCCACCCCTCGGGAACCGACGACCGGTAGAATAGAAGGTCGTTTCGTTATCTTGGTCACGTCCCGTCTGGACCCCTGGGCGCGTTTCCACCGTGAAAAAGAGATACTCGAATATTTGTTGGCCGAATCTCCCGGCGATCTATAACCGCGGAATCTATATACGCGTGTACACGTGCGGCACCGTTCCATACCGGTCCGCTCAGGTCCGCTCCGCTTGAAACCCTGCGCACTCTGAGATGCATTACCGCGCGCGCCGCTTTTAAATCACCCGTAATTTCGTTGCGAAATTCCGCCCCCGAGTTCACGCCAGGGGATGTTACACTTTGAACGGTGACACGGGTTCTCCGTGGCTGCTCGGGCCCGGCCCCATCCCTTTTCCCTCGACCGATATTATCATCCGCCTTGCGTTCGTTCGTTAAAATTCATGGTGTTTCCCCGCCGAGGGCCACCCCTTTCCCGGCGAAAAATACACGGGACTTCGGCGAGCTTCCAAAGTGAAACCGCGGGGGGATAACGCCGCGAAAATCGCTCGCCGCCGAGGCACCGGCTGCGAGCAACTAGCCGCTTCATCTGTGCAGCTTCCTCTCACTACAGGAACTTGGTCATGTGCGATCTTGATCGTCCTGTGAGTTTTTATAATCGCCCTAAACTTCTGCCAAGTCATAAACTTTTGTTAATGGGGCCAGATGATGGGTTATGAATTTTTTAATTTGGGATTATTGAGCTTTTAAAGACGCAGACGTTGAAAGTGGTCCAGTATATTTGTTTCTTTTACCATACATGGAAAATAGAATGGTAATGTTGAATTATTGTTAACACTAAACCTACCACGGTCAAACTGACCGGTTCTCTATTTCACAGTTATTGAAACTATAAAAACGTTTTCACAGGAAACTACTGGATTGACTCCTTCGGTTAAGCACATATTATAATGAAAATCGATTAAAGTTTAAATAAATTTAATCTTCTCCCTTCTACAAGACGTTCCAGTTTTACATGTTTCGTGCTCGGTAGGTTTAGTGTTGAACATTGGCTAATGCTGCTTGGTTCTCTCTTTTAATCATTGTCAGTACGACAAAACCGTCATTTATATTAGAGCGTAGAGAAACACATCATTTCATATTAAAAATGTACATAGGTATATTCGCTTTGATAACATCACGAGAATTAATGCAGGCTTCTCAGAATTTTAATGAATTTTCTATCGCCGGTTCGAAATCGTGCCATAATATTGCCTGCCAACAATTTAATTATTCGGTTTTCGGTGATTAATGTGGCGGCTGTCGAATTAGAAGTAACAGAAAGATTAATGTATGTTGTAGGAGTATTTTTAGAAGCGGGCTTAAAGAATGAACGAATGTAAATGGTCCTAACACCCTCTCACGGCTGTGTTAGTTGCCCAATAGCTATTCAAAAGTTGCTATCACGAAACATAGAAATCATTCACTGGGAGATAGAGATGTAATCTGTGGTTCGAAAGCGAAGAATGTGGTTGCCTAATGATGACTGGTAAGCTAAAATGAAGCTCAGAAAATGGAACAATTGTGAACAGCAGAAGAAAATAATTTCATTCCGATAACCAAATCTTAAACAAGCTGATCTAAATTTATTGCATCAACGAATGTTTTTCTTTTTTATATTTTTTGGCTGTGCGAAAATTATTTTGCTGCGCGGAAGGAATGAAAGGGCGAGATTCCCGAAGCCCAGGATTATCGTTTCCCTTTAATTTTCGCGGCGGTTCAACGGACATTTGTCCCGCGATCGTCGGAAGTATTAAGGAGATATCCGACGGAAGATAAATCGCCTCGAGTGGACGTTTTTACGTCGGACAGATATGATTCATCCGGCAGTCGGAGAGGGACCCCGATATATATATAAAGGATTTAATTGATTTCTTTCTTTGTAGCGTGGCCATCAATCTCTCCCGGCGATACGTCAGGAATATATCTGTTATCTTCCGCGCCAGATAATCGGTAGTTGCGTAAAATGATTAAGCGGCCCCCGTTACTCATCGAATCCACCGGCTGCCTCCGCTCTCGGTGTGCTCCCTTTTCCGGCGGGTTACGCGCCAGCCCGAACCCATAAATGTCGACGAAACTTTCACCAAGTTTCAGCCCCTCGCCTTTTAATGCCTCGCCATCGGTGCTCTTTCTCGCGTTCGATTAAGATGGCACGCTTTTAAGTGGAATTCCAACGGGCAGCCTAAAAACTCCCGATAAAACCCGGCCAACCCTTGCGTCGATTTTATTGAGAACCATTCGATATCCGAACGCCGACTTATTGCGAAACCTACACACGATTTTCGCTGTCTCTCTCTCTCTATTAGATCTCGTATTGGGATTCTCCGTTGGATTCACCGTCGCATGTCTGAAAACTGTAATGGACTCGAAATATTGAGCCCTCACACTTTACTCTGGGTGGACATTCTTGGAAAATAACTCTATAGTGATTTCACTTTCTAGTTGTATCAATTTCCATGGAAAACCTGGGAGATTCATTCATCAAATTGCAGTTTCATTACAAAATGATCATACATAAAAATTAAAACTACTATTAAACTCAAAATCTTCGATCCAATTGAAAGGCTTCACCTTTCTCAGAGTGGCGAAGTGTCATCCACAGTTTAAAACAATTTTATCGTCCTACACCCTACAGTTTCCTCGGAGGGACCTAAAAATAGATTTAATTTTAACCCTTAACCGTGAAGTTTGTTTTCATCCCTTCGGTCATCCCGACAATCAAATATTTTCCCAAAAACTGCACACACTTTACATCAACTTAGTCAAGATCGGTTTATATAACTTGAATGTTAGTTGTATTAATGCTATAATAAACAATCATTACTTCCAAAATAATAAATCCTCAGCTTAGACTCTCTACTACTACCACTATACTATGCATTTACCGATGAAGAATGATCAACGTCATTCTTGATTTCCTACAATTATGAAAGCCACTAATTTTGTTTTCGTTTAACTTCCGGTTCCTACAATCGACTCTACCAATTTTGCAACCAGCATCCACGACGCCGGCCCCGATTAAAAAATCGTTCGCGCCCTTCCGAAGATTGAAGTGCCCTCGGCGACGCAGGGTCTCGGAGCGCTTCGCGCATCGCCTAATTCCTCTGCGAAAGGAGTAGAATCCGGACGCTTAAACACTCTCGGGAAAATCCTCGGTGGCAAAGTTTCCGCGCCCGCCCCTTGGACCGAATCCGCAGCTTACAAATTTTCGAGTACCCGGGTCCGGGCAGGAAGGGTGTGCAGCCCCGGACGGCAGTCGGAAAAATAAGAAGAACGGTCTAGCCACCCTACCCGAGACGCCTGTATACATTACGGTTCGTTGGGGAAGTTGAATCATCCCCCTGATGGAATAAGTAGCGCGTCGATTTGCGAGAGTTCGCGGATAGAACGGAGCGGACGTCATCGCCGTCGAGTCGTCGTGGAAACGAAGAAGGAGCCGGCCCGATGAAGACGGATACGAAAGGATAGAGCGACGGAGGATAGGCGGGCCGGGCAAAGACAGAGAGGCCCGAGCGAGCAGAGAAGCGCAGGAACTCGGCGAGCCGCCACTGCGGAACTTATAATGGAATCATCTTGCCGGCCCGACCTTACCTAAGGAAGCCGTGGGTCCGCGGAGAGCCCATAGAAAACTAGTTCCCTGTAATTCCTCCTTTGATGGGGAAGCGACTCTGCCATCCTCTTGCTATTCCTCTTGCTGTCCGTCTCTCTCTCTCTCTCTCTCTCTCTCTCTCTCTCGCTCTCTCTCGCTCTTCAGCATCTTCTATACCTCGTTCGTTCTAGCTTGCTCGCTCTCTCTCTAGGGGCACACTCGCGCACGGTGGATACACGTTGTCCGAATGGGATCGCACTCGACCGTAAACTTGACACAATTGTACCTCTAGACGTAGCTCGGGATTAGCACAATGGCTTCGTCTCTTCTCGTCGACCCACACCCCTCGACGTAGCCACCCTTATTTCATCGCTGCGAAAGCGAATATTTACGACCGAGAGAAAATTGCTTTGCTGATCTCTGCTAAATGGGCGAAACGCCGAAGCACGTCGCTGTTTTCCAGCTAAGTCGCCGAACAGAGCGAAACTAACTTTAAGTACTTCTGCAATACCGATCACATTGAGACAGTTTTTTTCAGATCCCTTTCTTTACTCTTTCTCTAACAACAGAATTATGTTTCGTAGCTCGAACCCTCCAGAGATAGCTATTCTCTTCCCAAATATCATCCACAATTATTAAGTAAATAATTATACGTTGTTGTGTATGCAGCAGTGGCTCCAAGGAAAATCTTGAAACTTCTCAAACTATATGAAAAATGTACAACCGGAGATTCCCTTAGGAGCGAATAAAAATATGCAAGCAACAAAACGAATGAAATCTCATTGTGTCTGAAGTAGGTATTTTTTTCTACAGAATTTTTGTTGCATTTATGACAAAAATGAACAGACTAAATACAACACCGTGAATATTAACCAAGAAGACTTAAGATGACATAAATGAACAGACCAAATATAACAACGCGAATAACCAAGGAGAATGTAAGAGAAGAGAATATATTTTTGTATAAATTCGGTCTCTTACAATTTTTAAGGAATGAAATCTTGTTGTCTCTGGAGTAGCTATTTTTCTCGAAAAATTTTTGTTGCATTTATGACCAAAAAAGAACAGACCAAATATAACAACGTGAATAACCAAGGAGAATGTAAGAGAAGGGAATATATTTTTGTATAAATTGGATCTCTCAAAATTTTTATTACGAGTGCCTACATAGCTGAACATTTATAGTCCATTTGTTACTCAATACGTAGAGGGATTAAAGAAAATTGTGATTGCGAATTTCGTCGTTTTTTACCGTGAACACGCCAATACGCGTCGTCGAATGACTATTGCAATGGAGAACTTTAGATTTGAGAGAGAGAGAGAGAGAGAGAGAGAGAGAGAGAGAGAGAGAGAAAGAGAGAGAGAAAGAGAGACAGAGGGAGAGTGAGTGAACGAAACGATTCATCGAGGTAGAAACACGACGACAGAAGGATCTAGGGAACGTCCGCGCAGTTTTCCATTTCACGCGCGTTTCCGGCCGGCAGAGGGAAACGGAGCAGCATTCCTGGTATCTAATAAAACCGTATCGAGGATCGAACGAGACGTACGATCGTGCACACCGACGACGAGACACGTGGCCGGTTAGCCGTTCCGTTAGCCTGTGTGTTCCACTTTTCGAATCAAATTGTGAACGGGTCTCACCTCGTCCATAAATATTTATACACCCCTGGAATTTATTATTCATTTCCGATCGGATTGATCGAGCTCTGAATTATATCTGACGATCAGTTCTCGGCTATCAACGCTGAATTCTCCAAGAATCTGGATCTTTTATTCGGATCTAAGCAATCTTTAAATCTTCCTTCAGCCTCGATTTTAAAAATCCTCCTACGAGGAAGCTGCGTTTCAAGATTCTTCGTCAAACTTTTTCGTCGACTTCGAACATCCAAATATCAAATTTCTTCGAATTCTTCAAAACAGTAACTCCGAGCTCGAACAAAATGAAACTCGGCGCACATACTCGCCGCTTCGAATGGAACCGGATCTGCGCATTTCAGAATTTCCGCAGAACATGCAAGTGTCGAAACGGTTGCACGTGTGTACACGCGATGGGGCGCGGGTTGCGCCGAACGCGGAGACGAGCGAAGAGAAAAGAATTCCAAGAAAAGAGCACAATAAGATGCTGCGAAGATACGCAATCCGGCAGAGACGGGGGTGGAGAGGCGGGCTTGAGTACGGGGTAGATAGATGCGCGGATAAAGAGAGAGATGGACACTGATACGCCGTGGACGGCGGAGGGCGGGAGACTTGAAGGGGACGGATGCGCACCGAGAGATAAATGGAGGTAAAAGTGGCATGACAAAGAAGACTCCTTCCTTGCCCCCGGGAGGAGCGCAGCCGGAGGAAAGGTGGGACCGTATTGAATCGGTTCATAGGTTTACTACAGCCGACCATCATTATTTTCGTCGCGCATTCTGGACCCATTGTGTCGGGGCGTGAGGCTGCAGAGTGAGCATCTGCCTGGCCGAGCTCGCAGCACCGGCTGTCCCACCGGGTCCCTGCACCTACCACGCCTGCTTTCTGTCCAATCATGCACGCGAAACATTGGCGCCGATGCCTTTTCCACGAAAAAACGTCACCCGCCCCTTCGCGCAACTCTCCTCCGAAACGTAAACACGGAAATCGACGGAACGCGCTCGGGGATTTTCGACCTTTCAAAAATCAACGTCACGGAAGGTATACTAACTGCTCGATAAATAGTCGCTTTCTGCAAAAAGGCCCACTGTGCTACAGTGACTGTAGCCTGGTAAGTCACCTAACGCTGTTTGGAATGGTTGTTCGCAAACACAAACTTAGGCTTTGGGTAAACTTTCAGACTTTTTGACGCCATCCTGCAAAGGTGTTCGGGTATTGGACTTTGGTGGACACTTTCGTTCCGGCTTCATATATGCGCATAAATTTTTGTACGGAAGAAATATTAAAACTTAACAAGTTAAAATTTTTCTAACAACTCTAGTAAAATTACTCGAACGTATCATAAGACAGATTCATTTTTGAACCTAGAAAAAGAACTGTATTGCGCATGTATCTAATTTAATAATAATTGAAAAATCGAAGACTTGTTAATACATCCTCTAATAGGGACATCAATTTTATTCGTGAACCAACAGGTTAACTTACAGTAACAGAGCTGAGCTACTTCTTTTAGAATTATTTCGATTAGGATTGCGAAATATCATTAAGACAAACCACATTTTAAGCTACCAGTTAGCAACGCGTTAATCACGAACATTAACTCCCCATTTCCAGATTTGCCGCATTTACGAAACCGACACGGTGCCCGAGCAGCCATCACAGCCCCGAAATCGGCACTTATCGAGCGGTCGGCGTGCCCACCCATAGCAGGCGAGTTCTCGGCGTTAATCCCCGACGATGACGAATCGGGTGGAGTGTTTATAGGGAGCGATACCGTTCCTCCGCGGGCTTAAACGGTGACTGATGCCGTCCAAAGACCTCACGAAGGATGAACGCGTCGATTTTGCGGATTATGTCGAACGCCGCGCGACATTTGACGAGCACTTTCGCCGTGAATGGTCGAATCACTGGGCTGTTTATTATACCGGGGTGCCGGCAGTGAACGTCGGACGGCCAAAACGATTTCGCTTGATCTTCAGGTCGAGTTTCCCCCGGGACTTTTATGAAAAATACAAATCCTTCGATGGCTCGTAAAAACCAGGCAGCAGCGAGCCGCAGTTACGGCGTGTTAAAACTCCGAGTAATTAAAAAGGACGTAAAACCGGCGAACGGGACCGTAAAACAGTTGCCCCTCCCCGCTCTTTATCGTTCTCTGGGCCCCCGGTCCAGCAGTGATACATTTTAATCGATACTTAATTAAGCATGCAAGCGCTGGGGAAGCCGACCGAGCTATGCGAAGCGTGGCAAAGATCAGGGACCCCGCAAAGATTCGTCTTAAATCTTTAAGAAAACGACCTCGCGAATCATCCATTTTCTCAAAAATTTTTTGGTGCGCCCATTCTGGAGTAAGCCCTGAAAAACGGGGGCTGCAAAATTGTTTCAAAACGGAGAATATCATATTAATAAAAATCAAATAAAAATGCTATTACGTTTCCCCGTGTTTGACAGGTTTGCACGTGCCATAAGTACGCAGAGATCCACAGTCCAATGAACTTAATCGTAAATAAATGAAGCACAATTTTAAAAGGCAATTTTGCGTATAATATTATGTAAACATTTTTGCAGTTTTTTCTGTATAATGTTTAGAATTTTTATATGCAGCTTTTTAGACGTAATGTTGGATTTGACTGTTCGTTCGGTCGAGGCTTCACGATGTTTCAATTGATTCGTGGAGAAGGAGGATCGATTTCTTCGGGGGAACGAGAGAATCGCCCCTGATTCAGGGTGACCGACGGCTTCTGGACAAGATAAAAAGGTTGCGCCATTAGCACGTGTTCCCGAGTAAATACGTAAGCCACGCGAAGATTTATCGCTTTCATAAAACTGCCCCGCGGCCGGGTCAAGAGTTAATTTCCCGGCGCATCGACAAAAACGTAACTCGAACCCGACGAAGAAACGTCCCCCTTTTTCCACGATCAGCTACCGGAACCCGGCCGATGCTTCGCCCGCGCCGAAAAAACACCGAAGAAACGGTCCATTTTCCACCAGGATATCCCCCAGCCACCGGAGCCTTTAATAAGAACTCGCGCCGAAGCCTTTTGCGAACCGCACCGAGAGAACGCCTTAATATTTTAATTGGAGTGTCTCGTCGCGAATCTCGGGGCCGGCTGCCTCAAAACAGAGAAACTTCTTCAGGATTAAAAGTTGAAATTTTGATTCCCCTCTAGAACCGGCTTCTACCTCCCGCCGAATTCGAGTGCAATATTTATGGGTGCCGCTTTGTTAGCACTAGCTCTCGGGATTCCTTCGTGCCAAACAACATTTTCTCTCGTTCTCAAAGACGGAGTTAGACAAAATTATTATTGTAAAACCACAATCTAGCACTGGAGTCCGCAATCATATTAAAAAATGATATGGGGTTGCATTTAAATCGTTAGAAATTGCTTTAGAAATGCGTAAAATGAGTATAAATGATCTTACCGAGCACAATGTTCGCTGCAAAACCGTTTACTGATGTTGGAGCGGAGATCATATTACTTTTCATATTTCAGCGCACAAATATAACGCACAGTGGATCACAGTATAGCTATCATTGATCCAGGCTAAGTGTACCCATCTATCGCAATGAAAGTTATTTTCTATGAAATTCGAATGAACGGAGGACGCAGTGTAGCTATCAATAATCCAGAGTAAGTGTACCTATATATCGCAATTAAAACGATTTCATTGAAAAATAGAACGCATGGAGGGAGCAGCATAGCTGTCACAGCTCGGCTATCACTAATTCGCAGTAAGTGTGTACTTATCTCGTGCATTGAAAATAATTTTATAGAAAAATTGAATGGGTGGAGGACACGGTGCCGCCATCATAGTCTATCTTCCACACAAGTTTATACCTCTCTGCTGCGATTGAAGCTATTATAGATTAGCTAGCACTTATTTAGAGTAAATGCATATCTCCCAGTTGCAACTAAAATAATTTTATTGAAAATTGAAGGTGTGGAGGACGTCATTCCTTTATGGCAAGTATTATATCTCTCCTGCAATGGAAATAATTTTATATAAAAATTGAATAAGCGGAGGAGGTAATGTAGTTATCGCAGTCTATAATTATCGCTGATTTAGATAGAAAAATGTACCTATAATCTCTAATAAAAGTAATTTAAAATTGAACGAACGCGGCGTGATTAAAAAAAAAGCACTCCGGGACCAAAATGGATTTCGAAATCTTCGTCGATGGGGGATCCCAATACGGTGGAAGGTTCTTCGATGATTAGAGGAGGCACACGGTATCGCCTAACACGATCTCTCCTTCATTCTGTCGGCGAAGCGTTCAGCGCGCGGAACAATGGCGATTTTTCCTCGTCTCCGGCTTTGGTCCCTTTAGACACAGCCAGTATCGCGACGTTACGAGACAAAGAAAAGTAATTTCGTGAGCAGAGTGTCCTTCCACTCCGGGGCGAGAGGAGCAGCCCAGAGTCCCGCAGGAAATTCAACCGGGGGCGGGGATCGTTTTCCTCGGTCGCGTCCCTTTTGTTCCTCGCGTTAACGCTAAAATTTACTTGTTGCGTGCCGCTGAGCTTGCCCGCGACAAATCACCGCGGTCACCCTTTATGATTCGGTAATTAGTGGACGGTATTAATTACTTCGACGCACCGGGAGTACTCCGCGAGCCGCCCGTGTTTCTCGAATTTGAGCCGCACGGAAAAATATATTTCTCCATCGTTATTCGGTTCGTTCATTGTTGAGCGAACAACTTTGCGAGATTAATCGTTGGGACCGCGAATGGAGGGTTCATTTAGAGCTGGAATTATCATTCCCTATTCATGTGGTACGCGATATACGCGCGAACGTGAATAATTGAAACTACAATTTAAATTTTTATTGGAAATACAATTTCATTTCGTCCCTTACTGTTTTTAAAAAGTTAAGAAAGACGTAAAGATGGCATAAAATATTGTTACCGTTTTGTAGGGGTGTGCAAGAATCCCAAATATCAGGTCGGGTCGGGAACACGACATTTTTTCAGGTTTGAGGCAAGTGTCGGAATTCCCAAAAAAGTCGGAATTCTTGAAATAATGGGCATTCCCTACAGGGAAATCGAAATTTTCGGGAAACCCAATTCTTCCGGGAATCTTGAAATTTTCGGGAACCCGACCCGACTTCTTCCCGACTCGCCCCGACCATCGGGTTCTCGCACACCCCTACTGTTCTGTATTTCATCTATCTATTTTTGTTACAAGTTCATAAAATCTGCTAGTAGCCACATATACACTGAGAACTATGTACATTCAAGATCCAATTTTTATAGAAAACTTGCTTTTCTCAATCAAATAAAAGGGTACGTCTTGTGAACATTTCCATTGTCTCCCTTCCAAAATTCCTACAAGCTTTGTTGGCATAAAAATTCGTGGTCGAATGGTAGTATTCAAATTTTATTGAATTTGGAAAGCGGAGACACGTTCTGTTAGATTGGCATGACAGGTATGTCCATTAAAGAGACGCGAAAAATTCTTCGAAGCACACCGTTTCGGCCAACAATGGTGCGCCGTCTAAATATAATAAAATTTAATTACCACCGCTAATGAAATAAAATCGAACGACCCGTGACGAAGAACTTTATCACTGGTCGGTGATGACAGTGCGGATGGACTGGTCGTAAGGGGTCTGCACCGGGGATTAATAAATGAACGAGTCCGACGAGCAAAGCAGAGCGGAGCGGAGCAGAGCGGAGCAGAGCAGAGGCAGGTACGCGATAGCCCGTGGTGTTGGCTCGTACAATCGAATAAAGTGCGAACGATTTTGAAAAGCGAGGTTATACCGAGAAGTCCGCGATGCATAATTCCGCACGGATATCCTCTCGGTTGCCGCTGCGGCGTGTTACCGATCCGATCAGAGCCGATCCATCCCCGGGACGAATTACGAGCAACGAAAATACCGTCAATAATTTCGAAGTAACGAGCGTTTTATTTACCCGAGCCGGTAAATATTTGCGCCGGCTTATATTCAGAATTATCGAGCACCGTCGCTTCGGATAAAAGCCCGGACCGGACGAAGATATTCGAGGCGCAGCCGCTCCGCGGTGCGATGCGCTCGTACGTTTTGTCGGCCGTATTTCCGCTTATTAATTAAAACGACGCGGCGGCGGCGGTACTGTTTCCAGCCGGGTTTCGCTCGTACGTTCGGAATTCGCATAAACAGAGAAATAGTTCCGGAGGCCGGAGACGCCGCGCCGCGCGGCGGGAATCATGCTCTCGTTTCGCGCGAGCCAACTTCCGATCGCGAGCGTCTGCGAACTCGTAAAAAAAAAAAAATCAATCGGAACTTCTGTCCCCGCAACCTTTATTCTCCCGGAGCCTCTCCAGCCTTTTTGAATTCCTGCTCGGGAAATCTACATTGGCGCACGCAATCGATTTCCGCGCGAATGTTCTCACCGATCTCGAACGCCTCGTACTGTGTTTCAGCCGCGTTTCTTAATTAACCGCGCCCCGACACCCGCGGAAACGCTAATTAGAGGAACCCCCGCCACGGTTTCCGTGAACCCGCTACGAAAAGAGAGGGACCCACGCATTGACCCATCTGCCGGATAAACTGCGGCCACGTCTCGAAACAATTAACACGAAGGCGCGACGAATCCCCGCCGTAAATTATCGATTTCTCGCGGCCAGCACATTGAATTATACGGCGGTGTTAATGCGCCATCCGGAGAACGATCGGACGCCGCGGCCGCTCTGTCTTAGCACGATTCTTCCGTGCTGTCTGTTTGTCGAATAAATTAACGCGGACGAGATGTACAGGTTCGATGACTCGGCCGCTTTGAGAGTGCCGGCTTTACCGGCACTGGGATTCGGATAGTAGGACGCTTACGTCTGGCGAATTTATTTAACGGGGCCTGGAAACTTCGGACTCTCGATGTTTCGCGAAAGTATTCCGGATGAAATATTCCGATCGAAGTAATCAAATATTCTGGTTCAAGCGATACCCGGAATTTTTTTTAGCACTTTCATAGAAAATTCATAGAGTTATAGCTGACACACCAGTCTCTTTCTAAGCTGTACTTCTAAGCTCAACAAATAGGATATACTAGAATATACTAGAACACTAGAATATAGGGGAAAGTACCAGAATATACCAGAGTATACTAGAATCTACTAGAATATTCCAGAATATACTGCAATATATCAGAATGTACAAGAATATACCTCAATACATATTCCTGAATATTCCAGAATATACAAGAACAGACCACAATATACTAGAATATTCTACAATACACAAAATATACCAAAATAAACCGAATCAGACCAGAATATACCAGAATACATATACTAGAATCTCCTAGAATATACCAAAATATACAAGAACATACCTGAATATACCAGGATATACTAGAATATTCCAGAATACGCAAAATATACTGTAATATTCCAGAATATGCCAGAATATACTAGAATGTACTAGAATATACCTGAATATACCAGAATATACTAGAACAGCTGGTATACAAGATATAGCTGAATTTATTTATCAAGAACTATACATTTCACATGTACGATATTATGCGGATATATTTGGACGTAACTGAAGTAACAGTCAGAATTTATTTAACCATTTTTATGACAACCTGATAAAGATATACATGCTGACGAGCGAGTCTCCTCGAGTGAAATTGATTTTATCAAATTCACTTTTAAGGAGAATTTTATTTATTTAAAACGCAGGACACACGGTGTACCACACGCCCATTCCAGAATGTTCGAAGCCTCGCCCAGAATTTTGTCAAGCAGTTTCATTAACAATTCATAAAGTTATAACGAACAGACGTCAACGAACAAATACCCTTGACAAGAGAACCGAATAAAATGGACCGACTCCCACAGAAAAATTCCAACTCCCGTCACGGGTAAAATTATTTACGTTGCACAACAAAAAGTGCTTGTAGCCGCCACCGACAGCGCGTAATATGCCGAACACGTACGGCAAATCGCGACCGGTTCTATCCAGCAGTTTCGAAGAAAAACGCGTTTAAAGTTCTCGGGTCACCGGGCCATGTGACTTTCGAACCTGCACAGCTTTGTCAATTTTACGATCCTGGGATGCGACGTTTCACTACAGACGAAATATAAGGATAAACCTATCATCTTATGGGACTTCGCGTCTCATGATTTAAAATATCGACTGTTCAAAAAATCAAGAGGTTTTTAGAATTATTTGTTTATTTTCTCGTATTCGAGAGACTGCAGTGACAATATACAGCTATTTTTAATTTTAATTCCTACCACCGAGGATGCTGTCAGCAAATTTTAGTTCCAATGGGTAATACAAGATGTGACACGAAAATGATAATGGGGTTACGTGACACCAAAAAAGTGGGCCGCAAAAATACATTGCATGATAGGTCTATCCCATACCTCGTCTGTGGTTTCACCACGGAGACATTTTTGTACGGTGAAGAAGAAGATACCAGAAGGGAAAATTCGATGTTCCATGAAACATCGCGCTCGATGTCCACGGAGGGAAGGATTATTAAAAGGGAAACAGAAAGCTGTACGGAGGCGAGGAAAAGGGAAAAAACAAAGGAAGGACGCGCGGCGCGCTCTAATGGAACAAAGACACGCACGCGGGTGCCTTGGAATTGGAACGTACGGAATGAAAATTACACGGTAGATTTAATAAAGCGAGGATCATACGGGGATCCGCGCGTAATTTCGTGCGCAGTCTCCGGAGCCTCTAATGACGGCCGCGCTGGTTCCAACACGAGCAAGAGCATCGCCGTTCGGATTTTTCACCTACGCCTTCGGGCGTTCGTCGTTTCTCGTTCCCCGTGGCCCGAAACCTTGCCCGCCGGACCGTTTGTCTCTCCCTCTTTCTCTCTTTCCATCCCCCTTCTCTTTCCTCCTTCTATCCTTTTTTCTTGTGCACGCCGTAAATTCGTATCGGCGAACGGCTACCCTGATTTCGTCCGAGTCCTGAGTCCCTTGCCCCCGTTTCTCCCTTCTTATTCGATTACACAAACCCGCAAATTATCGAATGCTCGGCTCGCCACGCCGCCGCCCGTTTCCGCCGACTCGACCCATTGTGCGCCCTCGAAGGTCTACAAGCGATAGAAGTTCCGAATATCAATAAGCTCGCCCGCTGCCACGAAGAAAATTTTATCCAGCGCGGCCCAATTCGCCTATTGTTGCTTACCAAGCCGGCGAACAACACGCGAAACTGCCTCGGAATATCGTGCGAGGTTTAAAAGACTCGTGCAGTTCGAATCTGGACGGTTTCACCGATCTGTCGCGATCCTGCGAGACCCGATGACTATAAAGTTAACCTTTAGATAGGAAACACGCACGGAAATTTGTCCAAATTTTCCTGATAACGGATATTACTATTTAGAGGGAACGAAGTGTTGCTCGAGTTTCTTTGAAAACATTATCAACTTGGCGCTTCTGAACGCTTTTTGGATGTGTTCGTGTAAATGAAAGGATTTATGATCCCTCACCGGTTTATAGCAGCCTGCTATTGTAGGAACCGCCAATTTTTATGCGTCGTAAAAAGACAGTGCGCTATGGCCACATAATGAGTTAATTCAAAGAGTTTCCAAGTACTTCAAAAATGAAAGATCTCTGCTTCATCCTGGCCTAGAAGTTTCTCATTATTTAACCCAACTTAAAACTAATTCCAAGCATACTGAAACGCTCTTAAGTCATACTAATGCTGGAAATTTGCCCTAAGGTCGCACCCCTTGCGCCATCTGCTGTACTCATTAAGGTACTGTATTTTGATAACCTCTCTACTATACTGACTCTTGTCACACGCATGTCTGCTATGATTAAACGCATTATTATCTAATTCAATTCATAATTGAAACACACATCTTAAGAAAATAATAACTAATAACCAAGTCGATGGTAGAGAAACTCGACACTGGAGATGGCAGTGTCGACAAAATATGTATATTACAATTGTGCTTGCATCGGTGGACAAGTTTATTTCTGAAAAATTTATGTTTAACTCAAGTTGATTGTCAGAAATCGGACATTTCAAATTAATGAATTGCAGAAGGAAAGTGTAAAGAACCACATAAAAATTACTTGAATAAACTGCGAAAACTTTCGCTTTCGCGAGGTATGTACTTTCTAATGGAGAAAACTATTTCCACAGGAAACAGTCAGCATCTGGGCCACGGGAACGGCGCGAACAATGATCTGAGGCAACGGGTCAATTACTTAAAAAATTGATTGCCCTCACGGCGGAGAATTCAATTACCCCGCAGCTTACAGTGATTACATCGCGGCGAAGGATTAGAATCCACCGAAGGCGGTTCGCGCTCGGCGTGCTCTCTTTACCGGTTGTTAATTTATATTTTCCCGGGCGTCCATTACATCGCATTAAGGCGTGCGCCGGTAACAGCGCTTTAATATCCGGGACAGGGGTAGCGCCGGGGTTTCTAAGCATCGATACAAAAGAAGCCTGTAATCGCTATTGCATAACGCTCAAGAACCTCGGGTTTTCCCAGTGAATTTCACGATTCGCCGTGCCCGCCCCGTTTCCCCCGGGGCACCATGGGTCTGCCGTCGTCCCATCGCACGTCTCGTTACGCCGTCATTGTTGTCGTGAAAGCGAAGATGTTATGATAGGCCGGCCCCGACCCGTTTTGCGGATTCACTAACAGAATAGGAGAAAAAGAGGGAAACGACTGTGAAGATCGACTGAGACGGAATGACAGAGGGATACGGAGAACACAGAGGGATAGAGAGAGAGAGAGAGAGAGAGAGAGAGAAGACGCAGCCGCAGAGACACGACCAGCCCCCGAGACTTCGATCCCTCTCACGGTTATCTGGCCCTGAATGGGCGCAAGAGGTAGGAAACAGCGCGTCGCCGTTTTGCTCTTTTCAGAGGGCCCCGGCCGACACTGCGATGACAGGTAGAGTGGCGGAGCAATTGAAATAACAACGGAACGTTAAGAAGGAAGCCGCTGCACCCGCAGAGAGAGAGAGAGAGAGAGAGAGAGAGAGAGAGAGAGAGAGAAAGAGAGAGAGAGACTCGGCCCCGGGTGTGCCCGACCGAATCCCTCGAAAAGTTTCTTTGAAAGGGATCCGCGCGCGCGATGCGATGCGACCCGACGCGACAAGCAGAGGAGGCATTCGTCTTCCGTCCCGGCTCCGACGAATTGCAAAGCGGCCAGAAAAATTGTCCTTTTGAGAGCCACGTCCCCCGATGCCGCGACAATGCCCCGTGCCCGCCGATGCATTTCCA
Source organism: Halictus ligatus (assembly GCA_028454255.1). NCBI lineage: Eukaryota > Metazoa > Arthropoda > Insecta > Hymenoptera > Halictidae > Halictus > Halictus ligatus. The sequence goes on along the minus strand of CM052146.1, from coordinate 3,928,231 downwards.
CCGCCACCCCCGCCAACGATATTATCGTTCGTTCCGTATGAATTAAATGGCCAGGCTCCGCGAAAGCTCGTAAATAATTCAGAGCTACACCGTCGAGGGCCGCGTCAATACTACCCGGCTCTGTAAGCTTTCCGCGGGAAATCTTGAACAGGTACCAAACCGCCTTCTCGTTTTTCTTTCCCGGTTTTTCTCCTTTCTTTTTTCCTTTCCTCCTCCGTGGAATCTCATCTCGCCGGAACGTCGCGCCGCGTCGCTGCAACGCGACGTTTACGGCCCTCGTTCAATATGTAAAGGCGAGGCTGGAAACACTGCCAAAAATTCCGGGCACCCGTGAGTTATTCCTTTGTCCCTGGATAGATGGTTATTGGCGGGTTAGGCGATCAGACGGGGTGAGCGTCGAGGCGATTAACCTGTTAACGGGCGATCTTTTATTGGCGAGGTATTCGCGCTGGTGATTCGTACGAGTCTCTATTTTCGTTGAATAGTTTGCGAGAACTGAGAATCTGAGCGAGGGATTCGCAATTTCCAAAATTAGAGAATTTTTTGTAGTAATAATATGATAAGACTGCTGAGAAGTTTTATTAATCCCTTGCACTACGGTGTTACGGTTGCTGTGATTAGAAGTACTTCATAAATAGACTGCGGATTTTATACAATTTATTGAGATGATTAAATGATGTGATATATTTTCATTTCATTTCAGTTTCCCTACAATTCACTTGGATAATCTTCATTTTGCACGATGATCCGATCCTCATCACTTTTGTATGAATTATTGGCGTTTGAAAATTGTAAGCGCACATGTAGCAGCACAGTATTATTCATCACTAAACTGTAGATTTTCTATATTTATGGCAAAAATGAGCATTTACGATTTGACACAGTGAGAAGGTTAATAGAACTGCGAAGTATCGACGTGTCACTTTCGAGCCAATTAAATTATTAAAGAAAATTATAAATGCACATGTAGCAGCACACTATTATTCATCACTAAACTGCAGATTTTCTACATTGATGGTAAAAATGAGCAGTTACAAAGACATTGGCTATATATTTTTTGCAACAGATGCATAGAATTTTAATTCCACAAAGATTGGCAGCCTGTTCGTCGCACGATTAAAAAATCAATTATTCCTACCGCGGCTCTAACGATCACCCGCTCTACTCGAAGAAACACGTGTAGAACGACATGTGAATATCAGCGAACAAAAACAAGTGCCTCGGCTCTTACGGGACGTCCTGCTAAAACAATAGCTCGTATTTCCACGCTTCTCGCGGGCGGCTCTAATCCCTGATCGCAGTTCTCGCACGAACGCAGAGTAATGCTCGGAGTCGAACACCTGGTGCGTCCTCGAGCGAGCAACGTTCGCGGGGATGGTTGCGCGGGTTCGGAGCGGAATAATCGGCTGGTATATTCGTGGGACAAGCGAAAGGACAGGCGTCTGGTGTTCGCGGGACAAGCCGCCAGGACGAAATCACTGCCGTCTAGGTGTGGCGGGAGAGTCATAAGCCCATAAGTGACGAGCCGATGGAAATTGGGCCAACGCAAACGACAATGGGCGACGCAACTGAACGCAACCCGAACGCGGCGACTCGAGCACTCGTAGAGCCAACAGCTGCGGCACCGTGGAGAATTCCGAAACGCAATCAATTTATCAGACGGAAACGCGAACGTGACTAGACTTAAGCATATGGCCGATTTAACGATGTCGGGCCCGGAGAAACTGGATCCATGACTGCGAGTAGCGCCGGGAGATTATACAGGTTACCCCGGAATATTTTCCGCGATGACACAAAGCCAACCGGCTTGCGACGGGGTTGGATTGCGAGAGTACGCTCGGGAGGGGGCAAAAGACGGGCGGGGGCTAGATTCGTTGAAAGGAGGAGAGGTACGAAGCCAATTATGCGCGGCACCAGCGGCGAATTTGTTACGGGGTTGCGTTGCAACCGAACGCGACGCGACAATGAAGCGACACAACAGCCTGAATGCGCTCAATGGGGAGAGAAATTTTTCGGACAGTCGAGGCTCGGCCCGACCCGCGATGACTCGCCTTTGTGCCTGGGAGTTTTCGGGTTTCACCCAGAACCGCCGCCAGTTCCACGGCGAGCATGATTCCGCACATTTCGTCCGAGCGAAACGCCCCCGTCTATCACCACCGGCCCACCCCTCTTTTCCCGTTAATTACTTTCTCGTTTTTGAACGGCGCGGCCCGCCGATTTTTTCTTTGTCCCTGATTAATGGATACGGTAAATGCTCGCGCGCAACCAGCGCGCCGCGACGCGCCGTCCTGCCATCGTCCGCGAGATTGACAGCGACGGCGAAATATTCCGAGGGGTGAATGGGTAATTTTTTTTCAGGGCTGTTCAATTTCGGGCTTGGAAAACGACCGATGGCCCCTCCGCTTTAATGGAAACGCGTGTTATCGAACGCGACATTGTTCGCGGACGATGCAAGTAGCATTGTGGGCTGCTGCGACGCGATGGCCGCCGCCGCCGGAAGTGCAGGTGCAAGTGGATTATGGAGTTTTGAGGAGGATAACTCGGTCGAGCTCGAAGCCCCTTGTTCCCGGTGTGATCTTGGACGCGGTAATCTGTTAGTCGCCGGAGATTAGTTCGTTCTTTGTATTTGCTTGTACAGGGTGCTCCTGAAATCCTGATACCACCGGCTGGTGATTCTACATATTGAAACGGGACGAAAAAGCGGGATTGTATTTTTCTGTTCGGCGCCTCGGTTTCGAGAAAATTGTGTTTCAAGATCGGGCTCGCGTGCTGTGGTATTTGCAGGAAGTCGGAAGTGTAGGTCATGAACTGGCACATCAATCAATTGCTATAATGGCACGCGTATTTGCTGAATTTTAAAACTCGATTTTGTCGAAAGTGATAGGCGTAAAAAAATATTATTCCGTTTTTTCGACTTGTTTTTGGACTGGTATCACGACTTCGGAAACACCCTGTAGTGATAAAAATTCAGTATAGCTATTACCAATATATTTTCAGTTAACATTTGATTCCTTAATGCTTAAGTGAATTATTGTTATTTTAACTATTATTTTTTTTTTGTTCCCATACGTAATATATTTGGCCAATAACGAGTCCAGATATCAAAGGTTCAATTATACTGGCTCCAACACAAACGCACCCTCACGAACGCACAAAACGACGCTTATTAGTCAGAAGATGAACGGTTGATCGATTATTTGTGTACGCGTGTTCTTGTTATCGAACGAAACGATTGTTGTTATTGTTTCTTTGGCCATTTAATCACCAAAATTATTTATACATTGATTTTAAATTCTCCAGGCAGCGGACCGTGGCTCGATTACATTTTACCTCAACAGAACCCCAAATTAACGAATATTTTATGCATGTAATGAACTTGTTTATTATGTTCGCGGCAAGCGGCGGCAGACCAAAATATATGTAAAAGTTAAATATTTACCCAGTCATGATTATAATTAGCTTTCCTAAAGGCGTTCAGCTGTACGTTCCCCCGGGAGAGTATCAATAAAGCTCGGAGAACATGTGGAAAATAAACATGTTTACTGGGCTGGTATAATAATAATTGCGATTTTTGCTTCGATATCGATCGATCGAAGAAAATCTATTTAAAGACAGCTTTGTAAAGATGTTTCTTCAGTTGACGATCACGGTAAAGTATACTCAGTTCATAAAAATAAAATAATTTTTTATTAAAAATAAAAATAGAAACCATATAAGAATGTAATAATGTCAAGATTGACAATGAATGACTAACAATTGAGAATGCTAATTTCTTTTGAGCTTGTGATTCAAAACAATATTCTTCTTCTTTGAAAGACTTCTTTTAAATATAGTAGAGACATTAAAATTGCTATTAATAGGCTTCAGGGGGGTAAAGTGTTAAAACACCCCCTACAGGCGCTGCACACGCAACTCCGAGGGGAAGTTTCGGATCGCGCGGATCTTCGTTTTATTAACGACCGTTGGCGGGGCGATTCTTCTTACTCAGCTCGACACGAATTTAAATGGAAATTACATCTAGGATTCGCGACGGATTCGCCAGGCGACGAACCACCATCGTCTCTCTTTCTCTCTCTCTCTCTCTTTCTCTCCATCATTCTCTCTTTCCCTCTCGGTGCTTGAACCGTAATAACGGTGGCCGCGTAGTCTCGGTCGGACACGACGGGGATATCCCGCTTTTGTATCGGGAAAAGTGTAACCAGACGTGGCTAATTCGAAACGTCGGCCTGGGGAAAATTATTCCGAGGTCCGGAATGTTTTCGTTTCATAAATAAAACGGGCCGGGCACACGGCATCCGAGAGCCGCCAGTGAGCCACGATAGACCGGTGGCGAGTTTACACTCATAACATCTGAAAGTTTGCGCCCGGTGGCCGGGCGTTAAGGTCAGTCTGTTATTTCCGGGGGCCACGTTGCTCTCTTTTCCCTCGTCGGTTCCCGGTTTCCTTCGTCCTCTTCCAACCCTACTCCCACCGCATCCTCCCGCAAACCCCATTAAATAAACCGTGTTTCGTTTCGCGACATCCGATAGCTATCCGATCGACGACGATCTTGGACATCCCGCTCGGAAAGTTCCGTGACTCTCCAACCCCTAACCAGTCGGGTTTACGGTGCGCAACCAATTTCTTTCCACTAGATCGGAACTGGCCGATGGTTCCTTCGAAATCGAACGCTCTAGCCAATTTACTCTGCCGGCACCGGCAACGCCGCTAAAATCTTATCCGTTATAGATGTGCCGGTGTTTGTTGCACGTTCTGCGAGATTTATGGGGTGGCCGACACCCCTCACGAATGATTGGGGATCGCTTTGACTGCTTTGGAAGGGTGTGTGTATGTGATTCTATTTTTCTGCGAATTTTTGTAGTTTTACCGATAAGTAATCAATTATTTTGGAATCTACAACAAACTTTGTAGTAAATTTCAAGTTTTTATTTCTTAATTTATTATATAATCTCCAACATTATCAAGGACAGTTTGTCATCTTTCCTGCAAATTTTCAGTCCCCCTCTTATAGAAATCCAGGGTTCGTGAGGCAAAATATGACTCAAGGTGCCTCCTTGCATCTTCTACAGAAGTGAATGTTTTATTTCTTACATAATGCTCCAGAAATCTGAACAGATGATAGACGGTGCAATATTCGGTGAGTACGGGGGGTGCGGTAAAACTTCCCATTGCAATTCTTTGATTTTTTCTTGAGTGATTTACTCTGTATGGGACCGGGTATTGTGAATTTGCAGTATTATACCTTTTCTATGGACTAAAGATGTCGCCTTTTTCAATAGTTTTGAATACAGCCGTTGTAATTTCTGACAATGCAACTGAGCAGTAACTGTTTCTCCGGATTTCAACAACTCAAAGTGAATTATGCCACGACAGTCCCACCAAATGCACAGTAACACCTTTCTAAGTGATAAGCTAGGTTTAGGGGTTGATATTGCGGTTTGGTTTGCAGAAAGCCATTACTTGGAACGCTTTATGTTATCATAAAGAATCCATTTTTCATTTGCGGTAACGATTCTGCTAAGAAATGGATCTCTACGAAATCTGGATAGCAATGAAGTGAATATTGATCGACGAATTCTTGTTGGTCTCAGATAATTAATGCGGTACCCATATTCCTTGCCTATATGCCTTTCCCATTTTGTGTAGGTGCCTTTGTATAGTTTACCACGTGGACCCAAGGCTTCTCGATAATTCTTATATACTTAATTTTGGATCAGCTTCCACTACAGATATTAGGGTGCCATTATCAAATTCAACTGGTCGTCCACTTCGTGGCCTGTCAGAGAGATCATAATCACCAGCAGCAAACCTTCTGAACCAACGTTGACACTTGTTGACCTTCAATACATCTCCATAAACATCATAAATTTTCTTTGTTGTTACCGTTTCTTTAAATCCCGCATGAAAATTAAAAAGTATGTAGTGACGAATACGATTCTCGGAAGGTACGTTATATGGACACCGCCATTTTATTACAGGGTTGTAAAAAAATTATACTTTTTAGAATATTTCGAACACAGGCAGCTTTACCGAAAACTGTAAAAGAATACGTGTTTCCTCTTCAACGATCGGTACAGAACTAAAGGCAAAACAAATTCTTTGCAAATAATTGATTACTTATGAGTACCCCTAATATTTTTTTTTGTGACTGTTGAGTTTTATTCGTTTTTAATTTAAGTTATTATTTTTAAATCGTGGCTTTTTCAACGTCTTCATCAGTATAGAATAAATTGAATAAACTGCTCTAATTTGGACTTTTATGGCTGCTGGTTCGACGGCGATCACCGCGTTAAAGGAATACCGGTGACCATCGAGGGGGGCACATGCACGCTTTATCGATTTATATTGCACGAGCATGAATCCACGAAAATTCTCGTTCCCTTCTGGTGACTCATATCCGATCCTTCGCGCTAACCGAACAACACGCGAGGGGAAAAGCGCACTAAAATGGGGATCGTGGAATGGTTCGTAAGGACACCCGGCCAGGCGGGGGTGCAAGGGGACCGTTGGCGGTGGCAAAAAAAAAAAGAAAAAAGTATAATCAACGTAACCATATTTTACGGAGGCTGTATACACGTCCGGCGTATTACACCGGCTATGATAAAAGTACAAGGGACGTCGGAGTGAAAAATTTCCGCCGAGTGAAAAAGGAGGGCGGAACGATCTAATGTAATATTTTTCCGGGCCGCGGATAAACATTCCTGCAATTCCCGCCGGGAACCGGAACAATGAACACGTTGACTGGCCGGGAGCCACTGAAACACATCCTTGAAATCAAAGTAATTTAGTTGATGAATCCGAAACTGCGGAATTAAAGTTTAACCATAATTAACCATTTGCATGGAATTTAATCTGCACTAATTTTTCACGGTACGGACGAATGCGCTCGCTAACGTCAATGGTTTAAAACAATCCTTTCAGTCCCGGCACGCCACGATCAAATTTGATTTGCAGGAATATGTGCGAGGAAAAAATGAAAACGCCATCGCTGTCTCGTTTTTCAAATTTATTAAATGCTGCGTAGTGCTTCGTGAATTGTCGAAATCTGAACTTTGTGCTACGTTTGAATAACAATGCGTGTAAAATTAATTTTGTGAAAGATCGTGAATATCAGAAATGTTTAGAAATAAACACGATTACGCGAAAAATGTCTCGCAGATTTGTTCACTAACAGCTGTCGTACATCTGTTTGTCCAAATTGTATGTAAAACTTTATGTTAAAATTGATATGGATATATCACATGAGATTTCTAGTGGAATGGACATGTAGGAATCGTGTGACAATTTTTTAACTCAATTTTCAATTTGTATAACTGAGTATATCTGAATCTATCTGTATATAAATGTAAATAACAAAACTCTGTCAGATTCTTTAAAAATTGTAATCAGTATGCATATATTTGAAAATACTATATGTACTGCACTTTATCTAATCGCACAGCAAACGAAAGCAAGTCTGTGTACACTGAGAACCGTTTTTACAAGAACGATAGTGTCGACACACTCCTAACTTAAGGACCATGTTATTAAACCAATTTACTGAAAACTTTGTGTGTACTTTGTTGTAAACCATGACAAGACTGTGGATTGGTATGTTAAATAAAAATTGTATTCATCAAGTGTGAGAAACGGAAGCTAAAATTTCTTTTTTTAACAATTTTAATTAGTAACAGATGGTCTATCGATATTCTTAAATAATTGTAAGCTGTATACTGTTTAAATCTTCACATTTTTATGTAATAAATAAAAATCTTATTAATAAACCTATTATCGTCTTATTCCTTACATTTACTCCGAAGTAATCATTTCTATACATAAACGCTACCTGTGCCAATACCTATGTCGACGATAGCTAAATAAAAAAAAAATTGTCTGCATCGATTACAAGAAATAGAAACTAAGTAGACCGTTATTTCTGTACTTGTTAATTTTAGTGGACGAGAAATAGTATATCGACATTTAAAATTGTTTGCATTTTCCTACAATTTCAAATTTTCTCTACTCAATTTTGTTATGAATGCATAAAGATCCCTAATGATAGCGAATGTATAAACTTCTGAAGAATTTTCACGACCAGACGGCGGATTTCATGAATTCACGACGGAAAAATGAATCGATGAGATCGAAAACGAAAAGAAGAAAAGAATTCGAGAGTATTAGCGTACTACTAGCAACTTACCAAAATGATCACAGAAAGAGGATTCTATTTGGCTCCGGATTCTCATGACTGAAGCAGGAAATTTTGCTCTCGCCTAAATATCCGTCCACTTATCAAACACCGCGACGATCAGACCGTTCGCCGCGCCGCGGCAGCCAGAAATTCAACTGCCACGGAAAAATCATTGAGCGAGCCGGGGGGTGTGTAACGAAGGATCGCCGAATTGAAAAGAATCGAAGAGGGTGGGTGGCTTGAGCGGGGGTGGTATGAAATTTTCGTGGTGCACGCGACCTCGGGGCCTATGGAAATGAAGAGGAATGGCGGCGTCGGCTGGAGCTAATAAAATGGGGAGAAAAGGTGCGGGGGATGAAAGGGCGGGATAGAGAGAGAAAGAAAGAGAGGGAGAGAGAGGGGGAGGAAGAAGGTCTTGATAAGATAAGGAGCACGAAGCGCGTATTAAAAGTGGAAAGTAGCTCTTAAGGAAGACGCAAGAAGCGGTCTGATGACGAAGTTAGCCGCGGCACAGGACGGGAATCGTCGAGCGCTAAAGCGAAGAGACGCTTTCCAAATTGACCAAACGCGCCACAGAGATAAGTCTGTTAACGACTTTACCGGGAAGCGGGGGCCGTCTGTGTTCTTGCACGAGAATGAGTGGCATGGGGGAGAAGCGGACACGCCATGGAAGAAAAAAAAATACAACCGACGGGAGTTCGCGCACAAGACCGTGGCTAAAAGCGCCATAAAAATGTTCGCTGCGCAAACATTGCGCGATGCAGGTGCTCGCGGTGCACGCCTGGCCCGGTGTCCGATAAGATTAGTAGAATCTTCTAAGAACGCGAGGCAAGCCGCGCCCGGCCGTTGTAAAATCGCGGGGGACGAACACGCGTCGCCGAACAGACTATCATTTTCATCCCAACGGCGAAGGATCCGCGGGGCCGTTTCATTAGAGATTCGATGCGCGACAGGAAACTACGATCTCGCTAATGAGGGTGAAACACACACGTCCCTCTTCCTTCCTCCCCTCGGGACGATAACGAGTAGCAAATATTGACGTTTACACGGTTACCCAGTCTATTTTCGCTTGTTCTAATAAAGCCCGGCTTTTAGAAACTCTTACGCGATACTGCACGATAATTAGCGTTAAATTGCGCGATGCCGGGACGCGTTTAATATATTAATTTCCCGAGGAGGAGTACGTGTTGCTCGTCAAGGAACCCGTGTGTTGGAGTCATTGGAGGTGTGTGTGCGTGTGTGTGCATAAAGAACTGTTCAAAATACGTAGCAATTTGCGGTACGTTAAATTAGAATTTTATTATTCTTCAGCCTCACAGCCATGAAAAAGGACTTGGTTCACGCAAATACAATGTCTTATGTCTACGACTAAATTATTTTAAGTATTTTACAGCAGTGATATACAACTCGCCCTTCACTTTTATTCTTCTATGTACAAAGTAACGTGAAATTAGGATACTGTATAGCTTACAAATAGAGTGAACAGGATTTCAAACCCTCGCACGCTCCTCAAGCGAGAACTCGTCGATTCGATACTTGATCTATCGATAGCGAAATCAGAACTACCGAACTCGTCGAGGATTATCGATATTATTGACAACGCATTGAATAAAACTCATACAAAATCTGGAACAATCACGATTACTGCTCGGTAGTTCTAGCATGAAACAGAAATATACAATCATTTTGCGGGGAGCGTGCGCGGGCTAAATTCGCGATGTAACAATTACGGGTTCTCTGTTTCGCTGTTTCGGCGTGATTCGAAAATATTTACAAAAAGGATGCTCGAGGTCTTCGAACGCGCGCAATGGAGAACAGAAGTGTCCGCGAAGTATCGCGTTTGTGTATGAACAATACTCGTTAATTTAACGCGTGCCGAATGGAGTCGCCGTTAAAACGAATCCTCGGCCGGAAGTCCCGGGCGCGATGGCGGTGCACGCGTTCTCAGAAATTTCATAACAGTCGTTAGCCCGGTGGCACAGATTTCTATACGCGGAAGCCGGGCGGGTCCTCCACGATTTACCAGCCAAAGTAGAATCGGAGACTCGCGCGCTCGAGATCGTCGCTCGTTATTCATCCATTCATTCCGAGCCTCGCGATTCACCTGGCGGCGTGTTGCGTTCGGGATAGCGGAGCACATCTACAGGAGTGGGGCTTTCTCTCTCTCTCTCTCTATTTCGCTAGCGAAAGGGGAGCGGATGTCTGCACGCGTTTTACTTTCCGCGATCTGCCGCTCGGTCGAAACGTCAAGAGCCCGGGAGAGGTTCACGCCCGAGCGGGGACATGCCGGAAGAGGAGAGAACAGGAGAGAGAGAGAGAGAGAGAGAGAGAGAGAGAGAAAAGGAGAGAGGAAAACCGGGAAAGGGGCTCGCTTCATTTCCCATTCCTCGAGTTATCAATTCTCGCAAAAGGATATTGCGTTCTGCGACGGAAGATAATGGAACGTTCGTTAAACTAAATGATTTTAAAAACATCCTCCTGATATTCGCTGATCTCTGGGTCTCCGGTTCGCTTCCCGACGATCTTTTCGGTCGCCGGTCGGAGAAAGATCATTCTAACGCTCGAGGTACGAAATGAGATGATGTTATGAGATGGCAAACCGTTCTGGGTATTATTCCGTGGTGAAGTTGTTAATTCTTTGTGGGAGATGGTTGCGCAAAATGTTGGAAATATTTCCTTTAGTGGATTATAATCATTTATACCAGGAAGAGGAGGGGGAATATTTTGCAAGTAGCTCTAGGACACAAACTTTGAAGGTAAACTTGTAGTAATCATACTCTGATTTCAATCTGTCCTGCAAATATTTAGAGTTGCAATTTTTAAAGTATCAAACAAAAATGGATATTGTTCTAGCACCTTCTCACGAATTGTTCTGAGGACCGTACGAGGGTTGACCCCTTGCCTTACAATATCGAGTCATATGAAGATTCTGAACAGAGTCTAAAATAAGAATGTACATTATTAATAGACTGCGGATTTTATGTATTTATGACAAAACTGGGTAAGCACAATTTAAAGCAATGGATATATTAAAAAATTTAAAGTCACCGGCGTATTGGTTTCAACTTAATAAAATAATTAAAAAAATAAAGAAATTTTTATCTCGCCCCTGAGTCTTGCAATCAATGCAAATATTTTTCATTCTCCATAAAGATCCGCAGTTTAGTTATTAATTTCCTTTAAACCGAAATAAAATGCAACTTTGGCATTGTTAATGCGCAGCTATTGAAGAACATATTTGCACATAATGGATGTAAATTTTCTCCCTTTTTTTTGGAGAAAATTATTCTGTTTTTAGTAAAATAAGTTGTAGGGCAGCCTTCGAAGATTTCGGACAGAATCAACGTAAAATTTTAGAATAAATAAAAATTCAATGAATACAAATTTCCTTTTCCTTCCGGGGGGTCATAAGCGACAAGGAATCACAGTAATCGTGAAATAATTGGTGCCAGAACGCGTGTAACAGCGTCGCGTCGACAACCGTCGAGTAGCTTATCGAAAAGTTATTGTTGATCGGAGAAAACCACGTCGAAAGCGGAATAAACCTTTCTGAGGGCTTCAGATACAATTATAGCGTGGGAGGGAGGGCATTCGAGAGGATGTAGGTTACAGCAGACAATGCAACGAGAGAGAAAGAGAGAGAGAGAGAGAGAGAGAGAGAGAGAGAGAGAGAAAGAGATAGGGGGAGAGAGGAAAGCTGGAGAACGGTTTTCGAGCGGGGTCGCGAAGCTAGGAAGACCCGGTGGCCTCGTAAAACACCTTGCTGACAATGAGAGGTTGCGGCGGGGTGGGTTTCGAGGGCTTGCGGAAGTGCATTTCGCCGGGGCTGGCGGACAATGCAACGGCGACGGGACGACGACTGATATGCCAATCTCAGGATGTAATACCGGGGCTTGTCGATACGCGGATACACGTCGAGCCAGCCGTCTTCTCGCGGTGACGTGGAACGGCTGTCCGGGATATCGAGGACCGTTTCCCGGCGGTCCAAGCGCGAACGCATCATTTTATTGTCTCCGATTGATGCATCGGGCACCGACGAGCGCGCGTTTCGCGTGATCTCTCGCGAAGGTCGACTTTCTCACGGATATGGAAATTCGCGGAGGTCCACCATTTATGGAGAGGTATGGAATAATGACAACTTTTCCGTCAACATAGTACTCTTTTCCAAATATTTCTTCCTTTATTTCTCGCTTCAGCATGAACACAACTGCGCTCGCAGTCTCACTCGTTGTATCCAGTTGGCGAAGAGAAGTATTGTCGGATTTTTCTGTGGGAGCACGTCTCCGGTCAAATGAAATATGTTTTTTCAATTCGTATGTAGACTGCGGATTTTATGCTTTTATAGTACGAATTAATAGTTCAACAGCGAGACTGTTGGGACGTTAGAGGAATCAATTAATAGAAGAAACACTTTTTGGTTCTCCTGTTTCTTAGAACATTTATTTTGCACAAAGATCCACAGTCTGCATACTGATGAGACCTTGTATAGCGTGTAACAGTCCAACAGTTGTGACTTTAAAAAGATTCATTCTATTTTTTAATATCTATTTTATATTTGACGGTGAGCAATGATATCAACGCGGTGCAAACAGTACAAATGATTTTTAATAAGCACACCGATGACACTCTGAATAAAAGGTTCATGCACAGACTGCGGATCTTTATGCAAAATAAACATTTTCTAGCAGAATTGCAACAGGTTGGGGTGAAATAGGAATTTATATTCTTTCCAAATATCTTTAATACGTTGAAAATAATGTAACAGCATTTTTAAATTTTTCTAATGTTTTCACTGTTCTAAAATACGCCAACCCATTTCCGTCATAAATGCATAAAATCCGCAGTCTGCTCGTGTAGCTCCGGGACGGAGATTTTTACCAAAGATGCTCACTAATTATCCGGCTATCGGACAAGATACCAGCGAGGATAATTAGCGATACCGAAGTCCCGGTTTGAGAAGCAACCCCGAAAATTCCGACAGTACATTTCGTCCAGCCTAACGCTTTCGTTTTCTGTATCGTTACAGATCCGCGACCGCGGTATCTGGACCCGGTCGGTAATTTTTTTCCGGGTAACGACGACGTTTCCAACGGTGCGCGTGTAATTAAAGCGTCCCGGCGCGGTCCGGTACCGGACTGCACTGCACTGCACTACGGATCGTAAAGTTTATCGCGCGCAATTTGCGTAATGCGCGTAGAAAATTCTAATGACCGAGAAGCGCCGCGGCTGCGCGGTTTCTTTCAATTAATTCTGGAGTGCGCGCCGTTTGGCGCCTGTGACTAAATAAATAATCGAGCGTTGAACACGCTCGCCGCCGGCAAAAGAAAATAAAAAAGAAAAATCGTCCGGAGACGTTTCCCGGGGCCCACGACGAACAGAAAAGGACCGGCCCGGTATTCGAACCGGGAATTAATTAAAAGAGAAACGCGCCGGCTCGAGCTTTCTCTGGAGCTGGTCCGCTCGCACACGCGCGTGTCAGCGCCGCGCCGTTCGAAACGTTATCGCGAGCCGTCGTTATTCTAGAACGCTACACAACGGCGGAGATCAACTCCGCCCGACGACGCACGGCTACGCCATACATCGCCTAATTTTCATAATCCGAGAAAGAAAATCCGGGAAACGCCTGACGTGCTCGCGCTACGTTCGCGACGGTCGGTCTGGTTCGACGGCTGCGAAAAATTCTTTCTGCTTTTCAAGCGTTTTCTTACGCCCCTTCCCGCATAATGACGACTCGTGATGCAAATTGTATACGGAGTTTTTAAAACTCCAATATTAAAGATTCGCCTGTTACCGATATTTAAAACTAGAACTACCGAGCCAGTCAGAATGACTGGTTCCTAATTTTCTCTTTCACTATTACTGAAATTACAAAAATGTTTTCTGGCATATGTTGGAATAAAAATGGTATGGGGTTTGAATAGATGCAGTGTTGTCATTATTACAAAGCAGAATACAGAATCAGATGTATTTATTACTCGGTAGTTATAGTGTTAAGTATTAACCCTTAGCACTCACTTAGTTAGACTGTAAGGCGCCACTAAATATTGCTTTTTATTATTATTATTCAAAATGTTTTTTGCATTATTAAATTTGTTCGTACTTAATAAACGAGTAAATTGCACCATTTTCGTATGTATAACATGAGAACAAATATATAGAAATGTTTCCCTTTCGAGTTAAAATAGTTTCGAGTGCAGAGGGTTAACTCATTTGCATCATTAGCGTATCTATACGCTCATTTTTCCTGGTCACTATCACCGGAGCGTATATATACGCTTAATTTCTTCTTTCTTATAACGCTAAAATATGAAGTTATTTTACTTGTAGTGATTTTTGTAGTTAAATATAATAAAAGAAAAAAGTTTGGTGATAAAGGCCTTCACATTCACATTTCCTTATGATGCAAATCGGTTAATTCGGACGTTCTCGTTCGAAACAAATTCAACGCATTCTTCAAACGTTGCGTGAAAAGCGCACCGAGTTCGGGATTAGAATATTCAACAGGCGTCTTTAGAAAAATTCCGTGAGCCGCCAAGCCAGAGAGACCCTTTAAGATTTCGAGCCCGGAACGACCACCCATCGAGGGAGTAAAGGGCTCGCAGAAAGATGGTGGGAAAACGTGGGAGAGGGTAAGAGGGGAGAGGTAGGGAGTACCGGTACAAATCCTCTTTTAATTTCTAGCGTCCCTTCGGCCCGGGAAAAACGCAAGCAAGGTCGACGGCGAATCCCATTTGTCTTCCAGATTCGGTCCAGCCGTTGTCAGGTACAAATGTAAAGGCCGGCGGTAACAGGTACGCGGATCGCAGGTTCTACCTGTTCCCTCGGCAGACGCCTCGAGACTCGAGAACGGATAGAAGAAGGGGGCCACAGGCGAGAAACGAAGAACACAGCCCCCTTTTCCCGTTTCCTGTTTCGTTTTCCCCCGGTTCGGACTTCGGTTTCGGCCGGTGATCTTTCTCCCGCCTCTGCCTCTGTCTCTGTCTCTGTCTCTCTCTCTCGTCGAAAGTATGGTTGCGAACGCGGGAGACTCCGTGCAATTAGGAGGCGGGACACGTATTCGAGGTTCGAGGACAGTGAAAAGCATTTTTCACCGGTCCGATCCGCCGGGACCGCGCGAAGCCGATTTTTATCCGCGGTTCGCACGCCTCCGTGTCGTCGCATCCGTGTCGCTGGAAAACACATAAATACAAGGGAATTATGGGGACCAAAATTGCTCCGGGTACATTCAACAAAATAAATAAAAATAACAGAAGGTATCACGTGAAGTGGGAGGGTGACTGGTGGTGGTGTGCGTTATGGGGGCGGGGGTGGCAACGGCTGATAGCGGACCAATCGATGGAAACCCATTCTCTTTCTCTCTCTCTCTCTCTCTTTTTTTTCTCCCGCTGCTCTGCTCCGCTCCGCTCGACTCGCCCTCCCCGCCGCGCGACTCGTACATCATAGCCGAAATCGAAACTGACAACAAAACCCCACCGCTAGGCGTATGGCGTGTAATAAATCACGGTAAAAAGAGCACGATATCCTTTCTCCCCTGCGAGAGGAACCCTGACGAGAAACCCTAGCTTCTCCTTTACCGTCTCTGCCTTTCGAGCTGATCTTACAAAGCGCGCCTACGCTCCGACGCCGAGACCAAAACAACTCGGAGACCACCATCTAGATACTCGACCCTCTTCCGGGCTAGATATCGTCCTTGAAAGTATTCGGGACAGCCCGCGACTCGGATTCCCGCGAATTTTTATGCTCTTCCAGCCGCTCGGTTATGCCGAGAACATCTTCCTTCTGGTCTTCGTAAATCAAGCGCAACTTTCGTAAATGTACCCGTCCACCTCGAGCGAGGTGTAATCGAAATCTTTTCGTTGTTTCTGTTACGAGACTGCGAATAATTGTGGGTTAATATTGTTCGCAAAATTCAAGAAAATGTGAACAGTTTTGAGAACCCGAATAATTTTATTCTTCTTCTATTTTTTCTTCAGGACTTGGTAAAAGGTTAGTGCCCAGAAATTCTTACAAAATCAGAGTAATTTAATTAATGAAACCACTAGAAATTTAAAATGTATTATAGGAGATTCTGTCTTAACCCTTTTGAGTTCGAAAGACTTCAATAAAATTCGGTTTATCTGGATATCTCATGGTAGAGACGAATTTCTAAACCCAGTCGAAAATCACTGTCATATTTGACTGACGTGGCTGTTAACTTGTTAAAATTGATACAATACTATAATCCTTCAATACTATAATAATACTATAATATAATCTGTTCAGAACTCTTCAGGAATACTACAGGTATTCATACGTACCGCATGCAACATCATTGATGAACGGAATGGAACGGAATAAAACAGGAACCTACTGATGCAAAAGACAAGTCTGCCTCGACATAGGGCCACAAAGGGTCAATAAATTACTCTCTCCTTCAAAAAGTGGGAAGAGCTAGATTTAGGCTAGTATTGGATTAACTGCTTCTTCAATTGTATCAAAGAGCAAGCAATTAATTGTTTGCACATTTTCCTGCAAATTCCTGTGAATTGAAGCGGAACCTTTCTTCTACCTATTCATTAAAGTGTTCTACTAAAGTTCTACGTATCCATTAAGTGGTATGGCATTAAAAATATATATATATATAAATATATATAAAATAAAATATAAATATTTTCCGTTCTATACTTGATGTAAAAATGTTGAATCCACAGTTTCTCTTCGTATGAAAAATAGCTTGGACCTGGTGGGAAGTAAATTTGAAACACTTCCGGTCCGTGAAGGGTTAAACTTCTTAAAAGAAAGAGCGCATGCATGTATGTATTGTGCATTTAATTTTACTTCCACGCATCGCTTCAAAGTCATAAATAGATGTTACGCTTTCTCGACGCATTCCCAATGATTTTCAATTTCGTCTTGTTCAATCGATGTCTATTTAAGTTCCAAAAAGGATTATCCAATCATAAAGAGATTCAAATCGTTAAACATGGTTCCGAAAATCCACGGAGAGCTCGATAGAAGATCAATGGAGATTAACGTGTCATTCACGCAAGAGGACACCAGATGCAACGCGAATTGCGTACACGTGACAAACGGTCAAAATAATCATCCCAGCATTATTAGAAACGTTCGATGTGTATTCCCCGATTTTCTGGAGATTTTCCGCGAAGATATTGGTGGTACGTGGCCGAGTTTCAGGATAGCTTTTGCAAATCAGAGTTTCCCTCTTCAAGGGAGCGTGTCCCGCGCGACAGAGGCTTTAGCCGCCACCGGCGTGACAATCTTCCGGTGACAATGGCTCGGCAGTTTCCATTCACGCATTGTTCGACTAATATATTTTTTGCGTAATCCCGTAAGACGACCGGGATCGAGGGTTATCCGTGGGACGCAAGCTGGGCCCGGTATCGGTGCGGCTTATCACAGGCGGATCAGCCGCTAATGGAAACGCCCGTGGCGTGAATGCGACACTGCCGAGGATATATAAAAAGGGTCCCGGGCAACACACGGCCCTGCTGCCCTTTAGGATTCACCCCCCGGGTAATCGAGGTCGGTGACCACCGCGGAGGAGAGAACAGCTGAAACTGAAGCTTGTCACGAAAAGTTAACGCGCCGAGGACCGGTTTTGCTCTTCGGGACCTCCGGGTCATTCGATCCGAGAACCGAAGGGAGCCCAGAACACGTGGGGGGTGGACTAGGGAACGTTGTCGCAAAAATCTGGGATGGGGAGACGAATGGAACGACCAATTGACTTTCCTAATTTTCTCGTACCGCCGCGACAAAGCGCGGTCGCGATATTCCGCTTTATGCGAAGGGCGTCACCCCTCTGTGGATTGTTTTAGAGAATCGATTCACCGATTCGGGACGATGACTCTTTCCTCCCCGGATGAAAGCAGACTGATTGGCGGTCTGCTGGTGTTATCGACGGGGCTCATAATGGTAGACGACGTGTTGGGTCAGGGGTCGGTCGAGCCTGTGCTCGGAAAGTCGAATTTGGAATTGTTTTCCAATTCTGTTTCGTTGTTTCTGGTTAACACGTTAAACGCCGAACATCAACCCCACAGATTCGTACAGAATCAGAGTAGTTTAATTAATGAAACCAAAGCTAGAAATTTTAAATGTATTATAGGGGACGTCGCCTTAACCCTATTGAATTCGAAAGATTCCGATGAAACTCGGTTTATCTGAATATCACATAATAGAAATGGATTTCTAAACCCAGTCAAACATTACTGCCAGTCATATGTGACTGATGTGGCAGTTAACGTGTTAATAATAATATTATTTTAAATCTACTGGAGGAATTACTTGATAGGTATCTTCAGGACACCTCTAGAATACCTGTCGCTGTGAGTTAGATACTATAATTGAGTCAAAGTAATTTTTGTAGCCCGTAAAGTATTGTAAAATGGGCGAAAAGTCTGTTCTCCATTCTCAAAATACTGTCACTTTATACCCAAACTACTAATAAATTATTTATTTTATTTTATTTTAGCACTGATGATAGCTTTTTAGCTATTTATACCGAAGATGGTATTGAATTGAACAGAATCGCTGGAATTGTAGCAAACTTCGATTGCTTATAAAGTATTGAACATGAATGAAAATATACAAATATACAAATATAAAATATAAAAAGCCTGATAGTAAACGATTTACTAGTTCCATAAAATTCTAAACCGTAGTGAAAAATTTCATTTTCCACACTAGATCAGCCCTCGACTCTTGGTAGACTCCTTAAAGATATACAGAAAATCTAATTTTATAAAATCATGCTGTACATTGTGCACACAACGTCATATGGATGACTCTACTCTGAAAATATATTCAATCTCTTCTGAACTACGAGAACTTTTCGTCCTTGATTGACCACTTTTAACCACTTCGCGATCGCGGACGAGTTATCTCGCGACGCTATGTCGCTCGCGCCGTGCCACAGACGAGTTATCTCGCGACCAACCTACAAAGTAAACTTGTTCGCGAGACAACTCGTCCGAGGTCGCGAAGTGATTAAGGAACATGTACAATGTAATACACGTACAAGACAAGAAAGCGACAATTTTCGAAACATTGCCGAAGGGCGCGTAACCCATCTATTTCACCAGAGTTACAAAATGGCCGAATTTCCGAGGAGAGACGCGAAGGTGTTGAACGGACGGTTCGATCCGCGGAGTCTCATCAGTCGCGCGGTTTACTATCCGTGTAACGGCGTCCACGAGAAAAAGGTGTAAACGAAAGGAAGCGTATCGGTTTAATAGAGATACCGGCCTGTTATCGTGGAATGCGCGGTCGTTGAAAGGCGTCGCGTCGCGTCGGGACGCCGAAACGAGGCCACGTTAACATTAGAGGGCGTTGAATAGGCTGTCGTGCAAACGTGTCGCGGGTGCTTCCATTGAATTAAGAATGACAACGAGCGAGGCAGGCCGGTGGTAATCGATGAAAGGTAATGCGCCCGGCCGATACAATTGCAACGACGCGATATTCCTTTACGGGCTGGCAGGGAGCCATCCCATAAAAGCGGACTTAATTGGTAAGTGGGTGAAAATTGTCGCGCACCGCGGGGCGATTTCCGATCGATAGAGTTTTCAAATTTAACGGGGAACAACGGGGACGGACCCTCTCTGACGAGGGTACCCCCCGAGACAAAGTGCGTCGGGTATAATCCGGCCCGCGGTACACTTTCGGACCCGTCGTCCATATGCTCCCGCAAAACCCGCCCGTCGAAGATGACCCCATTCACGGGGCACGATTACAATGGCGCGAAATGTGCTGCCGTTAAATCGGGCTTGTAGGTCGAGGCCTGGCCCGTTCAATGGCTAGCACAGTAGTCTCGTTAGTTTGTCAGTCGGAAATGATATATAATTTCGGACCGTCGACATTATCGAGGAACGCGCGGGCGCGTACGTTGTTCGTAGAGACCTGGCCTGGCTCGGCTTTACGTTTAAGCGACGCTGTAAACCCGTTAGAACCCTTGGGCGTCGAGCGGGTTTTACTTAGAGAACGACCCCGATCTCGAACTTAACGCGACGGCGATTCCGTGTTGCAAAATGTTTGGTCGTTCGAATAGCGTATGTGTAGACAGTCGTCTGGCGCCGATGGCCCTAGGAAACACAACAACGGCCGATAATTTTTCCAGCGTGACCGGTAAACGATTGGACCGCGGATTCACGGCTAAACCAGCAATGGAAGAGTACTCTCGAATCGAATCGGGACCAAAGGAGAATCGGATTGATCGCTATAGAGTTATTTCCGATTGTCGGGCTTGCTCCGCCTCGATTTTACGCAGGCCACTACTTTTCATCACCATTGTTCAGAACCGCTACTGAAGAGGGAACCTCATATATTTATATTTATATTTTTTGCAGTGGACTTTATCTCCGTTGAACGGGTAAAAACAGCCCTCGAAGTATAAGGTGAGAATCATATTTAGTTGTGTGTGTGAAAATTGTATTTAAATCGCGAATTAAATAGTATAGACTCGATTTCTAAAACATTATCAAATGCGTTTTTAGGTGTAAAAGTTTAAAAACTGCCCTCAAAATTTAAGGTGATAATCATATTTAGTTGAACACGAGAAAATTGTACTTTTAGTCGGAATCGTGAATGGAACAGTGTGGACTCGCTTTCTAAAACATTATCAACCGCGTTTTTTTAGGTGTAAAAGTTTCAAAACAACCCTCAAAATTTAAGGTGAGAATCATATTTAGTTCTGTCTGTGAAAATTATATTTAATCAGTTAACTGTTGAGTTTAATTTCAAAAATCCCTCACGTCGCGGAATTAAATTCAAGCAATGACGAATATACACGTCGAACGCAGACCAAATGCGGCTATTATAAAAGCCGAAGCCCTTGTAAAGCTAAATGAGAAAGAATTACTTTTTTATTCGATAAGAATTTAACAATTCATTAACGTTAACTGCATCGCAATAGAGTGTCGGATTGTCGAGTATACTCGTCAATCACAGTTAACTGGTTAAATCGTGAATGAAACAGTATAGGCTCTCTTCCTGAAACGTTATCACCTGCGTTGTTTAAAAAAATCTAAAATCTAGATGCAGAAACTAGCGCCAAATAGTGAAGGTTTAAACAATAATTTGATTTGTTACAGTCGTAGGCTGAAAATTGTAATACACATGAATCTATTCATAAATATATTAACATGGATCTAAATTCAGATAAAAAATGTGGTAAAAAGCGAAGCTTGCTGTTATCAAGAAATTTCTTTTCGGCGTCGTTGAGCGGAAACGAACGTGTCCAACTTCTCGAAAATATCTGACGACGTTTAGCTCACTTTGGGAGAAGTAATTCCGTTTTAAGGAGACTTTGGAGCTCGACATCGCGTCCCCCGAAAGTTTCATCAAGATCCGCGCCGTCACTCGGGTACGAGTCCCTTGTCGGACTGTCGGCCGTGTTCCGCCGTTTGGCGGGCGACGTTTGAGAGAGCGAAAGAAGCGCAAGAGGATCGAATAATGTCTCTTACCTAAATAATGGCAGTTCTACGTCCATTGATGCTGCGCCGGGGGCGGCGGCGGCGGCGGCAACGGCAGCGGTCTCTCGAATACAGGTATGGGGGACACGTCCGGCATGGCGAACCTTAACTTCTGCCAAAACAACTTGTCCCCCCACACCAGCACGGTGTGCGAGGAGATCCTCTTTTTGAGATCGGCGTCGAGATCCCGCGGGCACACACCGCCCACCAGGAGCAGGATCACCGAGCGGCCCTTCCCTTTCAGAGCGTCCCTGAGTGCCGCTTTAAACTCGAACCTGGCCCACTCGCCGTGCAGAAAGTTCTTCGAGAGTACGAGGATGGTGCGTCTGGAGGAGTCCGCGGCTTCGGTGACCGCGTCCGCGACGTTGCTGCCGGCCCCGAGGTCTCGATAGTGCAGGCATAATCGATAGGAGGTCTCGAGATTCGGCACGAGGATGGTGGAGACGAACGCCTCGTCGACAGCGGAGTAAGAGATGTAGGCGTCGAACGGTTTCTCCTGATCCTCGAAGGCGGCCGTCTTGTAGCAGGCCCTGAGGCCGCATCTGCTCGCCGCCCATGTCCTCAGGGCTCGCCGGTGCTTGAACGCGCCGCACACCAGCGCCACCATCGCGAAAATCAGCACCGCGGTGGCCAGCACGAGCGGCAGATAAGCCTCGAGCGGTCGGGTCTCGATCACCGAGGTCGTGCCGGTCAACGCCGCGCAATTCACGACCGAGCCGTTCGCCGGCATGGTGATCGGCATGCCGAGGGAACAGGTGACGCTCCTCCAGTCGCTGATCTTCGCCCGGTTCCGGGACATCCACTCGCGCACCCGGTCAAGGTACGAGCACTCGCAGCTCCAAGGGTTGCTGGACAGACCGATGTCGACCAAGTATGGGTTTTGGCCGAGCTGCCACACGGCGAACGTTCCCAGCCGGTTGTTCTCGAGCCGCAACACCTCCAGCTGGCGAAGCGGCAGGAACGTGCCGTTGTCGATGTACGTCAGCAGGTTGTTCTGCAGGTAGAGCTCCTTCAGGTTCTCCAGCGGCATCAGCTCGACGCCGTTCAACACGCTGATCTTGTTGTTCTCGAGATGAAGCACCAGCAGTCGTTTCAGTCCGCTGAACGTGTGGTTGCGGATCGCGATTATGTTGCTGTCGTTCGCGTACAGGATCTGCAGATTCTTGCGGCCGATGAACGAGTGGGAGTTCAGCTCGCCGAAATTGTTGCCGTCCAGGTAGACCTCGGTCGCGTCCATCGGCAATCGTCCCGGTAGGGTTTTGTAGCCGGAGTTCGAGCAGTCGACCACGTTCGCCGACCAGGATTGGTCGTGGTAGCAGGTGCAGTTGGTCGGGCAGGTCATCTCGCAGTCGCAGGCGTCGAACTCGCAGCAATGGCAGAGCGCGAAGCAGTGCGCCTTGTACGTGCAGAGGAACTGCGAGGATTTCGCCTCGAGCAACGGTATGAACGACTTGTGACGGTCGTACGGCAGCCGACAGTAGACCGACTCCAGGTCCATCACCCTCGGATGCTGTCGCAGGGACAACGAGTTGATCCTCTGCAGCCACTCGGTGGTGCACTCGCAGATGAACGGGTTCCCGCCGATGTAGAACTCCGGCAGCTGCCTGTTGGCCGGTACCTGGGTCAGCTGGAACGCGGACAGGTTCATCTTGACGATCTGGTTCGCGTACAGGTCCACCCTGGTCAGGTTCTTCTTGTCGAGGAAGGTCTGCGGCTCGACCGTCTGTATCAGATTGTCGTTGACGAACAGAAGCTCGATCGAGTCCGGTATCGATCGCGAGTGGATCCTCGTTAGCCGGTTGAAAGACACGTCGAGCGTCTGCAATCTCATCCCCTGCGGCGCGACCCCGAGATCCATAATCAGATTTTTATGGAGATCCATCCACTGCAATTTTGCCGGCAGAAAGTTGTAATCGAAATGGACGATCATGTTGTCGGACATGTTCAGCCAGAGGAGGCCGGGCGCGCTCGCGAATATATCGGACATGTCCTGCAACAGATTCGAGTCGAACCGGATCGCCTGCAACGCCGGGTTCGCCGCGAACGCCGAGTCCTCGACCATGTCGATCTTGTTCCGTGCCAAACTCAAGATCTGCAGCGCGGGCAGTTCCGCGAAATCTTCGTTGGTCACGTTCGTGATCTCGTTCCCGATCATCCTTAATCCGTAGAGGCTCGACATGCCGCGGAAGCCTGGCCGGTTCAGGCTTCTGATCTGATTCTCGCCGAGATCGAGGGTCCGCAGTATCCTCATGTCTTTGAGGGCGACCGGTATGCTGTCCAGATTGTTCCCGGACAGATTCAGGTCCTCCATACTGGAACAATTTCGAAAGGCATCCGGATGGATTCCTTCGAGCTGATTAAAGTCCAGCGAGAGGAGGGACAGCGCGAACAGACCGTTCAGGGAGTACGCGTCCAGGTAACTTAATCGATTGTACGCTAAATCTAGCGTGTGCAGATTACTCATCGGCGCGAACGTGTCCGCCGGTATCGTCTCGATCTCGTTGTACTGGAGGTTCAGTATCTGAAGGGTGTACAGGTCTTTGAACAGGGCCGGGTCCAGCCTGCTGATCCGATTATGCGACAGGTTCAAAAGTACCAGCCGAATAAGCCCGGAGAAGGTCGCGGAGTTCAACCAGGAGCTGGTCAACGAGTTCCTCGACAGGTCCAGAGCGACGAGCTGATTCATGTCAGCCACCAGTCCCGGCGACAGCACGCTGATCGAATTGTTCTGCAGCCGCAGCTCCTTCAACGACTTCGCCGCGTCCCGGAACATTTCCGTCGGCAGCGCAACGATCCTGTTTCCGGACAGATCGAACGTCTCCAGGGAACGGAGACCGTGCAGCGCCTCGTCCGCCACCATCGAGATCGCGTTGCTCGACAGGTTCAAAACCCTGAGCCGTTTCAACGACGAGAACCCGTACGCGGGCAACACCGAGATCTGATTGTTCGACACGTCCAACGATTGCACGTCCAACGAGCACGGGAACGGCGCCGTGGTCGACTCCGGTTGTCTTCTAGGGTGTTTCTCCTGAATGTCCCGGAATCCCAGCTCGGTGATGTCCTTCAGCATGTTCCACGAGATGTTCAACGTGAGCAGGTTCGACAGCGGGCAGAACAAGTGTTCCGGTATCTGCCAGATGTTGTTCCACGAGAGATCGATCTTCTCGATCTGCGGGACCGCGTCGAACGCGCCGCTCTCCAGCTCGAGGCTGTACTTGCCCTTCCGGCCGTTCAGGCTGCGCACGGTCAGGTTGCGAAGGTCCCGCAGACCGTTCAGCACTTTCGCCGGCCAGTGGACCAGCTTGCACCCGGTCAGCTTCAGCGATCTCAGTCGCCAAAGCTGCACGAACCCGTCGACGTTTAACACGCCCGCCTCCAGGGCCTCGGTGTCTTCGCAGACCACGTTCACCGAGGTCACGTACTCGCTGGTCGCCTGGGAAAAGTTCGTCCTGAGACTACCGCCACCCACGTAACGGTGGACGCAGGTGACCGCCCCATCCTGCCGCGAGTCCCACGAACAGTTCTCCGGCAGGTCGAGCCTCGGCGGCAGCTCGCTGGTCACCGCGAGCACGTGGCACACCGGGATCACCAGGCAGTAGAAGCAGACCAACGACAGAAACAACGACAACAACACCGATCCACCGCGGGGCCTGACCACGGGATCGACCGGCCGGCGCATCTTTTAGCGTTCTCGGTGCCTTCTTCTTCCCTCGGTCGCGCACCTACCGATCATCACACAAAAACCACCCCCCGCCTCACCAGACTTCACTAACGCACGCTGTCGTCGCACGTATACGCCCTCCAGTATTTACTCCGACCGACTGTCATGTGTGGCCCCCGCTGCAATCGATACGCGAAACTTTCCGCGGCACCTGCCTCCGCTAAGATCCGACCATCCGGTGCAATCTCGACTTCCGCCCGGCTCCGGGGTGCACCCCAAAACACCCTGGCTCCGTCCTCCCCGCGATTCCAACCGCGGCGACCCCAACACTTCCAGTATTTCACACTTCACACAGCCCGGGGGACACTCTTCCGGGACCGATTATTTACTTTCGAAAGACTGCTCTGTTCCCTTATTCCATCGTGTCCTCCAATCGCAGTTTGGTAATCCAGAAGAGTTACTCCGAAAAAAAAATCTTGCGTAAGGATCGAAATCCTTCCGGATATAAATTACGTGAAGTGTCCAATGCACAGTTTACTATCCGCCGGGACGGATGGATACTGTCCGACGGTTGCCGTCCTCTGTTCACCGAAATCCCATCGCGGGACTACTACGTAGAGGAAGCTCGACACCGCTCACTGGAGCAAGAGAGAGGAGACTGAACCGTAGGGTACCGACGACCAGCAGGGCACGAAACCGAGAACACCGTAACACTCGGTACGGCGGCCACCGCGCAACTGACGCTTCGGATCTCCTCAGCATCTAACTCGACGCTGCGTCCACCAATCGTTCCTTCCCCCACCAACGGCGGCAGCACCGACACAGACACAGAGCCGCCGGCACACAGTCGCCGACACGAACGAAAAAGGGACGTACACACGCGCGCAACGCAGCAAGGACCGGCATCCTACCACGTCGAGCACGCGCCCATCGTCGTGGCCCTCCCCACGGCGGAAGAAAGACGGCATACGGTCCCTCGGAACCCTTTACTCGTCCTTCTCCCGCCGACTGGGAAATCGCGCGCTATACCGTCGCGCGTCGTCGCACACCGAAAGATAAAGTCCGCCTGGACGAAACTGTATTATGTTTTCCGACTTTAAATTCCGCTCGAAATAGCCGATATCGCAATTAGTTTTCAACGTGGATTTGTTAGGCTCGATAGCTATTCTATCGAAATGTTTTGTAAGCGGGGAAAAGTGAAATCTTGGAAGTTGTGATTTTTGGAAGTGAAAGATTTTTGGCAATTCATCGAAGAAACTCGATAATGCGAAAACTGAATTGTGGTATGATTTTTAGTAGCTCCTCAGAGACGACATTCGAGTGCCAAGGATAGCCCTTGCTGTATAATAACGAGTCGCGGACAAAGATTTCAAACTAAATATTTTTACATCTTTATTCTAACCCTTATGTCAATGAGAGTACCTGGTACCCACTTTCAATTTTGTGACTTCGGTAATATTTTTCTTGAATTGTGGTATGATTTTTAGTGGCACCCCGGAGACGACATTCAAGTGCCAAGGATAGCCCTTGCTGTATAATAGCGAGTCGTGGACAAAGATTTCAAACGAAATATTTTTACATCTTTATTCTAACCCTTATGTCAATGAGAGTACCTGGTACCCACATTCAATTTCTTTTTGTGTCTTCTTTAATATTTTTCTTGACAAATAGAAAAACCATTTCAGACTTTTATGCTCCTGGGTAATCAGAGATTAATTTATATTTTAAATATAAAGATATGAATTGAAACTCTATTGTGCAACAACTTTGAATATTGTTGGAAAATTTTGGTGATAAAATTCTATACTTTTGTCAGTATTATATAAGCGTGGCTGTGAAGTCATAAAAGTTCTAATCGTTGTAACTTTAACACTTTGACTGCCAAACTGGAAACTTTATGGAATTATGGAAAATTCCATAAAGTCAAAGTAAATTATTTAATGTAATAAAAATTGAAATGTATGATATCGTCCTCCAACTTTCTTGCACTTCTGACAGATCCTAATCAAATTTGGTACTATAATCTATATAACTACTATAATCCATTATCCATTATCCATATATATCCATTATATGAAGTTCATTTTAAAACCTGGACAAATAATTCCGTCATCCACATATGACATGGCGGTCAACGTGTTGAAAATATATTTGGAACCAGGTAGTGATTAAGATTTTATTAAACATGAGAAGGCGAATTTTTACTCTTCAACAGATGCAATAGTAAAGATTACAATCATTTTATTACAAGGAAGCAGAACATTAACATAAGTATAATCATTATTTTAAAGCCTGGATAATTCCGTCACCCACATATAACATGGCGGTGAACGTGTTAAGAAAATCATACTGTATGGGGTTAGTGGGATTTTGAAAATTGTTTAATGCAGTTGAGACACCGAATGAGTTCTAAAAAAGATTGTGTACGTATAGAGTCATTTCTGATCGCAAGAACATTACTTTACTTGTTTTCTTGGAACTGAAATTTTCAATTTTGCCCAGCCAACACGTACTGTTCGAAACATTGTGCGTCGCCTCGTGTATACACGACGCCAGAAGCGGAGGTTTCTGCTATCTTTACCCCTTCCTTGCCCTTTTATCTTCCTCGGCGAGTTTCCCTTGTTTTCGAATCCGAGGGCAGCTGGTGCTCCTCTTCCACGATTCCGGGTTTTTGAACGTTTTATGTTGGTTAAGCGACTCGAAGTCAAGCATGTTCTTTCTAATCAAGCGAGTATTTGTTCGCGAATGAAAGAGACTTCGCTTTATTCACGGATGCTTATCTGTTGCAGGAAAATACTATTCGAACTGGATTTTTCTTGTGTTTTCCTACAATACTTCTTCTGTCTCTTCACTTTGATTTATTTTATTATAAAGAGTCTGGTTTTTTGGATCGTTTCGTCTCAGTCGAGAGTATTTTAAGACATGTTTTTGATTCAGTTTATTCACGTGTTACTCCATTTTATTTCATTCACAGACGTTTGGATGTTGCAGGAAAAATTCTATTGACAATAGACCGTTCTTATATCTTTCCCCTTTTTCCTCCTTCTCTATTCTTCTTTTCGGAGGACATCTGGGTCTTTTATCTTGGTTTATGTAACTTGTGTACTAACCTAAGCCAAGTATACCGTTCCTTATCCGATACAGAATTCTTCAGGAAATAAAGAGACCTATTGTCAGACATTCATGTGTTACTTCACTATTTCGCATCATCCACAGGTGCATATGCGTTGCAGGAGTTTTATAGAAAACGAACTGTTCTTCCTTTCCTTCTTCAGCTTCTCTTTATCTCTTTCTATTCTCGATTTCGGGAAATCTGAGTCCCTTCTGACGTGCATCAGGTTTTTCGATAATTTTATTGAATCAGCTTCTGGAAATTTACTCACACGATCTCTGCAACGAATTAACTGTTTAATCAAAGTTATATGTCTTTGGAGAATATGTAAATTCAAGCACTCAAGTGTTACTTTATTATTTCACGTCATCCACAGTTCTGTTGAAAACAGCACAGAGAACATATACCATGTTATACACAGCACATTTACCATATTTATTCTCTCTGTTTCTGTATTCTTCTCTGTCTTTTATCTTTAAACGCAAGGGCCTTTGTGATGTTCCGTCTATACTTTACAACGTTTCAGAACTTTTTGAAAATTTCATCTTTATCGAACACTTGGACAGTTGAACACTCGAACACTTTGTCCTGAGTGAGACAGCTTCAACTGGCAAAACTGTTTCCCGTAGATGTCAAAGTTTACAGTTACATACACTATTATCTTTGTCATTTTTTGGTCTCCATCGTTTGTCAGGGAATGAAAGTTGCTTCTCTTAAAAATAAATTCATGTTTATCCGCGAGGGAACTAATCGATGAGATCAGATTACTTATAATAATGTTTGAAATATTACCAGTCCATTTAAAGATAAAAAATTATTCTAAGAATACAGTAAATTCAATAAAACTGTACTTTCACTGCTCACTGCAGCGATCTCTCTACATATGTCGCCAAGGCCTGGATGATAAACGTCGCGCAATTATCCCTACTACCGCCGGGCATACACACGGGTCTCTTGGATGATACATGACGCTGGCAAGGCCCGCGTTGTTGACATATATCGAGAACTTGCTGTATAATATTGATGATTTTTTATTTTATACATATTTATTAAAATATGATAAAGTACCAGCAAAAATCACAATCTCCCGGGACTGTCAAACAGTAAAACAGCCTCTGGACCCATCCGACTCAAACATCACGGTCTCTAATCAACCTACCACAACCGACGCAGCATCTCTGCGAGAAACGTGGAGAGGCTAAAGACCCCAGGTGTGCCTTACCTATTTCACGTCTCGCGCAGACACCTGTCCGTTAAAGAGTGAAACACCGCGGAAAACGGTCGCACGTAGCCGGTTTCCATCTTCACGTGCGGTCGAAAGAGTTGCGAGGGTCCGAGTGATGTTGCGTGAGCCGAGGAGATCGTCGGGACACCTAACACCACGACGTAGACGGCCACCCTCGTCCAACACGATGAAATCTTATTCTCCCGGCTCGGCCACGACCACCCCGATCCGCCCGGAGAACCAGAAAAACCAGAAGAAGATCGTATCTCGCCGGGGACGCGTTTCCCGATTGCCGACCTTCCCCCCGCTCCCCCCCCTTCCCCAGGGGCCCCCCGCCTCCCCCCCCCCCCCCCCCCCACCTCACCGCGAAACACTATTTCTGATCCAGCGGACAGATCGTTCTCTTTATTTCGCGCTGCATTCTCGCGCACAGCCGCTGTATCGCCTCCTTTGTTTCTACAGCTGCATCGGACACATTTAGATCGCGCGGAAATGAAAGCGTGCACGCGCCAATTCCCTTGTGATTCGCGATACATTCCTCCCCTCCCCTCGCCCCGCCCCCCAACGCCGCCACAAACACCATTTCAGCGTTACATTCTACATTTTTCTTGTACATTTTGATTTTGCAACGCGAACCTGCGTTACATCCGGCTGAGTGGAGAGCTCGCTCTGTTTTGCCAAATACCGGCCCCTTTCAAACGATCGCAATTAACTCGATTTTAATCAAATATTTTTACACGATTTATTCTCCTGTGAATTACTGCGAAAATACGTACATGCTGCAAACGGTTCGGAGTATAATGTCGGAGAGAGAAATTCAGCAAAATTAATTTCAAGGTCAAAAGGTCAAACATTCTTTTTCACTGCGTCTTACTCTACTCGTCACAGGGATAAAAAGTGCTAAAGAAACCGTGGATCGAAACTCGACCATTCTCTTATAAAATTGTGATAAAGATTTTTTCAGTATAAAACTGATTTTAGTTATATTTTCCATATATATTTCGGGCGAAATATTGTCCAACCGTTTTATTCATCTTACATTTTATTTTTCCAAATGTCCAGAATATTTGTACACCGCTTCACAAATTCGAAGTTCCCGCTCAAAGCTCGCGGGATACATTTTAATACTGTAAATGTAAAAAATCGAGGAACGGAGGGCCAAAACGGAGCGCAGTATTGAAAACGGTGTTTGCGCAGAAAAATACAAAACGGTTGTTACCGAAGCGACAGAAAAGTCTCGGAAGCTGTTACTTCTAATCCGAAACCAGAAATGAAAAAGCAAAACCGGGAATCCCATCGAGCACGGTAACGCAACGCGCAAACTGTTTTTCGTCGACAGATTTGTTACGACTATCTGCGGCTCGTAATCATTTTTTATTGTTATTCTCGCTATTACTGCGAGAAATCCCGGCACTCCAATAAATCCCGGCACAATGGCGAGAAAATGCTTGGTCATCGAACACTTCAGAATTCCGGCTCTCGATCAGCGAAATCATCGTAAAGCGATTATACGGATTAGCGTCGTGAGACGACGTCGGTGATGTTATTAGAAAATTTTAATAACCGCGGGCACACCTTCCCGTGGATGTTCGCATAAACTCGGTCACGATAAATATTTTCGCGGCGTGCAAGCGATCTTTTTAAACTGTATCGATCCTGGTTTTCTCGAACGCTTTTAATATCACGATGCTCCATATTCGTCGTGAAATCGCGCAGTCGTCTATTGCGACGCCGAGTTCACATCCCACGTAAAAATCGTCCACGAACGTCCGTGCGCATGTTTCGCATTATTTCATGTGACGAAAATATATCAGCGTCCGTAAACGTTAATCTGAATTCCCTCGGAAACGCTGGTTTCGTAGGAAACACGATTTTTTCGCGTTTTTCATTTACCTGGCCGCGTGACGTCACCTCGCGGTATCTATTATGATATCGCTGGTGCTAGCGACGATAAGGAATTTATTTCAAATATTATTGCATCGGAAAATCGTGGCCGTGAAACTCGGCAAGGGATTTTATGCGAGTCGATTAAAACTAGTCTGTGGATTCAGCAAATATCGCCGGTCCAAATTTGCAACTTTCATTCGAGACAATCTAGAATAGTTTTATAATATTTTTGACATTTTGTGCGGAATCTTTAATTCGAGTCTCGGCAAATCGATCGACAGAATTTTATATTTGCATGCACCACCGGCTCGTTCGTGACACAGCTGCCATAATTAAAATTCGCATACAGAGGAGTCTCGGGGCATTACCATACGCTTTGTTCGCTATTTATTAAGACAAGAATTTGTTTATCGTTCAATTACGTCTGATACGCTGTCGGCTTATTCACGATTACGGAACAAACAGCTATCGCGAAGATCGTTTCGCTGCGATATGAAAATTTCTTTCCTTCATTTGTGATGCACTATGCAGGCACATCCGGGTGCGCGGGCAAAAATTGCATTCTCTATATTTGCATAATGATTCGCAGTCTAATTGTGACTAGAACCGGCGCGGAACAGATTTTTACAATTTAAATGCGTCTCATACCCGCGCGGAAATTGTTAATGATCGAAAACGTGCGTACAATAACACAGTCAAAAATATTAACCTCTTAACTTGAAAGGAGAATACTCGGGTATTGTAATATAATATCACACTTTTACAAAATAATTGTTAAGTTAAGAGGTTAGTCACTTTATTTGACATTTAAAAAATATGGCCTGTTACGACTGTGTTTATCGACACTTTTGCACATATTTTTACAGGTAGGGTTATATTAGGGGGACCCATAAGTAATCAATTATTTTGAAATCTAAAACAAACTTTGTACTAAATCCAAGTTTTTATTTCTTAATTTATTATACAATCTCCATCATGAAATATGACTCAAGGTGCCTCCTTACATCTTCTACAGATGTGAATGTTTTATTTCTTAAATAATGCTCGGAAGATCTGAAAAGATGATAGTTACAATTATGCCACGACAGTTCCACCAAACGGTTGTAAACAAGAATTATACTTTTTAGAATATTTTGAACACAGGCTGCTTTATCGAAAACTGTAAAAGAATACGTGTTCCCTCTTCAACGATCGGTATAGAATTAAAGGCAAAACAAATTCTTTGCAAATAATTGATTACTTACGGATACGCCTAACATTTCCGTTGTTCCCGATGCAATTCATTTAATTCGATCGCCAGAAATTGAGCAATTAAACGACAATTCTGATACTCCGTTAAGAACGAGAATTTCAATCAAACTTGAGGAGCGAATACGAAAGCAAGTTAATGTTTGCATCCGCGGCCGGGGCGAATTTCATATGAGGTTTCACATGTCTAGCAAAAAAAGGTATGGGGTTTGCGAATCGACTGGCGAACCGGTCTCTTCCTTCTTTTTCCGGTGTGTTTCCCCTCGCTCGTTCCTCTATCGCGATCCAGCCGATATTCGGAGCATCACCCTTGCTCATAAAAAGGTTTCGATCAATTTTTAAGTGGCCGACCGATCGGCTTGGTTTTTCTATTTCTCTTTACGGTCGCGGGCGACCGAAAGGGATGAGGAGGAGGAGGAGGTGGAGGACGGAGAAGAGAGTCCGAGGGGTTCCATGGGCGGACACGTATTTATACGTCGACGAGGGCCCTTCGCGGACTGTATCGAGATCTTCGATTTGTGTGGAACGCGACGACTGACTCCGCAGGATCAGGTCCTCGATATGCTCTCAATAAGCCCCGCTGATTCATTCTTGTCCGGCCGTCCCCGGGGACCTCCTGCTTGATCGATGATGATCCAGGATGATTTGTATTGTGCCTATCCAGCGCCGCCGCGCCACGGTGAAATGAATTTCGGGGAATCCGCGGAACCCGGTGCGCGCACCGGTGCAACCGCGATAAGCGGGATTTTCAAAGAGCCAAAGATTAGGCGGCATTACGCGTCGCTCGATTAGCTAGACCGAATGCCGTGGCTACGAGACACCCACGATTCACCCATCCACCAAGTTTGTTACAACAGGTCCGTGGCACGCGAGATTTCCACATGGGCTTCTTGCTACCAAGATTGATCACCGTCTTAATTGACGCTTGCCCCGACAGCACCGTGCGTGTCACCTGTTACGGGGAACCGCTCTCGTGCACCCTGGGTTGTTCGAAAATGGCTGGGCCTTTAGCCTGGTTAGGGATCCATTTATTTCCTTGCTCTACACGGCGTTTAACCTCAAGAAAATTGTCTTGCAATGTCATCTTTTAGCGTTCAAGGTAATTTCAAGGTCGTTCTGCAAACATACTCAATGGTTACACATTTAACATGTTCTTCTTCATGAGTATACAGGTTTTTCTGCAATATTAAAATTGCCTGCAACCATTACAAGAAGCAAAAGCTGGGTGGAATATTCTTTATTTTTTTTAACAATTTTATAAATTCTTTTAGTCCTCTCGCTGCTTAAAATTTCACCTGCACATTCTTCCCATAAGTGTACGCAATCTGAAGTGTAAATATACGGCCTTTTTAGATTTTCTCTTACCGTTAATCTGTTGATACTATTGACCTTTTAAAAAACCAAGGCATGCCACATAAAGAAACAATTGAATTGTGGAGGTGGGGACAGGGAATAAATAATATTTCATTATCCTTAACTGACAAAATATCAGACACTATGTTTGGCCACATTAGTCTACATCGCAGACTACACACAAAAAAAAAATGAATAAAACAAACCCAACACTCATGCTTATCAACGTTATCATGTTACACGTATGTAGCAACGTCGGTTATCCGAATCGAAACATCCATGTATCTTTCTCCCTGCAAAATCAACAACGATTAGTCGCCAAACAATCAACAGAACAGTCTCGAGCAGCGGTATTATTTAACCCACAGGCGAGCGTTTCCGTCGAGCCATAATCAAGAGCTGCGGATTACGCAAGTGCTCCGATAAAAATCGGGAAAAACAGAGACACCGGACTGTCTCGAAACGTAATTAATACTTCTTAGCCTGGCGAGAGCGAGGAGGATCAGTCCGCGCCGGTTCGTAATTAAAACCTGTTCGAGGGATGGGTGGGGGGTGGGGGATCGGAGGGAAGATCAAGGATCGTTGTAACCCCGGGACGATGTAGGCGGGGATGGGATCGAAGAAAGTTTCCTTTCCTTTCCGGGGCGAGAAATGCCCCCGACCGAAGTCAACCGTGGCACCCTAAACTCCGGCGTTAGCCAGAAATAGGTCTGGCTGTTGGTGGGCGAGCTGTGCACGTACACGCTCGTCTTCCGGACAGGTGTGGGGCACGAGGGGGGAACACTTGTTCGCGCTAGATAACTTTCGTTCTCCCCCCGCCTCGCTCGTTGTTTATCTTATTTACACTGTGTTTCACCATTCGCCGTTTCGAACTTCCTCAAACGGATCTCCTTCGTTGCTCGGGCCAATTGAGAGAGAACTCGGCAGCCTCTTCCAACCCCCTCCGTCCCAACCCCCTGACCGCCCCCCATCCCGGTCCACTCGGAACTTTCTTCTTCCTCCATCGATTCGAAAATCAATTAGCGGGGCAGATTCACTTTCCATGTAAGCAGAAGGCGTATCGCGACAGGAAGATCGCTATCTTCCGCGGGGCCCGGTGGATCGCGTCGGGGATCATCGGCGAAAAAGAAGTTTTAATTAAAGCTAGGATAAGAGTTTAATCGAGCAAAACGGATTAATTGCCCCGAGGGGCAGCCGCCGCCGTTCAGGGGGAACGAGCTGGCGAGGTTCAAAGAGAGACCTAGCCGTCGTGGTCCTTGTCGTAGTGACGATGCTGCTCGATGATTCCGCGGGTTCTCGAGTGCCACGGTCCGACAGGAGAGCACCCTCCCCGTAAATAATCGCGGCGAATGCTTCTCTGAAAGCCCTTTTTGCGTTCGGCAAACAAAACCGCACCGCCTCCGATACTCGCCCCGATGGGAATCGATGTTATTAAAAGCTACCCGACCTCCGACGGTTACGCACCGGCCGACGTGGCGCGGGTACTGCGCCAAGACTTTTCGTTACATCGATCATATGTCGCGATTGGTTCGGAATCAATTTAAACTTCAACTTTTACGTTCAAGGTCATTCTTGCGAGCATACTTAATGATTACACATTTCACATAGTCTTTTTCAGATTGCGCGTTGCTTTAGTGAGTACTAAGTAGAAAAGTACTTAACTTTTTAAAGTAAGCAATTTCATAAATACTTTTAGTCCTCTCGCTGCTTAAAATTTTACCTACACATTCTTCTCATAAGTGTATGCAATCTGAAGTGTAAATATACGGTCTTTTTAGATTTTCTCTTACTGTTAATCTTCTGATACTATCGATTTTTTCAAAAACTAAGGAATACCACATAGAGAGGCAATGAAATTGTAGAGTTCGTTGAATTGTATAGGAATTGTAGAATTTAAACTTCAGATCGAATTAGAATTCTGAGACCTCTGGTGGGTTAAGCATTTTATTGATTGAAAATTGGGTGACACGATTCTTCGTGGTCAGATTTAAAAATGAATTTTTCAATGAACTCTCGATATACGTGAACAACACCTGAACCTGAATAAATTCAGTTCTGTTATTACCATAAGAGAATGTAGTCTCGTTTAGGTCTCGGTAGCTCTAGTTGTCGTGAATTCTTGATATTTGTCAACAACACGAGTCTTGCCAGCGACATTGATCGTCCAGAAGACATTACTGAGCCGTGTTATGTTTCCACAGCGTCCAAGGCCTCTGGAGCTTCGTGGCAGCTCACGGGGTAGACCCCGCGGTAGTGGGGATAATCCGCGACGTTTATCATCCAGGCCGTGGCGACGTATATAGAGAAATCACTGTATTCGTGTGAACTGAATATTGTTACGTTTCGAAGGAGTTGATAGGCACTTTACAAAGTAATGGCTGTGATGAATACTAATCCTTCAAGCATGATTTTATTAAACAAATTTACTGTGATTTTGTAGGTATTTTTCAGGGATTGGTACTCTGTAATAGTAGCCTGATGAATGCCCATGAATCAGAGGGAGCCTAGAGAGTGGCCACGGGTTAAAATGCAGTGTTTTCCTAATAAAGGTACATGTCAGCAAAATATTGAAAATAACCCGACAGTTTATCTAAAAATTATTATAACCAATGCCGAACTCCAAGAGCTGGAGCAGGTACAACTTTTTACATATAAATTGTTATAAGAATTCCTCTGAACCAGATTTTTATAAAAATTCTTCTTGTGCCTACGCCAGATGCAATCAAACAATCATTGAAACCTGATAAATCCTAATATTAGTGAGTGATTGACACAAACGATCGACATAAAAATCGGTAGACACGTAGAAGACGTTCGGAAAGCAGAGCCGGCAGCACGAGCAGTTCGCGATTTCCTCCAAAAATTCGCAGCCATCTGTAATGACAACGATCTGGCGTCAACCCTGTAACGAACGCAGAGAGGCTATACGACAGCCAATTTATAGAGTGGTCGTTATACACGCGCAAGGACTGTGTCCTCTCGAAATATCATCTATTCGACGTCCCTCGGAGCGTATAAAGTGCTGCGTGTTCCCATTTGGCAAAATAACGAATGCGTGGGAAAAACTGCGCGGGTACATGGTACATCGATTCCCTCGTAGTTTTCGACGGAAAAAAGGGTAGCGAAAAGAGAGGAGAGAGACAGAAAGAGAAGGAGAGAGAGAGAGAGACAAAGGGAGAAAGAGTGAACTGCCAAGGCCGTGAAAACACGGCGCAGCGAGAGAGTTGCGGATCGCCAGCCTCTGACAGTCCTCGAACCGCTTTTACCGGGTGGTATAACAGCCTCGATCTATGACGTTCAGAAATTTTTGGCTGCGGGACATCGCCGGCCCCCGCCAGGTATAATGTGTCAGACAATAGCGTGCTTTACGGCGATTTGATTTACATCGGATTTTTGTCCGGGCGGCGGCGGTATTTCAGTCATGAAAAATTCGCCCGGAACTCGCTCGCGAGTGCGCGGGCGTGCGCACGGGTGCGAATCGCCGGACAACCACCGCGTCGTCCATCGGTGTTTGTCAAACAAGCCTGTCATTGTCGGCGCGACACGAAAGTAAAGTGTATAAAACGAATACCGTGTCACCACCGCGAACACCTGGTCAGATCCATACCCTGCGTCCGTATTCTTTCATTTTCAACGCCTGGAAAAACATTTCGAAGCCGGCTCGTCCGCGAGCTGCAAATCTCCTATGTCATAGAGAATATACGAGTGACAGTTCGCTGATTTGATGGACCCTGAGAACGCCGGGTCTGGACGGACCCACGCCTACGCGATTTTTATCACGCTCAGTTGGACTCGAGGCATGCTGGAATAATTAATCGACGGCGGGTCTTTATGCAAATACAGATTTTTGTGGATTACGACAATTGGAAAGGAGATAATATTTAACCCTTCTGTTAAGGGTTGGATTGTATTCTAAAAAGGATAAAAATCTTATTGGACCTTTTTGAGGACCTTAGGATGAGCTTGAATACGTGTTTTGGGAGTTCTAAGATCAGTAACCTGAATTGTTAAATATCCTAGTAAAAACTATTTACTAATATTTAACCCTTCCGTTAAGGGTTGGATTATATTCTAAAAAGGATAAAAAATTTTATTGAACCTTTTTGAGGGTCTTAGGATGAACTCGAATAGGTGCTTCGGGGGATCTAAGACTCACCTGAATGATTAAATATCCGAGCAAAAATGATTTATTAATATTTAACCCTTCTGTTAAGGGTTAGATTGTATTCCAAAAAGGATTAAAATTTTATTGGACATTTTTTAGGACCTTAGGATAAGCTTGAATACGTGCTTTGGAAATCAGTAACCTGAATGATTAAATATCCTAGCAAAAATTATTTACTAACCTATACTATACATACTATATACAGTGAATTCTCGTTACGAGTCAGTTGCGCGGTTCTGGAGACTGAATCTTAAACAAAATCTGAGGTTCTCTCCGAGCGTCGCATTTCGCAAACCTAAGAGTCACATCCGTCTATAAGTCATAAGCCTATGACTACTAACCAATAGTGACAAGAAGACTGAGAAAATATCTTTCTCCGATACAATGTTGCAAATAGAAACGGTCAGCGAAGCTCCAGAGCGGGGTATACCCCGCGGTGGTGTGTGTAGTTCCACTGACTCTAAATCGTCAGGTTGGAACTGACCCGTAACGAGAATTCACTGTAATTGGCGATGTGATCATGTTGTATGTACGAAATGTACGCAGAATTTGGACAAGGTCAATTTGACCGGCAGCGGTGGGAATAATGTTAAAAATACTGCGTCGAACAGGATGCGTCCAAGCTTTCAAGCAATCTAGATCAAAATGGCCGCGAGGTTCGGCGCTCCTTTCAAGGATTTAGGGCCGTGGCAAAGGTAAAATTCCGAGGATATTTCTGCCGATGTTACACTGGCACAATGAGTGGAGCCGTTTACGTGTTCCTGTGCAGGGTCGCGGATAAGGGAAAAATAAATGGTAGGGACGGCTGTAGCGTGGGTGGCGCGGGGACGGAGGTAGCAGTCGCTGGTCTGAAAGTAATTGCCAATCAGTCCGCCACTGTCTTTCAATATTGGAACACTCGGCAGTATTTACAATTTATTGAAAGATCGAGACGCTGGCAGACGTCAAGCCCAAAGGGTTCGGCGCGGGGGAAAGAAAATTGAAAACCTCCGGCAAGGAGGTCGGGGAAATATCGGAATTTAAAGGACAATCGTATCGCGACTTCGACGAGCTTTTTCCACCCCTCCATGCTTTCGCCCCGTGGCGGTTGAATTTCAGAATATAATTTCGTTAGAGTTCGTTCCGGGGGTGGGATAAGGCTCGGTGTTGCTCGCGCGTTTCTTTCGAGTTTGCGCGGAGGGACGCTGAAATTAATGGGCATCATAGCTCGACCGCAATTGTGAAAAAGTGCCGCAGTAAAATTTTACTGTGCATAACAACAGCGGCACAGTTACCGCGCGAAACTTTCGAAGAGCAGAAGAAAAGCTGTTCTTCGCGGAAGGCGGAACGCAGGAACAACAACCGCGTTTTCGACGCGGTATTTTCCGCGGCGCGAGGCAGAAACGAACCGCCCGCCGCCGGAAATGAGACAACCACTTCCCCCGAAAAGCTGTTCTTCCGGACAAGATTGTCCGTGGACCGTGCGACGCCACGCTGCGAGCAGATCTGCGAAATTATTCGGAAACTATGATCCGAAGAGCTCGCCCAGGTTCGATTCATAAAATTTTACGGCGAGTCGCCGGGACACGAGGAGGGATTCTCGCAAGGCAGCTTTGAAATGCCTTCTTTTTTTTTGTAGCAGTCAAAAGTAAAATGCGGAAAATGTGCTGCCGAAATTTTGCGCTCGGCTTCACGAAAATAACGAAGTTGCAAGCTATTTGATGCCGCGGAGATCGA
This sequence comes from Halictus ligatus, assembly GCA_028454255.1. Taxonomy (NCBI): domain Eukaryota; kingdom Metazoa; phylum Arthropoda; class Insecta; order Hymenoptera; family Halictidae; genus Halictus; species Halictus ligatus. The sequence goes on along the minus strand of CM052146.1, from coordinate 3,888,231 downwards.
AACAACTCATTTTTTAAAGCTGTTGGAGGGATAACTGAAAAACTAATTGACCGATTCATTTCCAACGAAGCTCGTTGTTCTCGTTATAAGTTTGCCCGTGTACTCTGCTGAAAGTTCAAAAATTGTTTTTTGTTTATAACATTCTAGTTGGAATGGTATATAAACGATTTTCTGGAATGGGAAGAAATGTAATTTTTCGTCTAACCGTTAGGACTCGTTCAATTTTTCCATATCCCTTTTAGAAGTTGGTATACAGTCTCACCGTAAATTGTTGAAGTTTGAGGTTAGTAATTTTTTAAATTAGCGTGACTATGTCAGGTGCTACACGTCACGCGAATGACAGCATTCAAACAAGTTGACGTGATTGCACGTTGTCTAATACAGAAAGAAACAAATGTAACTAAACAAAAATGTTTTCTGAATGTTTCAAAAATGATTCAAGATGTATCTACACGTCACAGGAATATTTATTGCAGCGTTTATTCCTACAAAAACTTAATAAAAATCATTCACTTTTACAGCTGTTACTCGTTTTTAATTCAGCTACAAGCATAAACCGACTCAATGTAAATATTTATATGTTTATATAGAATGTAAAAATGTCCCCGTACCTTGTTAAAAGGTCTCCCCTCTAATCCGTTTTAAAAGAACGACATTCTTTCACATTTTGCAAGCAGATGACACTTTGCTATACGCTCTTTATGAAAATTCAGGGCTGAAAATGTTATACGCGTGTCGCTTAAAGCAAATTTATGTTGCTGGTGGAAGAAACGCAAAAAAGACTATCCGAACAATTCTGTAGTGTAAAGTTACTCTACAAGCAGCTGTCACTCGCATGCGACACGTTCAAGCGTTAAATTAAAAATTTCATACATTTTAACAACACAATCGCAATTTATAAGCGGAGCACCTTGTTTGAACTAAACCAACTTTCAGCGCAATTTTTATCTAAAGAGCAGGTTCAAAAAATAAATAAAAAATATTTCTGTAGAATTTAATAGTATGGTTGAGCACACCGACTATTTTTACACGATTAAGCTTTGTATCCACTTAGTCACAGAATCTTGAAGGTCCTCGAATTTTCAGCTGCGAATTTTTACCTAAAGAGCACGTTCAAAAAATAAATAAAAAATATTTCTGTAGAATTTAATAATCTGGTTGCGTACACTATTTTTACACGATTAAGCTTTGTATCCACTTAGTCACTGAATCTTGAAGGTCCTCGAATTTTTACCTAAAGAGCACGTTCAAAAAATAAATAAAAAATATTTCTGTAGAATTTAATAGTCTGTTTGCGCACACCGATTATTTGTACACGATTAAGCTTTGTATCCACTTAGTCATAGAATTTTAAAGATTCTCGAATTCTCAGCTGCGAAACGAGCGATCCAGCTGCCCGAATTGCAAGCGTAACTAAAAAAGAGCAAACCTTCGGTCATTGTAACCTTCCGAATGGCTCCGGCGGCAGCCAATCGAATCGCGGAACGACCTGTAGTATGCGTTCTTATTGCAATAAGTTCCTGTAAACACGTACCCCGGGCTGGTTCGTGGCTGGTCTCGTTAAAGTCGTCCGCGAAGAACAAAGTTAAAAAGAGAAGCTGCGGCGGGCTCGCGTGCTGGAATTTTTTATTCGTGTTCGAAGCCGATTGATGCGAAGTCGGGGCACGGGGATGCCGAAGACTGGGGCCCCGTTTTTGTTCGAGTCTGCGCCCGTGAATTCCGGCGAGACCGCTTCGGCACGGGGGGGAGGGGGCCCGGGGTTCGATTCGAATCGATTTCTCGCGGCGGTGGTTTTCGGTCGCGCTCGAATTTTCGGTTCTTCGCACACACACACGCATATATATTTTTATTTATCCCGTGTCCGGGAACGGTGCGTGGGCGCATTAATTGAAACGCTGGCAAATCGTTTTCGACGGCCGTTCGACAAATGCCCGCGCCACGAGGACACTTGAAAGATACGTCCGGTTTCGAATTACCAGAAGGGGGTGAGGGAGGAAAAAAAAACAACGGAAAAAATCATTAAACAGAACCCGGTGGAATATCATTCGATCCCAGGCCATGGGGGCGTGTTCATCCCCGCGATATCGGTGTCTAGTTGTCATTTCGAAAAACCTCGAAACCGAAACCGGGAGCCAAGAAATGGAAAGCTACGATTTCCTTCGATTCAGGATTCGTCAAGGAGGCCCCGGGGGAACCACGACGGCATCGCGACGCCGTTATTTTTTTGTCATCGGCCATTCTAGATTGTTAATTTGTCGCGTAGGATCCGCGCCGAATGCAACTATACGAGCATACATGATCTGGTTTCAATGGGACGGGGGAGCTCTTTCAAGCTGCACCGGCGCAACCTGAACGACATTTAACCGGAAACTTGATATCGGTGGACATTCACCGCTGCGAGCGCTTTCAATTGATCGTGCCCTACACGACAATGAGGATCAACAACGTCGAAGAACCGTAGACCGCCGTGCACGCTGGTAGTAAGCACCGCTCCGGCCCTCCGAACAAACCACGTAGAACTCGCTTCGCCTTTGTGCCAACCTGGCCTCGGGATCCGACCACCGCCGAGAAAATTTTCAACCGTACGAACTATCATCGACGGCGTATCGGTTCGCAAAAGCCGCTTCTCCACGACAACGATAATCTTGTACCCGCTTTTAATCTTCCCTCCTTAACGACTCGGACTGATCGCCTCTCCAAGACCGATCATTGACAGCATTTTTTAATCAATTTTCCGACCACGGTATTACCTGCCGGCAATATTAGTTGCCTGGGGATTTCATTAGGAAACGTTATTCACCGAAAATTGCGGTGACGATCTTTGGGTTCATTCCTCAACTGAATTAATTGTCAGGTTAAACATTTTTCAGGTTTGCCTGAAAAGTACCGCATTTCTCCCTTTCATTCTTTCATGTAATACTGTTTAAAGGTTTTGCTCATTAATGATCACTAGACTGCGGATTTTATGCATTTATGACAAAAATGGGTAGGCGTATTTTAAAACAGTAAAAACATTGGAAAAATTTTAAAATGCTGTTACATTATTTTCAACCTGTTGAACATATTAAGAACGAAAAAAAAATGCTATTTCACTTCAATCTGTTGCAGTTCAGATAGAAAATTTTGATTTTGCATCCAGATCCGCAGTCTAATGACCACTTTCAGAGAAATTGTCTGCATTATTTTCTCCCGAAGAGAAATTAAGCATATGTAGGAAATTAATGATAATGAGATTGTTTGGAATGACTGCGGGCGCGTTTCCATTCAGTATGTATGGTCGATCAGAAGATTGTAACAGCTCGGTGACAAAAGTACACCGAGAAGACTCGTGTGCTTTATCGTTGCCAGGTGAATTGTTTTATTTTATAAAGAAACGAATCATGTTAATTAGTTACCAGCGAACCGGCGACCCAGAAACACGCTATCCTCACACGCGCCTGAATCTTTTGAGTTGGAGATAATCCTGACTATTGAATGCCCTCCTTCCCCTATACATATGTTCTTCAAATTGAAGTGAAATTATATTTCAAAAATAAAATATACATTTATCAGGAACGATTAAGAGATCCTGTAACGGTTAAGTACCGTTTTGATGCATTTTCTTACATTTCCTAATAATTTAATTCTCTAAGTATCCCTGATTGGCAACTACTGATTCACGACTTGCGGAATCGCGAGCGTAATTTTCCTTATCTCTGACGCAAAGCTAACATTTTCCGAAGGAGCGATCGAGACTGTCTCTTCTTGGACAAATTAACGGAATAATATGCAGTTCCGTAAGTGTGTTGACTCAGCAAGCATATTCCATCAGTTTCACAATGTGATTCCAAAGTTCTGGCATATATGCGACCATATTCAATTTGTTGGTCGGAAGGACAACAGTGTTTTACAGTGATTATAACACGTGACAGATGACGTCGAGAGTAACACGGACTGTAATTGAATCTCTATCTAGTCCTGAAGTCGAAAGCAAGTTGTCGGCAACCTAACCGGAAGACGACACGCGTAACTGACTCATAGAAAAATCCATTTGAAGAAACGGCGTGAGCTCAGCCAACACGCGCTCGATGACTCGATCGAGATATCGGGAAAGATTGGCGAGGCAAGGCCAGACGAACGGATCGCGAAATACGGGTTTTAGAATGGCGATATTTGCCGTATAATTGTCGGTAATGGTAACCGGAAATCACACCAGGTGCCGTCATACTTCCCAGGAATTTCGTCGCAACTCGCAGCTTTCCTCCGACTCGGTTCTCTCGGGCGTATCCTCGTTCTCCGTGAATCTGTTTGTTTCTGCTAACAGTCCAAGCATTTACGTTCGTGCACGTAAACCGACTGAAAAGGGAACTTCTGGGAATCGGTGACAACTCGCGCTGCCTCTGCTAGACGCGTTGAACCCACGTGTTCGAGACGTTTCTGTATATATTACTTACGCTCGTCCCTTTCCACGTGAAATTTTTTAATCGCATGACGAGTCCTGGGGGACCGTGGGGACCCTTGCCTCCCGCGTTTCCATTCGGTGGCCAATGAGACACGAATTTTACGATTTTTACCGAGAAAGAAATAAATTAGTTACTATGTTACGAACACCCAATAAGAATCTAAAGGACCAGTCAGCAGCTTCTAAGAAATCGGCGATCAGATTGTTAAAATTCCGCGGCAGGTCGAAGGATGGGACTCCGCGGCGAGTTTTATCAGAGATTCGTTGATAACGTTATTGCGTGCTGCGTGCACGCGCGAACGTTCCGACGCGAAGATAATCGAGCGGACCGGGCCGATTTTCCGCCGTGGCTCGCGGGCCCGGAACAACGTTCGCCCTGCCGTCGCGTCGCGTCACGCAGTGGTCCCAAATCGCCAAAACGTGGTCCAAACCTTACAATTTATTAAAAAATTATTGATTCTGATTGAAAATTGGTATTGGACCGTTTTTCGTGTCGCTGATCGCGAATCTGAACTTGAAAATAGAAAATTCGCTGTCTCATATTGACCTGACCGAGGGGAAATACTAATTCTCCGGATAGTAAACTCTACCCTTTGTATCGTATAAACTAGGTATTCTATTCGCACTTCATGGTTCCCAAAGAAGAAAGAATTGAAGAAATGTTTGTCTTTTTACGTACAATAAGACCCCATAATAAAAAATATAGGTTTCCATTTGAAAAAACAAAGTTGACCTTCAAATGACCTTGAAAAGCCATCCAAATAAAAAACGGATACTGCCTTGGACATGTGTTTGACACTTTTTTAATATTTTTTGTACTTTTCGAGGTATTTGGCTGCAAAATTTTCAAATGAACAGCTGATATAAAAACACCGTTCGTGTTTGAAAAATATAAAAAAATTTCGGATATATGATTTTTTTTATAAGAAAACTGACATTCTATTCAAAATCTGTTTAAATTTTACAGAAAGACTTGGTGCATATCTCTCACAGTTTGACAAGAAATGCAAGGAAAGCACATAAAATACCTTCTCTGAGTTACAAAAAACAGTGCTTCTACCGCAGAGGCACCTAGGAGCAGCTAATTTTTTTTTAGAATTGCAAGATAATACTATGTAGTAGAAGCTCCAACAAGTTTTAGCGTGGGACCGTGTGGGACTTGCAACTTTTACTCTAAATCGTAAAAACTTACTCCTTCACTCTTACTCTTCCTTTGCATACACAGTTATCAGTTAACAATAAACATTTGACACTAACACGTATGCAACTTATCTTCCCAAAAGCATCGATAATGCACAATTGAAATCGAAACGTTTCAACACAATTTGTACACTGTGCACTTGAAATTCACAATGTACTTCACAAGCTTAAAAAGGTATGGTCTAATGAACTCGAACTTCGGACTGTGACTGTTGGTCAGGTATAAAAAAACGACCTTTTTGCTGTTTACCCCAACTTAGAAACACTCTTACAGTAACCAACCCAATACTTAAAACTTACCTAGGTGAAAGTTCATATTTTATGTTTTGGCCACGTTTTTCGGCTTTAGGACCACTGTGCGTCGGTCAGAAAATGTTAAATCACTTTGAATATTCAAGCCGCGTCCCGATACGATTCGTAATTCCCCGTATCCGGTGCCGTGCTAGTCCAGGTTTCCGTTCGGCCCGACTCGTTGCCTGTACCGGCCGTTGCCGATCGATAAGCTTTCATTATTATTTACTTCGGCGGATTGATCACGTGTCCAGGATTTTTCCTGGCGGAGAGCAAACCGTCCCGGCGCCCGGTAAATATCGAATCGCGTTCGATGCCCGGCCGCGGACACATTTTCTCTCTCTCTCTCTCTCTCTCTCTCTCTCTCTCTCTCTCTCTCAATTTTTTCTTTTTGCTCCACTTCGTGTTTCTCCTACACGCGAGTCGGAGCCATGATCGAGCCCGATGGACACAGAGACCGATCTCCCCGCTCCCGTATTTGCTTATTGCAACCGGGGGAGGGGATCGGCTGCGAATGCGTTTAAGCGGGGACTGTCCCTGAACAAGGGAAGCTCGCGACGAAAGATTGTTTAGGATCCCCGAGCACGTACAAGAGTATCGGACTCGCCGGGCTACGCTCCACACGGCCACGAGCATGCTCCATTGTAGCTGGTTTAGCGGAGAGAATCGACGAACGCGAAACACGGTTACAGCTTTTTTCGAACTTTTTGCCCGTTTCCTAATTTCCAGCTGGACCGAGCACGCAGACGACCCATTGTAACGGCGCATCGATCCGCTGCTGATTAGAGATTTGCCCAAAACGGTTCCTTGACTACCAGCAAGTAGAAGCAAGATCATATTTCACGAGCCCATTGCTACTATAGTGAATTCCCGACATGTGTTAACAACACTAGTCTCGCCAGCGTGGTGTATCGTCCAGGAGACATACCCGTGTCACGTTTACACTCCTAGGCGTCCGAGACCTCTCGCGGGTTACACCCCGCGGTAGGGGGATAATTCCGCGACGTTTATCATCCAGGCCTTGGCGACATATGCTGGATGTTCATTCGAAAAGTTTCCAGTCGAACATCTCGAAAAGTATGAAAGATATGAAAAAAGTGTAGAACACGTGTCCAAGGATTTCGAGGGGGAAACTACTTCTCTTTAAATATCTCCGACACCAGTGCGAAGATAAAAAAAGTATCCGACGAAAATTGCTGATCTTTCTACGTACAATAAGATCCCATAATAAAAAATATAGGTTTCCATTTGAAGAAACAAAGTTGACCTTCAAATGACCTTGAAAACACCACCCAAATAAAAGACTGATACTACACTTAGTCCCCGTCAGGTTATCACGTGACGTCTCGTGGCTCCGTACTCCTAGGATTAAAGAAGGGAACTCTTTACGGCGAATGTCCCAATAAATGCAGAAAAGAGTGCTTGCAATGGACGCCCTCCGAGGACAAGAGCGGAAAGCTCTCTCAGAAAGATTCAGCAGTACGTAATTTCCGGAGCGACTCGCGATCGACGCGGTCCCGATCGTGGCCGGACAAGGCAAATGGAGTTCTTAAAGAAAATTCGCAGCCGTCTCATGGCCCCGACGGTAGCGTCGGCCATAGGTCACGCTAACGGTACCATTACGGAGCGAACGACGAGGCCGGCATCATAACCGGCGGCTCTAAAATCGCGCCGCCCTCTTTGGACGATATTGTTAAAGTTTCTACGACTTACAAGAATACCCGCGGAGATATACATGTCACGTATAAACGGTCCTATAAACGCGGCATCAATGGAACATTTTCGTCGCGGAAACGGCCGTGTCCTAAAATTCACAGCGCCCCGACGACACGGTGCGCCGCTCGTCGTTGCCCGTCCAGCCCCGAGCCGCGTTTCAAATCCAAACGACCGTCGCAAAACGAGAGACCGACGAAAGTTCAACGAAATCTGAAGAGGCCACTCTCCACCCCCTCCCCCCTCCCTCTCTCTCTCTCTCTCTCTCTCTCTCTCTCTCTCTCTCTCTCTCTCTCTCTCAGCCTGCCACCGCACCGGTAGGCAGCGGCCGCGAGAACGAATTTCACTTTATATACATAGGAGGCCTGGATCTAATGGAGTACAGTCGAACGAGCTTCAAAGAGGAAGTCTCACAATAGCGTCGCGAAGGAAAAAGTCTCGAATTACCGTTCAGACGTTGGATGTTCGACCAGCTTCGACCCGGGAGACCACGACGGAAGAGAGGTTTCCGATCGCAACGTCGCGAGAGGAACTCCTTTTTAAGAGATTTGTGGGTAATTGAGGAGATCCTGGCGTAATCTGTCTTACGTCTCCTGATCAAGCCATCTTCCTGTTATAAGGAACCAGAATTGTAAATAGCACGTGGTGTCGTTCGTTCTTGCGCATAATATCCCTAACTAGTTGTACAGTGATTTCTCTATGTATGTCGCTAACTCCAGGATCATAAACGTCGCGGAATCATCCCCAATGCCGCGAAGCTCGAGAGGCAACGGACGTTAAATGGCAATTAAATGTTTCTATATTGATAGCTATGCTAATTACATTTTGGCCCTCCTTAAAAGTTATAATTTACGGAAATAAAGGGAGTATATTTCTTCTTTCCATCCTATTGTGTAACTTTGTATATGTATGTGATGGAACCTTGTATCTGTACTATTTCGCACTAGTATGTAAGTTTTTGTTTTTCTAATAAAAAGAAAATGTTGGAGTTGACGGTTCCGCGGTAGGACGTGCGAACATGAAGCACGATGACAGGAAGTATGGTTGCAATGCTGGCAAAACGAGGTAATAATTCCAAAAGGACCCGGCGCGCACACTGGGAACTCTTCACGGCAGATGCGTGGGTCCGTTTCGCCGATTCCGCGTCGAAACACCGGCACCAAAGCTTGCCGAAGCTGCGACAATGGAAACACTGTCGCGACGATCGATTCTACCCACCCAGAAGAGAGAAAGGGAGAGAGAGAGAGAGACAGAGAGAGAGAGAGAGAGAGAGAGAGAGAGAGAAGAGAGACTCTCGACCGGTGCGCGACATTCAGCCGGCTAATTTCGAGACAATGGGGCCATCGGCAGCTTTTATTTCGCCCGTAAGGTAAAAAGGGGGGCGAGAGAGAGAGAGAGAGAGAGAGAGGGAAAGATAGAGAGAGAGTGAGAGAGTAAGCGGGACACGGAGCGAAGGAGGCAGAAAAAGGGAGAGAGCGTGGAAACAGAGGGAGCCCGGTGACGCGTTCGGTCCCCCGACGCCTAATCAGCGCAGCTACGTCGTAATTCCGAGGCGCGGATAACGCGGGACCAACTAATCTAATATCGAAGCGAAATTACGCATAAGGGATGCAAATCCACCCTCGCACCCTTCTCCTCGGTCTCGTTTCTCGTCCGACGCCGCGCGTCCTAATAAACTCCTTTCATTAGAACCACCGTCTCTCTCCCTCTCCCCGATTCATCTTCTCTTTCTCTCTTGCTCGCCCCCCGGGTTCGTTCGCTCCGTCGTTCTCTCACATTTCGTCTCTCCCTCTCTCTCTCTCTCTCCCTCTCTCTGTCTCTCTGTCTCTTGCTTGCCCGTTCTAACTGCTCTCGAGTCGATTGCGCGGCGAATGAACAAACCGTGCAGTCGTAACACACAGGCTTGGCAACAGCTGCAGAACGAAGCGCGTGGTAGTCGCGGTTTTCTCTCCTCGCTCATCGACGACATCTTTCTCTCTCTCTCTCTCTCTCTCTCTCTCTCTCTCTCTCTCTCCCTTCCCCGAATCCTCACTGTTTCCCCGTTTCTCTTTCTGTTCCGCCGTGGCTCGATCCATCCTTCTTCGCCTGCCCTAGCGCCGCTATAACTCGAAACCCGCGCGCCGTGTCACGCTGACTCGCGCCGAGGCATGCCGAATCCAACCCTTGAACACGTAGCTGGCATGGCTGTGTGCTGCCGGGGGATGCGCGCAGACACCACGCCGAGACGTGAACATTCATATAAATCTGCGGGGCCGGGCTGGGCCGGGCCGGGACGGGACGGGACGGGCCGGAACGACGAGAGTCAGATTTTCAGAATGCTTCGGTTTGTATCGGAGATCCAACGGAATCAGCGTCGCGGAAGAGAAAAACCACCCCTGATGGATTCGACGCTGCCGTTTCGCGCCGTAACAGCCCTCCGCCGGGCACGATATTTTCTGCCGCGTATCCACTTTAACGGAGATTTGTGGGATATTATTAAAGGGAGTCGTCGTTCATTCGATTCGCGGTCGCGAACATATTTGACGCCGTTGTTCTCCGATGGTGAATTGTTCTTCCGTACGCGTCTCTTTGCATCCGGTTTCGGTTTACACTTGATCGATCGTGTCTCGATCCGATGTACAGGGTGTGCCAGTCCAAGTTTTGTTTGCACTTATTTACTATATTGTGTATGGAGCGTTTCTAAAAATGTTTCACGTAAAACATACCCTGTTTCTCAAGGGTGTGATATAATGGTTGCGGGTCTTCTTTAGGTGTATGTCATTTAGATGTTTCAAGGTGACTCTTGTTGTTGTGCATATGGAATTCCATGTTTTCATATAAATAACTGTGTAGCCCAAGATGACCTAATGGACATATAGTATGTTGATCTTCAAAGGTCGTTCACGGACATTCCAAGGTGACTTGTGTTGTTTTGTATATGGAATTCCATGTTTTTATATAAGTAACTTTTTAAACCCAAGATGACTAATTGACATATAGTATGTTGATCTTCGAAGGTCGTTCGAGGATATTCAGTGTCATTCAAGACTTACAATCCGTTCAATGTTCTTAAAGTTGAAGAACGACAGACATTACTGGAATAACTTTATTTATTTATAAACCATATTTCCACCATGCAGAGTGAAAGTAGTATTCAGGTCTCATCAAGATGATTAAGCTTAATGGTTTTAGACTTTCATTTATTTTGAAGAGGTTCCTCAAGTTTTTCCATTTAGACGTATTGAGGTTGATTATTAAGAATATTTATTTTAAATGGATGAAGTTAAGCATCAATCAAGTGCTCAACAGTAAATATATAGAGAAAAGGTGGTTCTTAATTACTAAACAGTGAACAAAATAGGAAATGACTTTCATTCCTTCAGTGTAAGTGGGAGTGAAGTTGAGAAATTTTTTGAAAGAATTCCCACAAAAATCTTAACAATCAGGAATTTGGTGTTTGTGAGCATCTGTGTGGAAGCTAAACATTAACTCGAATTACGCTCGAAAGGGAGATGTTTGCTCACCCAAGAACGAACGGAACAGAACGAAATCCTTTCTCGTGGGGCTCTGCTCTTAATAAAACGAATTTCAATTTCTGCCTGGTCCCTTTTTATCGTTCGCGCGCGAGCTAACGTTCCCTTTCAGGTTTTACCATGAATTACATCTCGCCCTGAGCTTCCATGGCGAGCGATGAAAATCTCCGAGGGGGAGAAAGAGAAGAAAAGTCGCGCGTAACCTTAAACAATAGACCCTTGTAATTTTTACCTAGAAATTACATGCAGTCGTTTTGAGTGCTCGACAGCGCGCCGAGCGAGGGCGAGAGAACGAAAAGTAGGACAGCAGTTACGTAAAACCCTTAGCAGCGATTCTAATTGGGGGGAGGACAAATTCAACGAAACCCTCCCTCGATCCCGATATATCGCACAATAGCGCCGAGGAACGTATCGCGGTCGCTGCAGCCGAAGGATCTCCTTGGAAAGGTATCTTATTTTTTCATTCGTCGACAAGTTTCGCTGCGATTCCGACACAAAGGTGACCCGAAAAAAATATCAAACCGCATGCATGTTTACGCGGCCCCTTTTTATACCGCTTGTAAGGGGTAAAAGTATCCCCGAAACGTACCCCTCCTCCCTTCCTCCTTTCACTTACCCCTCTGCTACGTCTGGCTAACACAGATACACCCTCCGCAGAAAGCAGGCCACCCCGATGCAACGCCGGGGACACACGTTGCACTGCACGTGTGCGGTTGCATGCGGAGGCTATTGTCGCACGGTTTTACACCGACGCGTACGAACACGCCGCTCTTGTTCGCCGAGCGTTCACCTGCGCCCGCTACGTGCGTGTACACAAAATTGCCTTTGTGCGGCCGCAGCCGACAGAGAAAGAAACAGTTCGATTTTCAAACCTTTGACTGCACGGCGAAACTAATTAATAATATTCCCTCGGCGAATCCCTCAGACGCATCCTGTAATTCGATTCTTTGGAGATTATTTGCGCGTGTGTTGGAACATGATGAACGGCACTGCGTGTGCAGGGTGGTCCTGGGAAACCTGCTAGAACACGCGAAATTGATTTTTAGAAACTGTGTAGATTGAAGGAGATATTCGGGTGCGGCCTCCTAGTTTTTAAACAAGAAACACGTATTAACCCTTAGCAATCGAATGGTGACTGTAAGGCGTCACTCAAAAATTGCTGTATTCCACAAATGATTAAAAACTTCAGTATTGTACGAGTAAATTGCACCATTTACGTATATATAACCTGAAAAGAAAAGATATATATATATATATATATATATATATATATATATATATATATATATATATATATATAGAAGGGAGATATTTTAGGTCGGAAGAAATGTTTCGTTTCGGAGTTAAAATAGCTGCAAAAAGTTAATGACATCTCTACTGAATGTTTAACCTAAAGAATTTTCCGATTGATAAGTCAAACTTGTTCCCCATAGGTTTTGTAAAATACGACTCGGAATTTGCATGAAGATCTTTTGCATAAAGGTCTTTTATTGGTGTCCGCGACGCCCTGTGTTATCCAATGATGCTTGTACTAAAAAGGGAAGAAGGAAACAATTTTAAAAAATGCAACCGAGCGGACGAACGCGTGCGTATATTTGTTATCTCGTTAGGACAAGAATTAGGGGAATCCATTCAAATCTTTACATCGTTCGCGATTTAGCTTTACATTGTCCGTGGTACGAAATACAAAAACAGCGAGAAGGGTTAGCCTAGGAGTAAGATGAAGCGAAGCAAGAAAAACAGCACGATCTCAGTGCGAAGGACGGAAAAAGCGGAGGCGAAAGAGGGAGAGAGAAGAAGAGGGATGAAAAGGGGTTGGTACGGAGGGGTGAGACGGGGCGCAGACGAATGCAGCGCTCGGGTCCGGGCGGCAAACAAATATCAAATAAATGGGACGGCTGCGCGAAACCTCGACGTTTTAATTACTGGTATTTATCCGCGGCATGGGGAGTCAAGGGTTTTCTGGTCTCCCGCTGTTGCTCCCCTCCGCCCTCTAATTTGCAAGCGTTCCTTTTAGGTTTTTCGTTAGGGCGGCCGGGGTAGTTAATACCGAGTCTAACCGCGGCGCTCGGCTCGCCAATGGTGAAGCGTGTTTCGCCTAGCCGGCCGTTGAAACTTGCAATTTGCCGGCGGGTTCTCGACGAACTGATTTTCGAAAGAGACCGTCTCATTCCGGGCCGATAATAAGACCGCGCGCGCGGCGCGCATTCACGTTACACCGGCGCGGCGGGAAGGAAGGGAAAGGGCGCTGGCCGGGTGTTTTTCGCGCGCTCTCGGTTTTACTAATCTGAAAAACGTAAATTGGAACCGGCCAACGAGAACACCGTGAAAGAAGTTCCATTAACTCTCATCTGGCGGGGGGTAGGGGGTTGGTAGGGGACGAGGCGGTTGTCACGAGCACGAGATAGCGAGGGCGCGAGAGGTTCGAAAAAGAAACAGAACGCTGAAAAGAAGGAAAAAATCGTCCTGGGGAAATAAGGGTGGCGGGGCGGGGGGAAAAAGGAGGGGATAGATGAAATGTACGGGGCTCGCTCAATTGAATGTGCGATTGCGCTCGGAACTCGTTACGCGGAGGGGGGTTGCGCCTGTAAAATTAACCTTCCGCGGTCCGGGCAAAGTTCAACAACAGATTGAAGATAGAGCACAGAAACTTTAGCCCACGAACCGCGTCGAGAGCCAGATAAAATAACCCCGCGAGAACGGTCTGGCCCGCGTTGACTCCCCGAGTAATCGATGTAACCTCCGAAATTGCTACAAACCAACCCCCACTTTTTTACCCTTTACCATCCGCTTGTTTCCAGAGCGAGAGGGAGAGAGAGAGAGAGAGAGAGAGAGAGAGAGAGAGAGAGAGAAGAACGAAGATAACGAGCGGCGCGGGCGCGATGTAACCCGAAAAACGGCCGAAAAAGCCCATGCATAAATTAAAAGTTGATCGCGACGGGGACCACGGGCGGAGGAACGACGAGGTCGATGATCGTCCGCGGGGATATTGATTAATCCGTGAACGACGGCTTGACAGCGAAACGTCAGGCAGTTTCGCGAATTTATCGACGCGAGGAAAAAACGAGGAGGGAGTCGAAGAAAGGGGAGCGGCCGGTTCAAATGACGCGGGTCAATTTTTAACGGGCCGCCCGACCTGTGCGTGCCTCTCTATAGCCGCGGTAGGGAGAGAAAGAAAGAGAGAGAGAGAGAAAGAGAGAGAGAGAGAGAAGGGGGAGAGTGGTAGGGTTCGAAGGCAGGAACGGAGTTCGAGGAGTGAAATATTTAAAGGTAAGCTGTACATCTCACGTCAGCTTATGATACGTGCACGCGAGCCCTGCTACCTGCCCGACACGATATGGATATCATTAACCGGGCGTATTACGAGTGTCGCGGACTTTAACGACCGGCACCTCGTTACCAGATAGGAATTAATTATTTCGGGGTAATGAAGTGTCAAGGGAAGGGGACACGTTGTTCGAAGTTATTCGACGGCAGATATTCCCGGCGTAACAGTGCGGGTCCATCGGGTGCACGCCGTGCTAACTACCGCAGGGAGAGCGAGTTATTTCTAATTACGGGAGCCCGCGTGATCCGCGGGGTAGATTACGCGGGATCGGAGCTATCCGAAGATTAAGGGAAAATTGCCGGGAATGTGCGCGATCCGTGCTCGGCCGGCCGCCGCGTCCCGCGTGACATCGGTCATTTTAATAATACAGAACGCCACGTGCTGGAGGCCGCGCAACCCTTATCGCGATACAACGCTCGTAATCGACGCCGGCTCCGATCCTCCGCGCGGACTGCGAAAATTACCCCTGCTCGGAATATCCCTGCTCGACAATGCCGCCGTTGTTTAACCCTGCCGAGCATTCTCGCGATCACATGCTTCTCGTTGCTTGATCCGCTCGAATCCTGTCCACTCGCTTTTATGGATTTCTGAATGTGGTACTTTGAAATCGACGATCGTCCTTCACGATATCTTGCAACGTAAAAGATGATTGTGCGGGGCATGGTTTATAATTCTGGGTGGAAATGGTAGGATGCTCGCCGTCCAGGGGTTGGACCTTTTCTCGAATCTTTGAAATCCGTTCCTATCCTTACAGAACAATTTTTATTTTCATATTTTTGAGTCTGCTTCTTTTTCAGATGAATGTTCATCTTCTTATGGGATTTAATACAGTTCACAATTTATATTGTTAGGAAATTTAAATGTGGACGTAACGGTGGGCATAATACAGTTTACAATTTATATTGATGGAAAATTAGAATTCAGACGGAACGTTTGTAATTTTATTTTTAGTCGAAATACACCCAAATCACGCCATTCAGGAGTTTGTACACATACCTTTAGACATTGCAAAGCTGTGTTTCAGAAAGAATTATACAATCTGTTAACCTTACGTGTTTATAACTAGACTGTGGATCTTCATGCGAAATAAGAATTGTTAAAGTAAAATAGAGATTATTTTCTTTCTTACTATGTTTAGCAGATTGAAAACAATATAACAGCATCTTTTAACTTTTCTAATATATTTTCTACGTAAAATAACACCTACTAATTGTTGCCATAAATGCATAAAATCCGCAGTTTATTTATGATACATTCGTCATTGGAGGAAAGCAATTACCGTTCGAATGGAAATGTTTTCCATAAACTAAAATGTGCTCGTAAATGTCAGACACTTGAGACTATTTTTAGACAAGGGCGAAGTAAGAAGAATGAAGGAAAAAAATTGAATAACTTGTTTGTCACACAGCGTGACTAATAAAACAGTATACGTTTTAAAAATTGGGTTACACACGTAGCTAACAAGTTAGAAAATGTTCCGCCACTTCAACGCTTTAGAAACTTCCTGCGTGCAACGTTTAAATAATACAGCATTCGCGCTCTTTTTTAAACGAATCGCTGGAAGGGTTGTTGATTAAATCCAGCTGCAAAAAGATCGTATTAATAAGTTAAGTTCCGAACGGTCTTCTCGCGTTTCCTTTTTTTTTCTCGAACGGCAGAGAACGTGACTTCGCGAAGTGTGTAACGGTAAAATATTGTATGAAGTTATTTAAATCGAGTTGCGTCGTCATACTTCTCGCATTTATCTTGCTCAATGTCACCGCGCCATGTTACATCATTAGTTGCCAGTGATAAACTGGACAAGTAAATAAACTGAAAAGTTCAGGAACATTGCCCGCGTAGTGTCCGTCCGCTGCTGTAACTGATTTCATATGGTAATTAATTTTAACTGTAACTAATTTCGCTTGTCCTTTGATTCGCGGCGCGCAATCAATCGCTATTCGGTACATTTGGCAGCGTAGGTCACCGGTGACCGATGCGCGGTCTCGACAGAGAAAGTTTACTGTCACCTATCGATGCCCGACCAAACGATATCTGGTCAAACGATTATTTATTCTCGCACCGAAATTTACAGCGACGCCGAGAATAATGTTGTTACCGAAAAACACCAATTATTAATACCACGAATTCTGCTGTACACTTTTGTCTCGTTCCTCGAAGTGTCGGACGATTTTGTTGAATGTTAATCATCCTTGGGTGATCTTAACACTGTTAAAAAAAACGATTGTTATTTTTGGTGATCACCAGTTCACTTGTTAATCAATTCTTCATTTGGTAAAGATGACAAGTCTACAGATTTCATGAACTTATGACAAAAGTGAGCAACTGCTCACTAAAATTATTCAAAAAGAAAAATTCGATTTTGTTTAGTTTATGTTCGTAATAATTGACATAGAAAAGTTGTATGTTTCATAAAGATGTGCAGTTTACGGGCGACTATAGTTACCCTGTTTTAAACTTATACTCTGTATTAGAGACTGCTGTAGTCGTGTGTATAAGGTGTCCCAAAATTGTTGTACTTCTTTAACCTCTCGGGAGGAAGAATACTCGGGAATTATAATACAATATAATTCACACTTTTACAAAATAATTGTTAAGTTAAGAGGTTAACAGGGGCGATTCCTGAGATAATTTGGAGCAACTTTTTCCTTTGCGAAAATGTTCTCTGAGGTTTGGTTTAAGAGTTATAAATGAAAACCCCGGTCCAATCACGGTCCAATGGGCGTGGCACCCGCGGACGGACTCCGGCTCGGCCAATGCCAACGCCACGCTCAGCGGGACCTGTCGCCTAGCCGGGATCCCTGTGATATACGCGCGCTCTGATTGGTCCGTGGTTTTCATTAATAACTGCTGAACCAAGCCGCGAAGAACATTTCCGCAAAGGAAAAAGTTACTTCAAATGACCCGAGGAATCTCCCCTTTGAAGGAAGTTCTTTTCGGGGCACCCTGTACAAATGTTTGACTTGTAAACTAGCCTAGTCGCAATTCTTTACTTGCTGTACTCTATTCTTCTCACACTTCTGATTTCAGGTAGCTTGTACAAAAATCCAATAATTCGTATGGTGCAAATAAAACATTTTCGTATGGAAAAAAATAACCTGTTTTGGGGAAAAACTAGGGTCCAGATTGGTTAAACTTGCCGAATAAAAACTGCCCCGCACAACAGTCATCCGCGACGCGAAGAGCCTCGTTCGAAGGGGTCACGAAGTCACTCGGAACCGTTCACAAAAGCCGATCGCGTGAAAAGCGACTAGGCCAGGGGCGGCAGATGGTTGAACGCGGCATTAACGCGTGAAAAACGATTCAATACTATTTATGATTTATAATTCATTACGGCGTAATGGTCCTCGAAGTCCGTTTCCGTGTTTCTTTCTTGAAACGGAGCTCCCCTCGTCGAGCGGGGTCGGCGAAAAAAAAAAGAAAGAACCCCAAGAGAAAAGAAAGAGAGAAAGAGAAAGAAAAAAAGAACGTGCACGCAGCCCCCCACCGTGGGTCGTTTCATGAAATATAGGAAGCTACTTATCCCACCAACACTTCGCGAGGGTTCATTATCCGGCCGCATAATGATATGGCACTTACGTGCGTACGACCGGCAGCTTGTGCAACCGCGTTCGTTCGAGGCGTTTCAATGGCCGCGAGAACGATCCTAAAAACGCGGGAGAGAGAGAGAGAGAGAGAGAGAGAGAGAGAGAGAGAGAGAGAGAGAGAGAGAGAGAGAGAGAGCTGAGGTAGATCCGGAGAAAGAAAGATAGAGAAAGAGAAAGAGAGAAACGGGAAAAAGAGTGGGGGAGAAAGAAAGAAAGAGTGAAAAATAAGGAAAGGGGGACAGAGGTCCGCGAAAGGTTCCTACCCCTTTTGTCCTTTAACATCTTTGCGAGCGGCGACATGTCAAACGGTCCGTCCCCGTCGGCTGTCCTGGGAATATAAACAAAGAGCCGACGACAGAGAGCTGCAGAAGCAGAAGTATAATGTCCCTTCTGACCCCCTGCTCCTTGTTCCTCGTCCTGCGTCTTCTCGATTCCGCTACCCCCTCCGGCACTTTTCGTCCAGGCTGTTCCTTATTCCTCGATCTCTACCTCTTGCTCACCTTCCCCCTTTCTCCCCCTCTCTACCGAGAAACGGTTTCCTCTGTTTCGCTCCTACCCCCGGTCCCTTCGTCGTCGTCCCCGGGTTCCAGTCTCGATCCGTCTTATTCCGATCCACGGTCTCGCTCCGGCCAGGTTCTTTGCATTGTCGGAACGAGAGCCTTCGCGAGATCTTAATTCCTCTTTGCTAGCTCCATTCCCGGAGTTCTCGAGCGTGAAATCGGCGCCCTCCCTCTCCCTCCCCGTTCACCCTCTGCCCCAGCCGCCCCGCGACAATTCGTAAGAATAAGACCGTGTCCCATTATCGGATCAAGATATTATCATAATTGCCTGGAGCCCTCGACGGCCGGCGACCGGGGTCCGGCTTCCAACGGTCTGAAATTAAAATTAAACCAAATACGAAATTAAACTCCGCGGGCGCAGAGCCGCCCACCCCTACTTTCTTGGAGTCCCCACCCCCACCCCCCACTCACACTTTGCGGCGCAGCTGGCTATCGTCCGCGTTGGAAACATTGTAGTGTGCGGGCTCGCTAAGGATCGCGGAAGGATATCGGAGGGGTGCGCTTCTCGAGACCGCACCGCTGTTCTTGGACGGTGCTCATTTTTATGGGGCTGCGAGAGCTAGTCGCCGGAAATTATGCGGTTGCGAAATTTATGCGAGAATTCGGCCCGAGCTCCGCGCTGGAACGTTTCCCGAGGCATTAAATTATTTAACGATAATGGGCGTCGTTTTAGCGTTTCACTCTATTACCTGTTTCGCCCAGTTCTACAACCAGATATTCGGCCCAAACGCGGGTTGCTGCGTTTCCGAAATTGTAAGGGTTCGCTTCGATTAAACCCCAACATCATGCTCTTGTATTCATATTTATGAAGCGGGGCCCTCTTTGTCTGGAATATTGCCTCATAAGTAGACTGCGGATGTTTGTGTAAGTTACAATTTTTGATGAGAAATTTTTGGAAAATGGAATGAAACAAAATCCTATTTCTTATGGGAACAGTCTCTGCAGATCCCAAACAAATAAAAATCCTACTAAATTCTATCGAATTTTATGTTATAGCATTTTTTGAACATTTTCATAAGCCGTAAGTGCACAAAGATCCGCAGTCTACCCATAAGGCTTCTGATCTGTACATACGAGGGGTCATACGATAGGGGTGTTGGGGTGAAGACTCTTTAAAATTGTTTTCTGTATAGTATATATATTAATACTAGGTTCACGGAGCACTAAAATTGACTATTTTAGATTAATTTATTAAAATAACAAGAATGTGCTGCACAAATTTTTAGCCACTCCTTTTTTAACCCTAGAGTGGTCGCGCCCGGTCTCACAGACCGACTTTATTTACTCATGGCTGAAGAAGAGATTGTTTATTCACGAATATGTAATAATTTCCATTATTATACTTCTATTCGTTCTGAATTAAAACAATGCATTATATGTGTCCTGTTATTTGAACCCAGTGACATTTTTAGTGAAAAATAATGTGTGTGATATCAAGACCACTGGTGTTACCAAAATTCGCGCGACCACTCTAGGGTTAATCAAAACCCAAAGAAATAAATTTTTTGAATAATTTCTCATGGGTGTATCTTTAGAATCTTAATAATTGTAAATAAAAAATATTAGAACCCGTCATTTGTAAACCTAGCGTTAAACCAGCTGCATGGAGTTGTTTACATGTTTGAGGGGGTGAGTTTCAGAAGTGTTTGGGGTAGTTATCTCCGCAGTACTTTTTCTGGAATGTTGAAAAATATTTATGTAAAACTTTGTACAACTTAGTCCCAAAAAATACAATACAATATTTCGACTTTTATACATATGAATTTATGTATTTATAATTTCATATATTTTCAATTGATTTTTCATTTAGAACGACACTATTAACATTTTCATAAATGCCCTTTGAGTGATACAGTATTAATCCTAATTCTTTTGGTCGGCGTCTTCGCAACCCACCCCATTCTGAAATAATTCATTTCCACCCTTAACGAAGGACGTAAAATGAAAAAAGAATGTCCGAAGCATAGCAAAGCGTGTAGTTACTATTTGTTCCATGATTCATTCGACCGTTTCATACAGTTATTGGAACAAACATGTAGAAGGTTAGGGTTGTCCACTCTTCTGTATACATCTTCTATAGAAGGCAGAAATTCAAAAGGTGTCGTATATCAAGCGGAGAGACGCTACTCCACGAATAAAAACATCAAAATTGGAGCCAGGGCCGATTACCCATGACTTCTTCGAGGGAGGTTTTCGAAGAGGGTGTCTTCGACACGGTCAATCGGGGCGGTTCCACATCGCTTCGAAACTCCGTTTCTTCAAATTTCAAAGATTTCCCGTGGCAGGAAGTGCACCGTTCGTACAGATAAATTCGCCCTCCTGTTCGCCCCGAGAGCTGGAGGATCGCGAGAGCACGAACGTGCCGGAAGTTTTCCCGTGATCTATTGGTCGAGTTTTCGCGGTTGCGGAAGCGCCCCCGGAATTTAACGAGCCACTCAAAACGAATATTTTGTTCTTGCGGGCATCATCCCTCCGCGAAAGATACCGGGTAGGAACCGCCCTCCTCCTTCTCCTCCTCCCCCTGCTCGTCCCAAAATACTCGGCGGGTAATTAAAGTTTTCTAATTCGCCAGATAAATCGACGATCCGCGATTATAAAAGTCAGGACGGGACGCGATTTAGGGCGGCCGTTCCCGAAACTTTCTGACCTCACGTTCTTACGCGTTCGCAATTTCGCTGCGAACGCCCACCAACGGCGATCGTGCTCTTCACTATGATTCGGCGTCCTCCCCTTCCTCCTTTTCACTCGTTTTTCATATATATATTTTTCTCTCTTGGATCGCGGCTCAAAAGCTTTCGAAGACATTCAAAAGGGATGAAATATTTTCTTGCCCGGCCTGTGGGGGCGGTGTATCGAATTTTTTTTTCTCGCCCCCAGTCAGCCGTTCGGAGCCACCCCCGCCGGCCGTCCATCCAATATACCGGCAATGTGTCTGAAAAAATGAAGCCCTTGAAAAAAAGACTACCGACAGGATGGAAACCGACGGATAATACCCGGAACCTATACGGATAATCCTGAAAGCAGTGATATCATCAGAACGGCCGCGCAATAAAAACCACGGACGCGGGTGGCTGGGTTCTATCGCGAGCGCTATAAATAGCGGTCGTATCCATAAGTAATATCTTTTTTCGAGCGATCGCATTCGGGTTGTTCGTATTGCGGCCGTCCCGCTCGATTCGATATTTTAAGCCGCTGGTAATCCGATTCCTCGAAGACCGATCGAAGGACCGATCATCGTCGAGGTATTCGTCGTGGACGATTATTCAATTAACCCTTCACAACCCCCCTACCTTTGCTTCATGACTTTTCCTTTTTATCGGGACCAGTAACGTTCAATGAACACGTTGCTAAAACTGTCAATACAGTATCAATACAGTGTCAATACAGTGCTGCATATTTGTCACAAATGCCTAGGCGATAAAAGTCCCAGAACTATCCCCACTGTCGCTTGGTATACCCCGTGAGACCTACAGCTGTCCTTTTCTATTGGTATCTCCTGGCCGATATATGTCGCTTTCTAGAACCGTCTTTTGGACATGTATCGAGTAGATACTGTATTATATTGAAATCTTCAAATATCTAAAACGAAATATAGTTATAGAAGAAAATATACAACGAATATATTGATAAATAACGATAAAAATAATGAAAATAATGAATCTAACACGAAATGTAATTGTAGAAGAAAATATACAACGAATATAATGATAAAAATATATGAATGTATCTCGAAACAGTAGAAAGTAAAAAAAAAATTGGCAGTACGTTAGCACACCGTTTTCAACTTAATAAAATTAGAAAAGGGAGAAACAAAGTCATGCTTGGTTTCTGGGACGTGCAATTAATGGAAACGAATGTCTTACATAAAGAGCCGCGGTGAAATAATTGCAGCAAAATAATTTTAAACGTGACGGAGTGTATCAGAGTCGACCGCGGTATTTCCAGGTAATATATTCGCATTTTCGGTGAATCGAAGCCCGAAGCACCTGGCTCCGTGGACTCGGTAGTGGGGTCTTTGTTTAATGAATTACCCTTCTCGACGCGGCATTAGATTAAATCTGAAGCAAGCCGGTGGGCGTGAGGGCAGCTCGGGTAAATTGATACAAACGACACGCTGCCCACCCTCGCCGACTCCCTTTCTCTTCTTTCTACCGGGGGTTCCGTTCGTTTTCCTCCTTTTTCATCGCTTCTTACCGCACCCACCTTCTTTCTCCCCTCGCCCCCTCCCCGCCCTACAAGGAACGATTCGATCGGGCGGAAGGTGTTCGAAGTTATTTCACCGTCGTATCCCGCCAATCAAAATGCCGAGAGGCGCGGGAATTAATCTCGGAAGTACTTCTATTCCGTCAAATGTCAGCCCGACACGCCCTGATAAGTGTACCCTCTGCAAATTGAAATTGAGGATCGGCCTTGTGCCTTTTCCGCCTAGGCGAAAAACGATCCTTGCCGCGCGGCCCGTGGTTCCGCCTTTGAGCCCGTTCTACACGTAGAACGTCTAAATATTAATTAGCATGCTTGTTGCGAGGTGGGCGTGCTCGAGTTTGAACTCTGCCGGAACACAATGAGCTTCTGGGAACAATAATAAACCGGCTTTTAGCCCACCGGGTCCGCGTGGCGCGCGACAGGTGAACGGTTACCCTTTTGTTTCCAACTTTCTCGGAATTTCTTCCGAGAAGAAAGAAGGAAGAAGAAGATTTCGAAGGAGCTAGAAAAATCTTTATCACGGCCGAGGAGAGCTGGCGTTTAAAATAATTTAGGTCAAATATTTAATCCGTTACGGTTACCGAGGTCCGAGGATTAGCGGAATGGGGAAATGTTAATAATCATTGGATGCTGAAAACCTGAACGCCGATGGTCGCAAATAACCATTCGCGATGTATGTTCATTTCGTTGTATATTTGTATCCGTTCTGACAAACAACAACGTGGAAGTCGAAAAAATAGGACGGCAACGGGAGCCTATCAATGTTTGACGTGTGCATACAGTAACAATGTGTACAATTTGTTAAAATATATTTTCACGATTAAATTGGCTAGGACAAAATGTTTTAAAAATGTTCACGAGGTCCCCGTTCTCTTTTAGAATATATCCTCAATAGCGTAAATGACTCTTGTCCCGTCTCGAATATGTATAAATTAATGCACGAAAATATACGTCTCTGTAAAGATCCGGAGCTCAACCATTGTGAAAGGAATTTCAGGCTACATAAACTCGGCCTTGCGTAATGCTGTCACGCTGTGTGGTTTTCGGTATAATTCTAAGCTCGCTGAAGAGTTCAACCCCACAGACAGCGGTGCTAGAATCATTTTCACCGTTTCGAAGACTTCATTTATTTTTTTAGCTCTCGACGATCCTCTCGCGAAATGTTTGGTCATTTCTCTTGATTCGTGTAGAGGATGTATCTGGGAAAAATTGATAAACAAGGAATCGGAAAGCTGGTGTATGGAGGGGGGTGGGGTGAGAACAGGGTGCTCGGTCCCCATAAAAAACTGCAACATCCGTAACGACTGGACATTTCGAAATCACGAGAAGTTCCATCCCTGCTGTTGCATTTTCCGCGCGACAGCCGCGCGCGCGACTGCGGCCACGAATAATGTACTTCCGGCGACGCGTAGGTCCGTCGGGAAAGTTCTATCACCGGGAACGGGCTCGTCGAATCGTCCGATAGGTTTTTTTTCCTCTGGAACCGCGAGCGCGTATCTCCCGATCCAATGTAAACTTGGGGGATGATTTACGCGCGACGCGACGCGACGGCCACGGTTTGTTTTTCGGTGCCGTTTATTGCGGGAGGGTGCGAGGGGGATCGAGAAGGGATGATAGAGGATACAGGGAGAGAGAGAGAAAGGGTGGCACAGTCGGGACCGCAGGGAGTATTCTCGACACGGTTTTTCCACGGGGATCGTGTAATGGCGTTCCATCGACGTGGCCCCGGCGCAGCAGCGCGACTTATTTATTCGCTTCGCGGCTCGTTGAGCTCCTCCGACCCCTCCCCCTCCGCCAACCCCGGCAGCCACTAAATTAATTTTGGACAGGGTGGATGCCAGTCGGGCACGGGGAGCAACAAATTCCTTCCGACACAGTCAATGAGATGCGGCAAGTTGGCGCGCCCGCGCGCGCGGTACCTAGGAGAGATTATCCTAAGAAAACTTTCCCGGGGAGTTCCCCCTCACCCCCCACCCCCCACCCACGCCAGCGCGCCGGTATCCCCGGCGTTACTGCAGTTAAACAATCTACAAAATTGAAATAATATGCAGATGTAATTTCGAGTAACTTTATATCGTTGTCGGCCCCCGAACCCCGGATCCACCCCAGCGCCCTTCAAGTGTCCCAGAGCGCCGGAACTTCCTGACGAACCCTGATACTTCGAGTCCCGACGACGCGACGCGACGCGAACGCGATACCCGGAGAGAGAGCTACTCCCCCGCGAGTACATCCGCAGCTGGAAAAACGGCCGGTTATAGTCTTTTCGGAACGGACCCCGAGATTCGTCCAAGACTTCCTTCTTCGCGAGAACGAGCCTCTTAGCCGCCGCCGCCGGAAAATTAGCTTTTTTACGCTGCCACCCGGCGCGCTGGAGAATAATATTTACGCTTATTAAAAGTTCCGTGATTGCGCGACTGATTTAATTCTGAATTGTCCCGGATGCTCGCTGGTGAACATAGACCACTGGAATGTTTGTGTTGGGAGAATTTTGTTGAATCGGAAGCATTTAGGATCGGAATCGTTGAATCGTCTCTATTGGGGAGTGAGGAGGAAAGAAGTTGACAGTTTGGACTGGTTGGATTTGAGAAATATTTTGGTACTTTCTGTGGGACCCACAGAATCGAGAAATTATAATTTGAAAAGGAAATGAACACTAAGCTTGAAATAGTCCAGAACTTGCATGGTTCCCTCGTCGACTGGATGTTTTCGAACCCTGCGAGTTTCAAATATAGCGATTATTAACCTCTTAGGTACTGTATACTACTATACAGTGAATTCTCGTTACGAATCAGTGGCAACCTTACGATTTGGAGTCAGTGGAACTTCCCACACCATCGCGGGGTATACCCCGTTCTCGAGCTTCGCTGTCAGTTACAGACTCTCAGGTTTCTAGCCTGCCCTGTGTATTTCAAATGCGACGCTCGGCGAGAACCTCAGATTTCGTCTAAGAGTCAGTTGCCAGAATCGCGCAACTGACTCGTAACGAGAATTCACTGCGGTTTCTGTAGATAGCATCAGTTTGAACGGTGCGAACCAGTATAGTGGCTTTTGTGCCGTCCGCGGTCAGGCACTTAACACATCCGCGATCACTGACGTGAATTCGCGTCATTTTAAATTCCGTCTGTAAATTTCCGTCCTGCAATTTTTGTTTCTGAATGAGGCAACATTAGGCGCATTAATGGGATTGAATTTAAATTTAAATCATAAATTAATTAATCCTTGTTTTAGCGATACAAGTTTGCGGCAAGTAGCTTCAGAATTTCATTATTTTCGCCGATACTCAGTATTAGAAACGAAACAAATTTGCCGGTCGCGAATGTGTTAATAACAGTCACGGCTATAGTGAAGATTGTTAAATTTTTAAACTGTCAAAGCTTCTCGCTAAGGGAAGAACACTTGCCATTCGATATTGGTCAATGGATTCCCACTGTGTGTGTTTACATTTCAACATTCGAAACACCGAAATAATGGAATGTGAATAGACCTTCTAAAATTTTAAACGACCGAATTTAACAACAATAATTACCTTAAATCAAAGACCCCATCAGTATATTTAACCAATTTGCATCCAATATTCCTCGCGATCGTCTTCTATCACCGAGAGCGGAATATTCCGTTAGCCGCGACTTTCTTTAACACTGTTCGCTTCTCGATGTCCAAAAACAGATACTTAAGGGCCACGTACATTAACTTGCTTTTAAGAGGGTCGTAAACATGACTTGTTTTAAAAAATAATTAATAAAGACAAGAGTGTAAAAATGAGCCATCGAGTACATTCATGACAAATACACTGTCTAGTTGCAGTTGCAGTTGGTCAAAACTTGTGATTTCGAGTCTACAATTACGAAGCGTAGCGCAACGAACGCGGTCGATTATAGCTTTTCCAGGCGATAATGGGATTGTTATGGAAAAATGGTAGCCTCTGAAACGCGAGATCATTCTCGTAAAACGTTAAACCATTTTCGCCTATTTTTGTCGGTAACACGATCACTCTACCTTATCCTGAATCTACGGAGTCTTGGTTCTTAAGTAGAATCATGATGGATATGGGTTAAGTGTTAAATTCACTCGGGCCAGTGCCAGGCACAATTACGACAGCTTACGACGCAGAACGAGTAATCAGGAACGATTCCGCCGGTAGACGTATACGTATCAATACCCGAAGCATCCACGGAACCGTAATTTTTCGTTAATCCAAACCCTAGGCCGGTGCAAGAACGCCTATTACCATCCGAGCGAGCGATAAACTTTCTTTTTGCATCGGGTAGCGTTCCTCGAAAGCGGCGGGAACTCGGCAAAAGAGGGATGATCGCCGGGTACTGTGTTTAGCACGAACGGGAATTACATAACTCATTGCTCGGTGTGTTTCTTGCCCCTGCGGAATTCCATTCCCGCTACAATTATCGTCGGCGAAGAAAATCGTGGCCGTCCGGTTGCGCGTGCGCGCGCTGCGCTGCGCTGCCGGGGCGAACGGACGCGTGGTATTAGGCATTCTTGCTCGACATCCATCGTCCATAAGACTTGTAATAACGGAGTCGCTCGTGTTGGCCCCACCCCTCCCCCGATGGGGGCGCGGTGTGTAAACTCTCTCGTCTGTCCACCGGTCGAAAATGCCCGGCATGCGGGCTCGTATATCGTGCACGGTCCATCGCGGCTTCCGAAATGCCGAGGATACTCGCGTCGTGTCGCGCAGATACTCCGGGGCAAAGAAGAACTAATATCGATCCCGAGTCATCCATCATGGCTCACTCTATTAAACCAGCGTACCCCATTTTCCCTCTGACCCCCTTTTCGCAATCACTTTACCCGTCCTATTCGACGCCCGTTCCAGAGCACCCTTCTTGCCCGTCTTATCCCATCCTTCTCAAGCCCCGAACGCGACGCAACCCCTGCTCCCGGTCCTGCTGCTCCCTCGAACCACCCCCGCCGCGTCAACCCCGACGATCTTCTGATCCTCCTCTTCCGACCGTCGTCACTCGGCATCGCGGTTTTTCCCGAAACCATCCTCGCTTCTGACTGATACTCCCGGCGAATCTCTATCCTCAGACAGTTTTTCGAGGCTCCCAGCACCCCTTAAAGTCGTCCCCGGTGTCCCCGTTACCCCGGCAATCCCAGATTCCCGGCGGGGTGCCACTGAACGATAAGGGCACCTCTGACGGCTGCTAGACGAATGCCTTGGGCGGTCTCTACAACGCCGCTAATTACGAGCCTTCTCCTGCGACCAGAAAAGGGCGTTCTATAAGCTGACAGCTCGTGGACTGGTTTCCTTCATGTTGTACCTGTTTTGAGCCAGCGGGTTGCACGGATTTTCAACCTTGTATTGATTCTTCCGCTGTTAGGTTTGCAGTATTCCACTTACAGGCGTTCCACATTTTACCTGTCACGTTACCAGGCAGATTCAAGTGGTTTCTTCAAGAAATAGCCACAAGATAAATTCTTTAAGGGTAGATGTTAGAATTGAATGAAGATGATGGCAGAAGATGATGATAATCAAGTGGTAACGGAAGTTTCGAGTACAATTTCCTTCCATTCTCTTGTAGATAGAAGAGTATGGTAATCGTTGGACTATCTTACCAATCGCTATCAGGGATTAAATAATTTTATCGTTAACTACCACCACCGATCAGATTGGCCGGTTCCAGATTTTCTATTTTAGACTCGGCTCGAGGCCGAGATTTTCTGGCTCCTCTTTCCCCGCGATCGGCATTCGGCAAGAATATCCGAAGGCAATTTCCTCGACTCTTCGGATTTCGTGGCAGTTAAACGGCCGCAGAAGCCGAAGAGAGGACCGCCTCCGTGTGCCGCGGCGGAAAAAAATTGAGGTAGATAGATCGCGGGCTTTTTTCATAAACTGTTGGGATGCCGTAAATTTAAAGGGTAACCGAAATCGGGCGGATTTATCTCAGTCACGACGCGTCGCGGCCGCCTCTGCAATCAAAGAACCGAAGATAAAATGGAAGCCCGAAAGCCGATTACCCTATCCGACGGTCCCCCGGTCTGCCATCCCCCCCTTCGACGCTCCCGGTGCAATTTTCTTGCGGGGTCGTAGAACCCGCGAGCTCATCGGCGTCATTAATACCAATATATCTGCATAGACCCCGTAATGACTAAGCTAAATTCACGGGACAGAGGGAGGATCGTCGTCGCTAGCTCCCCGACGACGATCCGCTTTCCTCTCGCCGATATACCGGAGCCAATTAATTTCTTAGAACGCCCTCTCAATTTCGAGCCGTGAGCAGCGTCTTCGGGATCGATGACGGCGGAAAGTTGCGTGGTCACGCGTTCACGATCGACGGTATGTAACCTAGGGCGCGGCTACAGTTTCCGATTGCGCGAGACACTGGTCGTTTCGCTTGTGTCGACGCTTTTCTGAAGCGTTCGAGTCGTCCTTGTAGCAGCCTGTTTGATGGGACACTCAGTGGTAACAAATAAACCATTATTTCGTTTCGATAGTCAAAATGAAATTATCATTCGAAGAACAATTAGAAACGCTTCTACGTGGAGCAAGTAAAAGAAACGCGATTGTGGCTCGAAATTTGTACGGTGAAAGATATCCAAACCGCACATGCCCTTCACACAAGATTTTTGAAAAATTGTAAAAGAAAATTAAAAGAAACTGGAAGTCTCGTTGTTCGTAAGATGAATCGTGAAAAGCCTGTATGTAGCGATGGAGACAATGTAATTAATGTTGTTGTAATGGTAGATCATAATCCTCGTATCAGTGTACGTCAGATTCAGCGCGAATCTGAAGTCGGCAAAAGTACCACATTAGCCTTCACCAGAAATTATATGACATAGATTATGTAAATAATTCCGCGAAGTTTATCATTCATACCTTCGCGACATATACAGAGAAATCAGTGTATCAGTTTACTCTACAGTTTACTCCACTATATGTCGAAACGTTTGTTAAGAACGACAGTATCTCTTCAAGGAAAATCAGGATATAAAATTAAAGAATACAGACCCGAAGTGTTCGATATCGAAGATTTGCTTGGAAAGAAAATGGCAGTCAGTTTAATCGAACGTTCGGCAGCACGCAGCTCCCAGGCACGGAACAAATTCTCGGCTGATCAGATAACAGGATCTCTGAACGCGACGGGATTACCAGTTTTCCGACGACAATGTAACCCGTCCCGTGGATACGGCTAAACGGGCTTAGGGGATTAATCTTTAGTAGTCAATTTAGTAGGTGGCAGAAGTTAGATAAAGTCCGGCCCTCTCGCAGGCTGCTCGGGCTGACGCGACGCGACGCGACTCGACTCGGCGCGGCGTCGCGGCGACGACGGCCGAGGACCACCCTCGTGTTACCTAAGCTAACAATAATTTAATCACGTTCAATAGCGGCCCGCGATTGTTACGCCAAGATTAGAATTGAAGGCGGGACTTAATTCGTACTACGACGTCTGCGGACCACGGCCAACATTCCTCGACAATTACCGTTTCTGCGCGACGATAAGGGTTCGTAAACACGGCTCCCTAGCCCTGTCCCGGTGAAATCTTCGCCGGAATTTTGGGGGCTATGAAACGGGGATAGTTTATCTCATTGACGGCCCTGCGGCTTCGATTTTGGGGAACTCTCTGCTCGGCGATGCTACTGTGATGGAACGAACAAGAGACGTTATCCAATTACCAGCCAGTGTCAGCACATTAGCGTGACTTTGATCATTAGTAACTTTAATGGGATGTCAGAGCTATTCGAGAAGCTCAGTAGATGAACATGTCAAGTCTACATTTTTGAAAAAGTGCAGATTTCCTGGTCGTAGGAACATGTCCTAACACTAGATTGCCGGAACGAGTCCATTTTTACGATTTTATTTCTATTTATTTTATATGCAGAAAAGCTTAATTAATTTGTTTTAAACGTATGTTGATTTCGAAAGACAATCAGGTGAAACTCAAGTAGCGCCATTTAGAAGTTGTTGAACTTCTCCTTATACTTTGGACCATTTCACAAAAACGCCATCGTTCCCTCTGAAAGAGCGTAATTTTACCCCGGTACCTTCCAAATTAATAAAAAGAATCCACGAGGAATTTCCGCGCCATTGAATTTTACATCGAACAGCTTTATTGCATCTTCGATAGTTTCGAAACAATCTCCATATAAAACTCCCGGCAGCCCTTGTGATACCGGACCATGCAAGTTTCGCATGAATCGGCTGCCGGTCGACGCTGCGGATCAGCAATCTGCTGGCGATTTTTTCGCCGGACGCTACGGCTGGAAAATGAATGAAAGAAAATCGGCGAGTGTCCGGAGCGGTTCGAGCGTGAGCCTCTGCAGGATCGCCTCCCACCTCCCCCCTCGGTATTCAGCCAGATAACCTCGGCCGCTGGCCCCGCAACTTATTGTTCCTTTCATCGTCTAGCGATAATTAGGGGCGTAATATCGGCGCCGATATCGCTTATCGTGGAAATGATCCCGACAATGAGCGATTTATGGGACTGCGCGGGCTCGGACAGAGTCGCTCGACGGCACCGATCACCACCGGTGGGCCGGGTATAAAAGATCCTCATACAGAGCCCCGTGTCCATTGTATCGCGTGCCTCCAGAGACAAAGACCGATTACCGTGGGCGGCAGTCGGGTGACTTCCCGGGAAATATTATTCCCGGTGATGAAAATTCCGGGGTACGTCATTGTGCCCGGTTGCCGAACGCGCAAATGAAAAAATGGGAAAAAAACCAGCTGTCGTGCACCTCTTCCGGCGACTTCCTCCCCCTCCCCCCCTCCTCCCCGCCCATCGGTTATCGTTTGTAATACTACGTCTCGGTTAGACCACGAAGTCCACCGCACGCGGGAGGAAGAAGGAACGCGCGCGCGCGGTGGGATAGAGAAAAGATGGCGGTGACCGTTTGGGGGGAAGTGAAAGGGGAGGGGGGACTCGGTTCCTCCCGTAACGCAGTAAATCGATTTCCTATTATCAAGCCATTCTTCCCTATAAAGGAACCGAGTAGATAGATTATCCGCGCATTATCAAACCGTTCTTTTTTTATGGCTGGCCGCAATGGGTCCCCGGAACCAATGACACGCACCATTCTTCGGCCTTCTCGCAGCAACGTGACTGCGCGCTATCTCCGGCCTGAAAGGACACCACGCGTCACGCATAGGCGTAAACACCGTTCACAGTCGATCCTCTCGTTTGATGGGGGAATCGTGACTGGAGGGGTCGCGGGTAATTAGTTTGTTCGCCGATGATCCTCGAGTCCCGGTCTGATGAACGAGGGTTCGCCTGATCACTTTCTCCCGTAGTGCCGGCACCGTTCCTGCTTCGTTCGGCCTTGAAATTCAGAACTCCTTCAATTTCATATTACTATCAGGAATGATTATGTTAAATATTATTGTATACCTAATCCTACCTTGCGAGGATAGAATGACCGGTCCTTCACCAATTTTTTTTTATTTTTAAGCATTTGTATTTTTAAGCATTTCACTGACTCGTAACGGGAATTCACAGTAAATAGTTATGTGATAATGTTGTATATACGAAATTGTACTCAGAAGTTTTAGAAGGTCAATTTGACCGGCCGTGGTAGGTTTAGTGTTAAACGTCTACAATTTTTGGAGATCATATCTACAAATCATATTATTTAATCATTAGCACTCGAATGGCGACTGTGAGGCGCCACTAAGAATTGCTGTATTATTAAATGTGTTTGTATTTAATAAATTACTAAGCACTTCGGTATTGTACGAGTAAATTGCAACATTTTCGTATGTATAACATGAAAAAGAAATATATATATAGAAGGGAAATATTCTAGGTCAGTAGAAATATTTCGTTTTGGAGTTAGAATAGCTTCGAGTGCAAAGGGTGGAAATTTTCGTTACAAGCCGCAATAAAGAAAATTGTGTTAATTTTGTTTCTTATTCAGACTGAACGCGCTTTCTCCAAAATTTGTATTACAGATCGTCTAGTACACAAATCCACCTAGCTTGACCGAAGGGTGAAATCGTTTGGTCCCGTTATAAAAATGTTTTTCCGATGTAAAGTGTGTGCCGTTAATTACGAGACTGTGAATACTAAATATACGCACGTGTATTTCACGTTCGGAGATCGAGAAGATTAATATTAGGACGAGCGCACGATGTATGTGGGTTTGATGGGGGTCGGCTTTTAGGAGGAGCATCGTGGGCGACAGAAGGCGAAGGGAAACGGGCGCGCGGCGCGGAAAGGACAATTCATCGTTTCGATCGAGTGAAAAATTCGGTCGGGGTGATCGGAGCTTCAAATCCGGGCGATGTTCGCGGCCTGGCGTGAAATTACGGGGACCGTTCTTTCCCGTTGGAACGGCTCAGGATCATCCCCTCTGACCTCTAGTCACTACATTAAGCTTATCCGTCAGGGCGTCCCTTCCCGACGGAACGTCTTCGGCGCGTTGCGTCGGGCGAAATCGACGAGAGACACGCGTACCAGTCCTCGAACAGTTCATTGAACGCTGGATCGTTTCACCTCGAGCAACCACCGACCATTGCGGCTTGTTCAACCAGCAAAACATGTAGATAGTCCTCGACGGGAGAGATCCCATCCCTTTGCCGATGCACACGGAAGGAGGATCCCCCGTGGAAAAAGGGAAACGCGAAGTCGCGCCGGGAGACTCGAGAAAAATTTTCTAACAAAGCGCAGCCCGCCGGAGTTCTGTTTGAACGTCGAACCGGTTAAATATTTAGAAAAGACTCAACATCGGTATAAATTGTACCGGAGCTCCGGTTGTCGCGCAATCCTCGTCCTTTTTCTAATTGACCTAATTGACCCTGTCGGGAACGCTGTCGCGCGGATTTGTCAGTCGCGACGTTCCACGAACGAGATACATTTTTAACCATGGCACAGCAGCGCGATCTCGATTCTATAACGTTATTTAATTACTAGACTGTGGATTTTTATGCAAAACAAAAGTTCCCTGAGTCAATTGCAGGAATCACACACCAGACAGTAATTTCTTTCTCTCCTTAATCAGTTTAATAGGACGAGAAGACCGTATCGATGTCCTCAAATTTTTATTAACCTGTCCAACGTTATAAAGTACACCCATTCACGTTTGTCATTAATGTATAAAATCCGCAGTCTGTCAATTGCGGACGAAGCGGTGAAATTATTTTATCCAACATGGCACTGGCCGTGACAATTTAATTCGTGCGAGAATTAAGGTGATTTTAACGCGAATAATAGTAACGGCAGCAATATTGTCACCGAACGCGTAATAAAATGTTTGGAAAAGTGGCAGCGCTTGTCCATGTTTCTCTGTCGAGTTTACAATTAACGTCTTGAGTCTCCGATTTCCGCAAACACGGGTACCGCGCGGCATGACAATAGGCGGTATCAACTTGGTTTATTAGCAGCCCATTAACGAACGGCCTGGCAACGCGCTGTCGCTGGCCGCGCGTACCTTTTGTAATTCTGTTTGAACGAACGGCGGTCACCGTGCCGCGTGAAATATGCTTGATGGCGGGTCCGTCATTCAGGCTGCTTTCAGCGAATTAATTTCAACGGAATTTCATTCGGCCGGCGAGACATTTAAACGACCGGCAATCGGCGAAACGTGGACATAATTTAAAACAATGTTACTTTTGTCCGCGAATCACCGGTCGACGTTATAACCGGGGGAATCTGTCGTCGGGAACAGCGTTACCAGTCGCCAATCTAGCTGGACTTTCCAAATTGGCCGATTTTGGTGCGTTTATTAATCAGTGTATTCGGACCCGTTCCGGATATGAATAATAATCACGTTTCAGCAAAATTAACTAGTTTTTCATAATGAAACGATATATTTCAAGCTGCTTACGTTGTAATTAAATATGCAGTGGTTACAGAAAATATTCGGACACTAAAAGTGCCAATTAAAAACATGAACGGAATTAAATTCTTTTCATTCGGCAACAAAAATATTTTAATTCATACAGGAACATTATATGTAAAATGAGCAATTCCAGTTTGGTTGTGAATTTATTAAAGTTCGATTCTTTTAATCGTCGTATTTACGAATGATTAACTGATCAGAGTTAAAGTGTTATAATTTCTACTAATTTTTATTATAGTCCATCATTAGACTGCGGATCTTTATGCAAAATAAAAATTGTCTGCATCGATTACAAGTAATAGAAACTAAGTAGAATGTTATTTATGTAAATTGACATTTAAAATTTTTTAAATTTTTCTACAATTTCAAATTTTGACTAAGACAATTATGTATAATAAATGGGAAATTGAAAATATGTTTGCTATTGGATATGATGCTACAAATTAAAGCATCGCTAGAAACAAAAGTTTCATTTCCGGCTGAATCTACCACAGAATTTTAAGATAAAAGTTTTCTCTTAAGAACAATACCCTAAAGCCACTTTCTCAGTTGTTGCAGACCTTTTTCGGCAACTCGCAATAAAAGTTGAGTTACAATGATCACCAAAATGATTTCTGCCTATCTAGGTTGACTGTTCGGAACATTGTTCGTCAGTCGATTAATCGTACGCGGTGATCAACAGACCCTCGGCTCCTGTGAAACGATAAATCGACCAACCGTGGGCGCGCGTTTGCCCGCATTCTTCGAGCGTGTCACGCGCGATTTTGATTTTCGCTGCTCGACGTACCGTCGCGCGCGCCACGTATTGAATAACATTCCTTTCAGAGAGAGAGAGAGAGAGAGAGAGAGAGAGAGAGAGAGAGAGAGAGAGCGGGAAACCGAGTTACGCTTATAAATTTTCTCTCATAAACTCGTCGGTCGAGTCTTTCGTGTTCTATTCCCTGGCGGGTCTCTCTTTCATTCCGAAAACGGGTCAACAAGTTTTATGTCGTTTACTTTGTTTACACGTTCCCGGGGCCGTGGAGCGAGCTGTACGCGACTCAAAAATCGAATTCCCCAGACAGATTCGTTTATGAAAGCCAATCTGCCCGCGAACGGGAACGTTTCTTTACTTCCGTCGACGGGTACGCGACGCTGCTCGATGTTCCTGCCATTATTCGACGCCACCGGGGACGATTTAGGTATGTCGCTCGTTTACAACTAATCAATTGCACAAACAACCATGCACTCGCGGGAACTCTGCTCGCTGATTCGTTCCAATGTTGTTCGCAGTCGTCCGGCGAGCCCTTCGGCGCCGCTCGTATTCGTTCGCGATACTTTCCTGGCTACTCTGATCCAGAACATTGAAAAAATCGATTTTATTACATTTTCATTAAATATTCAACTTCTGACACATTTATCTATCTTATTTTCATAGACCGATAGAGAACAATTTAAATATTATTGCACACGCCAAAATTTTCAGTCGATCTTGATCACTGCTAATTTTTTGCCATGGCAAAAGCGAAGGAGAAGTCCAAAAATATAGAATCCCCAATTTTACATACTCACTATTTTTCAAACTGACAATATATCCTATTGATGTTTACTATTTTTTACAATGATAAAGTGTTTTATTGTTTCTGGCTTGAACCATAGCGACATTCGTTCTAATGAACAAGCTGTTCCATTTATCTCGGGTGAAACTAGTATGACAAACAGTTTTGTTGCGACGGGTTTATAGTCAAAAAGAATATTTCAGCTTCAAATATCTCCATCATATTTGTAATAACAATACGTCTGTATGCGCGTCTCGTTTGCAGAAGTCGGTGAAACACCAACAAACGTTACCATAATAATTTATTCAAATCTTTCAATAGCTTGTCGAAGACGAGCATCTTTCTTGCGAGAGAGAAAAATTTCCAGAAAGTGTGACTCTAGATCTCTCCGCGCAGCTGAAAAAAAGAGAACAGGTAGATCGTGTTAGCTCCAGGTATCGTCGTGTGAGCGCGGTATTCCTGCGGGCAGAGTGTGCGTCGGTCGACACGGGAACACGTATCACGGAAACGAACTTTTTCATCGAAGGTTTAAGTTCTGACGCGGGCTCGATGTGACGTGTTTCCAGGCGGATGGGTCGCCGGGCCGAGTGTCGGGCCGGTCTTGTAGTATTCGGTTTATTGATACACTGGCGGCTCTCCACCTTGCCTGGTCGAATGTTAATTACTGTTGACACACAGCGACGACGCGAACGTCCCTGTCGTTTCGGGGAACGGGGACAATTTTAAGCATTGTAGTTTTCACGGTACAGGGCACGCCGGTTGTAGGGATCGTCGTAGATCGTTCCCTCGATCGATCAATAACCTATGGGGCTGTGGGTCTGGATTGTCTAGAAAGTGGTCGGCCAAATAATATGCGACGCGAAGCGGCGCTGGTCCCGACACGGCCCGGCGAACTTACGTTGTCCTTTTTCGTTGTTTCATCTACATATTTTGCCGTCCGCATTCATAATTTCCGCCGGCCGGTATCTGTGTTGGTGGGTCGCGCGCAAGAGAGAGAGAGAGAGAGAGAGAGAGAAGCGGAGAGGAGAGGAGAGAACGACCGCTCGTTGCACGGCGGCTTCAATTCATTCAAAATTATCTGCTTCCTTCCTGACCCTTTCTCTGCCGCCGGGAGACAGAGCAACTTGTGTGCGCCACATTTTGAGAGAATTATGCGCGTTCACGTCCGCGCGGGTTAATGTAGACCGAGCGGCAAGGCGGCAAAGCGAAATATGAAGCATATTTTTCGGTCCGCCACTTTCAACGGGAAATTATAGTGCTTGGTAATTAGAGCTTGTTCAAATTCCTTTCACCCGCGGACTCCCCGCGACGCCGAGAGGCCCGAGAGAGCCCCGACTACCGAAAACTGGCGTTCTCACTTCAAAACGCGCTCGTAATAACAGCAAACGCTGAAGATTTACATTTGCACCGGCGCGCGCGTATTCTGTTTGCCGCGTCACAAAGCAACGAGCCTCTCGCCTGTTTCACCGTATTTCTGATGTCGGCTGAAGAACTCTTCAACCACGTCGCCTGCTCGAAGACCGGTTCACCGAAACGGCCCCAACGACTCTCGAAAGACTTTTCTTGTTTCCTTCTTCATATTCATTTAATTAACATAATATAATGCTTTTCGGCTATGTCGAACATATGGAAAGGGTAGCTGTTATCCTTGTAACACTCCACAAATACACTGGGAATTTATTCAAGTACGTAGACATTAATACCATCGAAAATCCAGTATGACGCCATAGGGGGTCATTTGATCGATACCAGGGCTATTAATGCGGGATTTCTAGGACTTCTGCTTAGACCTTTGAATTCGATCTTCCAAATTAAATGAAGAAACCTAATGTATTACAATACTGAATGTTCGTAATTCATTTGTAAGGCATGCAGGATTGGATTGGTTATTAATTAAAAACGTAATATCGAATTTTACCATTGTAATCTGTCAACTACAGAGGCTGGCATGCTATTATTATTTTTGCGCAGTCTTTTTCATCATTTCTGAATTTTTAGAGTATCTCCATTAGCCTTTGAAAATCCCTCCAAATTAAATCATACAGTGTATGATAATGATTTAATTTGGACGGATTTTGAAAGGCTAATAGAGATACTCTAAAACTCCAGAAATGATAAAAGAGACTGCACAAAAATAATAATACAGAATTCAATTATTCATCTCCTAAAAATGCTTTGTTTATTGTATAAGATCATCTTGTCTGTAGAGCTGCTTTAATTAGAATCACTCGGTAACTAATTCAGCATGCTACACGTTTATCGTGCGTTTACAACCAGAAAGTTGCTTCAGAATTATCGATCATTTAAAAATACATCTTCGGCGATCGCAAGGGAATGTCGAGCAAAGGCTTTCGGACAATAAAAGGCATGCTTGTAAATTATCGGAGCAGGCTAGCCGTGGTCCGACCGGCCGGCAACAGGTGAGAGGAGATATTGATATTACAATTCGTAAACTCCGTCAGGGTGAAAGATTTATGTTGCGGTGCACGTTCCCCGTTTCACTGGCCGGAGTCGGCCGGACTCTCTGGCGGATCCTTGCCGCGGAACCGGCGCGGTGCCGTGCCACGGATCAATACCCTAAATCCCGGCTACGGAAACGCAGTTGTTCCCGTCCCTCGGAGCTGCCCCAGTGACAGCGTGTCTTTCGGAACTGTCTCCAGCAACGACTCCGCAAGTTAACTAGACACAACCACTTGTTGGCCCTGGCTCGGCTACGGTCAGGACTAATTCTCCAAGTCGGGCGTTCGGCTCCTCGATCCTGCGGAATCAGTTTCGACGCGACGCAGCCGAGCCGAGAGTCCCGGTCCCCGAAAACTTTGTTCTCGAGTGGCTGGACCAGGTCTTGGTCCAAGAAGTCGCCCCCTCCCCACATCGGGGAAATAAACTGCGCCGTTCGTACGACACGTGCGAATTTCCGACGGAAGTTCCGCTAATCCTTTCGCTCTGCAATTTCTAATGCCTCGACTATACTTTCAACTTCTTGTCGATCGAGCTTTGTAGAAATTGAGGGCAGGGAAAAATCTTGTGCACTTGTTGTAAAGGGGAGAGACTAATCTGTGAGTCCACGGTAGTTTTGGTAATTAAAAAGAAATGGTTAAACTGCGGAGAGTCGCCTTAACTGGCTTTGATATTTACGAGACTTTCAAAAGAACTGCTGAGATCTCTTTAAAGCCAATTTTCAAGCGTGGTAAGATTTTTTGGGGGAAAAACAAATTTGGTACGTGAAAATAAAGACTCCTCCTTTCAAGAAAAGCTCATGCAGGTTGCCACACGATTTTTTCCAGCGACGTTACGGCGGGTTAAACGTCAACAACGTTTTAACTAACATCGAGTGACTTTTTAATTGTTCTTTCCCATGTACACGGTAGAAAAATTTATTTTTACCAAACGCAAAAGGTTAACCGAGCAACTGAGGCCACAACTGGGTCAAAAGCATTGCAACGACATCAAAGAACTGAAAATTCGATTGAAAAACGACTCGAACAACACGGCACGTTTAAATAAAAGCAGTGGAGAATCGAAATGCTCAACCGATTCGAAAAATTGAATACGCGTTTGTTTAATTGCACAGTCAAATTCGAATTAGTAAGTTCAGCGGCGGCACATTTGACGAGCTCCACAGACATTTTTTATTCCGTACCGACAGAGAACGTTCCCAATTAACATCGCGAGAATTAAATTTCTGAAAGGTTCAGAACTCCGTGAAGCTTATAATTGTAACAAACGCTAAGGAAAAAGTGAGTCCATGAAAAGCACAATTTTCCGATTGCAAAGAAAGGTATCCCCGGGATTGAACCAAACCACAAACCCCGGACGTTTGCTAATGAATTAATGCGTACAAGGCTCATTCTCTGACACACGGATCTTGGAATCGCATCGCGCAAGAAATGCAACCACTTTCTCGAGCGGAGATTACTGTTGCGCGGTCGCTGGACGTTTCTGGATTTGCTTCATAGCTTGCGATCTCGATGGACATAAATTTTAGATAAAACTTTGATTTTTTGGACATCAAGGCCGGGAAGACATTTTAAGGTTATTGCAGTAAACTTGTCTGAATGTCTTTTATGAGATATACACTGAAATAAGAAATATATAGCATTGTTTGCAAAGAAATATCCCCTTGAAAGTTTTCAAAAAATGGCCTTGGTAGACAAATGTTAGAACGTCCTAAAATTTTGGTTGCTGTATTGAGCTTTAAATAAAAAAGGTACGATCTGAATGGACATCAATTTTAGTTAAACCTTTTGGTATTTTGGAGATCAAGGTCGGAAAGACATCTCAATGTTATTGCAGTAAACATGTCTGATGTCTATAGAGTTGTATACAAACAAATATCTCCTTGAAAATTATGACAAAATGGCCTCGGAAGAAGAATGTCAGAACATCCTAAAATTGTGATTGCTTTATTGAGCTTTAAATAAAAAAGGTACTATTTTAAAATACTATAACGTTACTATAATACAAAATGCAACACGAGTCATCATTTTTCACTCCTGATTTGTGTTTAAGCGAACAGTTAAAAAATTCGTGCATCAAGAGCTAGGGGGTCAATGTAAAGTTAGGGCGAAGCCCTAAGAGCTAGGGGGCTAGGGGGAAGCTCCAGTCTTTAAATTTATGGTCGATCCATTAAAAAAAATGAGGTGCCAGAGACGTTTCAATTTTTAACATTTTCAAAAAGACACGCGCCCTCAGTTTCTCGCCCGTTATATCGTGCAACAAATTTTCAGAAGAAAATAAGCGCCGCATTGTAAAGCTAGAAGTACCAAGCTTTAAAACGAGTCCAGTTCCATTGTTGTGTAACTTTTTGCGGAATTGAAACACCGAACAATTTTGGGAGCCACTGTGTTTAATTGTTCGAACGTCCATAATTTCTGTCGTATAGGAAAACACTTTGTGTCGTCGAAATTATGCGAGTAATCTGTTCGGGGTTCGCTGGAAATATAACTGGGTCTCGATTTTATGGGGCAACCGGAAGCTCTGATGTCGCGCGCGCGTGCGTAAGTGACTGGTTTAAATTTCAAATTCTCGTTTAATTCGCGATGCTATTCCCCGCCCCCCTCTCTCCCTCTTTTGTTATCACGTCGCCGTGCCAATGCGGCCGACGCGGGAAGAACCTTCGAGCTTTCGGCGTCCGGGCATTGTATGCATATCGTTGTTTATTCATCCTCGTATTTCGCGTAAGAAAGAGCCGAGCGCGGTCGCGGGAGCCCATCTCCCTCGTAAAACGTGTTTACCTTTTTAAGTGTGCTACACAATTTCGTTTTATTTGCCACCTCATGTAAATTCCTCGGCTGTACACGCGGTAACACGATTTTTCCATCGTGCGCCGGCGACGACACAGCGAACGATACCCGCGGAAAAATATCCGCGGCGACACGCCGCGTTGCACCGCGTTGCAATACTCGCCGCCCGCCGACCCGGTTAGTTGCAGCGACGCATCGATCGCATTAACCCGTTACCACGGCCGGCATCGAACGCAAAATCGAACACGTTCCTACCATCTTGTTCCTCCGAGATTTCTTCTTTTTCGTCGCTCGCTTCCTGCGAAACGCTCAATTTTTAACAACGATTTTAAACATTATTCGAACTCCAGATACAACTCAGATTTTCCAAAGCAGTATATTCGACCCAGAATCATTTTTTCAACGTCGTCATATTCAAGATATCATATCTAGAAAAATACTGTGAACTATTACTCGTTCTCGTATATATAGATTTTTAAATAAAGTATATTAATCAAAGTGGATGTAACATTGATCAGAGAATCTGTGATTTTAAAATGAAATATAATGGATCCAGCGTATTGTCACTGGAGCTAATGCAACATTTGCAAAAATATTTTGAAACGTCACTCATTCTGGATGTGTGTACATCTTTCCCCAAGAAAATTTTACTGATTAAAGCGAGCACCGTCGGCAAAACAGAGGCGATCCATGATCGTTAAACGAAACGCGATAGTGTCAACATTTTTAGTTTATGGAGTTGTAAAACGACATATTTATGCCAAAGATATAACATCTACAAGAATATATTGCAAGATCAGGTCGTTTCGAGAGTACATGTATACCGAAATAAAATTTATTGATCTATGTAAGCACCTTTGATAAAATAGGCGCAATTTATGACTTTTCAACGAAATATAATACAGCAAGAGTTCTCGGTTTATGGATCTGTGAAATCATATTTGTGTACTCAAGACGTAACGTCTATAAAAATATTTTGAGAGATCAGTCGTCCTAGGCGCTCATCTTTCTCTTTTATGCTCGTCCTCGGCGCATCCGCGGCCGCATCGCTGTGTTAACACTTCGCACGTAGTATATAGTGATTTACTACGTCATATACTTCTATGTCACACGAGTATAGATTTTCTTGGAACCTTTGACAGATGCTGGAATCATACTGAAATAAATTTCATGCATATAGTGTCCCAGCAAATTTCCCGACAAGATAAATTACAGGCAACCAGATCCGTCATTATTAACCTAGATTCCATGCATTTACAATAATTTGTATTTTTCTAAAATTCGTCAGAGTGTTCGAAATGGTTGATCGAGAGCTTCGACGTTTTCGGATCTCGATTTCAGAGGATTGTTCAGAACGATACACGGGGGCATAATTATTTGAACAATAATCCATTGACTCTTCTCTTTTCGCAAACACGTATTCGAAATTTCAAGCAGAACTTTAGTATGCGTGTTTCCCTGTTTACATCAATTTCAGGGAAATATCACTCCGCGTTCACGAGCATTGAACTTTCACATTAAACACGCGCCAGCGATGAACGCGCCTGCTTTCTTTTTCAGCTCGGAAATAATTCGCATCAAAGTGACTCCCGTTGGCCTGGTCAGGAAATAAATCATAAGGAAAGGGGTTGAAATTGCTGGAAGAGAAATAAACTTCTGTTTGACTGGAGTCCTGGTGAATTGCGCGCCGGGGAAATTTTACTTTGCACAACGTTCCTAGTCTGATAATAAGTATTTGAAAAGTAATGCAATATAAATACTGTTCCGTCGTGCTTCGGGTTTATTGCAATCGCGGAGGGAAATTAAATTTCGTTCGATAATAGTGCCGGTCTTTATCGCCCGCGCAAAAATGTAAATATTAGGGGGACCCATAAGTAATCGATTATTTTGAAATCTAAAACAAACTTTGTAGTAAATTCAGGTTTATATTTCTTAATTTATTATACAATCTCCATCATTATCACGACCAGTTTACCATCTTTCCTACAAAATTTCAGTCCGCCACTTACAAAAACCCAGAGTCAGTGAAGCAAAATATGACTCAAGGTGCCTCCTTACATCTTCTGCAGAAGTGAATGTTTTATTTCTTAAATAATGCTCCAGAGATCTGAAAAAATGATAGTCAGAGGGAGCAATATCCGGTGAGTTCGGGGAGTGCGGTAAAATTTCCCATTGCAATTCTTTGATATT
Source organism: Halictus ligatus (assembly GCA_028454255.1). Lineage (NCBI taxonomy): Eukaryota > Metazoa > Arthropoda > Insecta > Hymenoptera > Halictidae > Halictus > Halictus ligatus. The sequence continues at coordinate 3,844,631 of CM052146.1, read as the reverse complement.
TTCCTGAGCGAGTTTCGCTGTATGGGGCTGGGCATTGTCAATTTGCAGTATTACACCTTTTCTGTAGACTAAAGATGCTCTGTTTTTCAATAGTTCTGGATACAGTCGTTGTAACTGCTGACAATACAACTCAGCAGTAATTGTTTCTCCAGGTTTCAGCATCTCAAAGTGAATTATGCCACGACAGTCCTACCAAATGCACAGTAACACCTTTCTAAGTGATATTTTAGGTTTAGGGGTTGATATTGCGGTTTGATTCGCAGAATGCCATTGCTTGGAACGCTTTATGTTATCGTAAACAATCCATTTTTCATTTCCGGTAATGATTCTGCTAAGAAATGGATCTCTACGAAATCTGGATTGCAATGAAGTGCAAATTGATCAACGAATACTCTTATTGGTCTCAGATAATTGATGCGGTACCCATATTCCTTGCCTATATGCCTTTCCCATTTCGTGTAGGTGCCTTTGTATAGTTGACCATGTGGACCCAAGGCTTCTCGATAATTCTTGTATACTTAATTTTGGATCAGCTTCCACTACAGATATTAGGGTGCCATTATCAAATTCAACTGGTCGTCCACTTCGTGGCCTGTCAGAGAGATCATAATCACCAGCAGCAAACCTTCTGAACCAACGTTGACACTTGTTGACCTTCAATACATCTCCATAAACATCACAAATTTTCTTTGTTGTTACCGTTTCTTTAAATCCCGCATGAAAATGAAAAAGTATGCAATGACGAATATGGTCATAAGGTACGGACGCCGCCATTTTATTACAGGGTTGTTAAACAAATTATACTTTTTAGAATATTTTGAACACAGGCTGCTTTACCGAAAACTGTAAAAGAACGTGTTTCCTGTTCAACGATTGGTACAGAACTAAAGGTAAAACAAATTCCTTTCAAATAATTCATTACTTGTGGGTACCCCTGGTATAAAATCACAGCTCGCGTATTTATACGAACTTTGTCAACGCCCAAATTCGGTCGCCATTTTCCCACGAAAAACTGACGTCGTGTCACGGAAATATTGACGCCCTGCGAGATCACCTCGCTTCCTCAGCATCCTCGCAACGTTGTAACCCGCGGCGCACGAAATGCAATCTCTGTGGCGGGAATTATTCAAAGACCTGTGCGCTATTTCGCGGCGATAACTTTAATTTATAGGATACGGAACGCGATGTACGGTTCATTGTAAAACCGCGCAACAATGCCTGCTGATTAAAGATCGTAAGTTAATTGAAAGGTTCGCCAGGCCGATCTTTCTCTAGCGCGCGCACACGTGCGTGGCCCTTCTCATTAATTCGACAAATTATTTGCATAAATAGAATTCCGCCAGATTTCGCAATCGCACAACGTGCTGCACTGCGAGCATTCGAAATATTAATAACGTGCTGTAAACTGTCTCAAGCTCCCGCGGAGAGATATTTATTTGGCAAATACCGATCACAGAACCTGTTGCTGACCGGCTCGGCGAGCTAATCGCAGCTCGCCGCCGCTCCGGAGGCTAACATTGCGCAGTCAAGTTCAAGGAATTGCTCCGGGAACCGCGATAACACACCGGCAAAATTATGTTTTTATTCGTTATTTATCGTTCCGCGGGCCGAGTTTGCACAGGATCCCCCGCGGCTCCAACGGAACACGGAATTCGCGTGCCTGCTCGGAATTGTACAAATGAATCATTCGAACACCGTCGGGCTGGAACGAATGGAATCGAGGCCCGAATGAAGTCGTCGATCATACTGTAAAATGCCTGGTGGTAAATATTGCGGTAAATATTCGTTTTTATTGATCTACTGTTTGTGAAAAGCAGAAATATTCAATGAAAAGTATTTTCATCAATAATGAGTATAAAATAGAAGTTTTATCAGAATCGATGACCGAATGATTCGGACCGTGCTTCTTGTCAGTGGATGTTCAGCGTAGAATTTAATTCAGCGGCTAAAACATGCGTATGATGAGATAATTCAGCAATGAATTGTCTATGGGTGTTCTTGAAATGAAATTAAATCGTAACTTACATTTATCCGTTCAACAAGGTGGTTTTTCAATTATTCATAGCGAAAATGTAAAGCCAAATATATACGCAAAAAATATAGAAAAAATTACACCACAATCGGCGTAAATATAAAACAGTTCACGCCGATCATTCGTACCATGACGTAAAAAGGTGAAAGAGTTATTCGTTGAATTAATATTGGGAGTATCAGGCAGGTCAAAATGATGCATTCCAAATTTCTCGTTTGTAAAACTTATTAAAATAAAAGTCATTCGAAAATGCTTTTGTAATTTACATATATAGATAATAAAACCAAATTAAAATGAAACAACTCGTGATTGTCGGTTAAAAAATACGTAAAATGTAAATAAAGATATGATTGAAGTGGACCTGTCGTGAGCTCCAAATCAATATTCGAATGAATGATGAAGAAAGAGTCAAATTTTGTTCGCCAAACTGTTCACAATGTTTTGGCAAACAACTTTTTCTTGGATACAATACCACAGTAACGTTCCGTGTCACACTGTTATTTTCGTGACCGAGTTTTTGACCAAAAAAGATATTCGAATGGTTCCACAGCTGCCATATTCAGCAGATAGCCAGTGTGGCCTTTCCACGTTTCCAAAACAAATTTTTTTTAAACGCTGCTGGACAAGGCAACAACATTGTCATAGCAGGCGAACTGAATGTAGTTTCGGTTGAACGGTCCGAAGGGGTGAGAACAATGTTTCTAGTATTATATAGATTTTTAAGAGAGCTATTTTCAAGAGGAGATTATGTGCACACTGGCTCACGAAAGTGTTCGAACGCCCTTCAAAACAGTGTAACTTTTTAAAAATCGGACCGAACGACCTGACTTTTTGTTGCTAGATTTTGATAGATTTTGAAAGAAGGAGAGAATTTAGATTTTTAACAAAAATTGTAATTGATAGGAATTAAATGAGAAAGTAGAAAATGCACTTTTTAAAAATTGTTTATTTGAGTCCGTAAAGAAAATTTAAAATATACGGTTTGTAGGTCTAGGGTAAGGGACCCAATTACTGTGAGGGTACCAATTACCCTGCCTATATTAACTATACTTATTTTCAAAGTATAACGAACATTTAAAAAGAGATATACAACACCTATACATACTGATTTTAATGAAAAAATTTGATATTTCTGTTTCAATATTCGTTATGCTATAAAAATAAGTATAATTAATATGGGCACAATAACCGATACCCGCACAGTAATTGGGGAATCGATTAACGTAGACACGAGCTGCAGGCGGGGTAAAAGTGGTGAATATCGTAGTTTAATATTTATTTCTTTAAATATTTCAATCCCCGTCCTTCAATGCGTGTCGTTTTTGTCTACGTCAGCCGATTTCGATGAAATTTTCAGCATGTGTACACTAACGTAGATCTAGAAAATGCATATTTTAAATTTTCATTACAGGGTGAAATAAAAAAGTTATAAAATCTTTTTTGCACAGCATTCAGCAATCCTTCTACGGACTGAAAAAAGGTCAGGTCGTTTGATCCGATTTTAAAAAAGTCAAACTGCTTTAGAGGGCGTTCGAACAATTTTGCGAGCCACTGTGTACGTGTACCTCAATATCTAACAAAATTGTGCAGGACCGATTTCGATAACTTTGGGCCCACGGGGTGCACAACGGAAGGGACGCAGTTTCGCGGAATGCGATCGACAACAAATCACGCGGTGCATTTCTCCTGTAGGCGATCGGTGTCGAGCGCGAAAATGGGAAACCGTGCGCCGGCCGACACATTTCATTAGTCCCGGTAAATCGGTGTAAACAAATCCGCGGGAAATGATGTAGCGCGAGCCGTCACTTACACCGAATAAAAATCAATTCCGTGCCAACGAAATTTCTCGGTTCGGCCCTTTTAAAAACGTATTTTCGCGTCACGGCCCGTTGCAGCAGCGCTCATTCGCGCGTGCGCGCGCACCGTGGCAATGTCAATCCGAGGTTTACAGTCGAAAGAACAGTCGGTCGGAGGGTGCCTTTGACTCGATTTTCTGTAAACTTTTATTAAATTATCGATCGCCGATATACGCTCGATGAGGGGGAAAAACCGGCCCGAGAAAATAGAAAAAAATTGAGCGAAGTACGACAACGGGAAAACGCGAAAGCAGAAGGGAAAGAGAGAGAGAGAGAGAGAGAGAGAGAGAGAAAACAAACAAACAAAATAACTCGGCGAAGCGCGGAATACACGCTGGAAATCGTACTTCCGTCGCACAGTGGCTGCGGCGCGAGTTTCCTCTTCCCCTTTCTCGTCCCGTTTTCCTCTTCCTTGCGGGGGCGTAGATCGCGGTAACAAAGGTACGAACCAATAATAAAAATTCCAGAAAGGCAGCTGTGGTATTTCAGAATGCACTCTTTTTTTCCCCAGCACACACCTCCCACGTTCTGTTCCTCCTCTTGCCGATGCGACGCCACCGACGACGCCGTCGAAAGGCGCTCCGGCAGGTCAGAAAGTCTTTCTATCCTGTTCCTCCCCGTTCCCCGTTTTCCGTGGTTCCCGATGCTACGCCGGTAGTAAAACGTTCGCCCCGCTGAAATATCAGCGACGCTTTAAAAAAAAACCCTCCCTCGCTCGCTTTTACATCGCTCCTTTCGACGGCAGCCACCCCTTCTCGCCCGGTACCGAACTTGGTTAACGATCGAACCGATTTTACGTGTTCTTGACGAGCGATGGATTTTGAAATGGATTTTTCGGTCGCAGTAGAGTCTTCCCTGCTGCCGAGTCCACCGAAGGTCTTTCTTGAAAACAGTGTTTTCGGAAATATCCTTGTCCGAACTAAAAGTGGAGTGTTGTTCTTCGGATAAGTGAATCGAGTTTATGTGGTTTTTGCGAGCGATGGGTTTTGGAAGGGATTTTTTAGTGCTTGTGAAACCGGCTTCTTCCTTGTTGCTGGTTGACGAGAGTTCATTTTTGAAAGCGTTGTTTTTGGAAGCGTATTTTTTTGGAAATTAGGGTGAGGGACCCAGTTACTGTGGCCCTGTACCAACTGCTGCGCCTATATTAATTATACTTGTTTTTAACACATAATGATTATTACAAAGGAGGTATTAAATTTTTTAATATTCATTGTGCTTTAAAAGTAAGTATAATTAATATAGGTACGGTAATTGGTAACCCCACAGTAATTCGGTTCCTTACCCTACAGCGCTGTTTTGTTAATTGCTTCTTCCTTGATGCTGGCTGTCAAAAGAAATTTTTTTATCACTGAATGAGAAAATATAGGATTGCTCTTACATCATAAAAGTGAATCGATTTGCTGAATAATAAGCAATGGATCTTGCTAAGGATTTTTCAACGTCCACTTAGATGCTGCTAATTGACAAGGATCTTATTTATTTCAACGAAAAATAGAGCATTGTTCTTGGAGGCGCATTCGACGGAATCGATTTTTCGTTTCTTCAGCGACCGATGGATTTTGAAAAGAATTTTTTCGATGGCGATGACGCTAGCAACTGGTTGCTGTTGATAGACAGGAGATGCCCTGTCCGAAACGATTGTTACAAAAAATGTATTTATTGGACCGTAAAATAGAGCATTGTTCTTTGAAGTGCATAGAAGTGAATAGGTTTTATGTACTACCGACGATCAATGGATTTTGGAAACGATTTTTCGATTAAACTGGTTTCTTTGCTGTGTTTGGTTAACAAAAAAATTCTTTTTTTAAATAATTATTTTAGGAAATATATTTCATCGAACGGAGGTAAAACTGCGGCAAAAACACAACAGTTCCGCAATCGAAACAATATTAATCCCTATCACTAATTTACAACAACTAATTTTGTATATCTGTCGAAAATGTTTACAATATTTCATTTTGTCCACGTGAATCGCAATTTATAAACACTTAACCTACCAAGACAAAACATATACAGTGATTTGTCTATATATGTCGCCAAGGCCTGGATGATAAACGTCGCGGAATTATTATACGATTGTGCAATAAAGAGCAGGTCGTTGTGACCGTGGTGTGTTTAGTGTCAATCAAAAAAACGTCTAGTACCGTGGGAATTGTTTTAAATTACAGTATAGTTATTTTTAGCGCCATAGAGGGGACAGTCAAGTGCAAATACGAGTACAGTGAATTCTCGATATATGTCAACAACTCGGGTCTTGCCAGCGACATATATCGTCCAGGAGACATAGCCGAGCCGTGTTATTCTTACACTCTTCGGCGTGCGAGGCCTCTCGAGCTCCGTATACCCCGCGGTAGTGAGGATAATTCCGTGACATTAATCACGAGGCCTTCGCGACATATATAGAACACAGCCGAATTAACTCCTTGCATTCGGCGCTATTCTAATTGTAAAACTAAATTTTTCTTCCGTCTTAGAATACTTTCATTGTATTCATACGAAACTGATCCGATTTCCACATATAATATTTAAATGTTTAGTAATCTATTGAATACAAATTTTATAATGTAACAAATATTTTGTAATATTTTTTGTAATTTCTCTGAAATAATGCAACAACGCAAAGGATTAAAGGACCCCAAACAGTTCTAACACATTCTACTTCTATATAAAATTCTCATCACAATGCACAAACAAATGTAACCAAAGAGTAAACGAACACTGCAAGCGCAGAACCGTACGTCACATCGAACGCTAAAGATCATGCTTCGTATCCCCCCCCCCCCCCCCAACAAATAATTTACCCCGAAATTTGCACCGATTCCTAACAAAATGACAAAAAAAACGGGGTGGGGAGTAGCCACGGGCAGATAGAAATCGTGGCCAGGGGTCAACGATCCGGCACTAATTGCGCTTAAATGTCCCGATCGTGGAGCCGCGACACCGGGAACGCCTGCAATATATCAAGGACTACTTTCGGCTTCGCTTTCGCGATAATAAACGCGGCGAGGCTCGTCCAATATTGGCAATTCTCCTGGCGCAGGTACGTGGTCACACGTACGCGTTTCCACGCACACGTACCGGTCCCGGCGTGACCAATATGGAGCCGTGGCCGTATCCGGAGCTCGTAGAGATTCGAGAGAGGATCGAGTGAGAAACGACATCAAGAGAGAGAGAGTGAGTGAGTGAGAGAGAGAGAGAGAGAGAGAGAGAGAGCAAGAGAGACTTTTCCTGTGTACGTATCGCGGGTATATCGGCCGATATTACCAAGGGGCGAAAAACTCGAAAGGACCAGCCTCGGTTCTCCCCATCGCTCTCTCGAGCAGCAGCAGCAGCAGCCCCGGGGCTGTATTTGATCAGTTAGTCAGTCTTCCTGGGGCCACTCGGAGGATATTGTTACCGATGGCCCCGGTTAATATTCTCGGATTACCGGGCATGCCGGATGCGAGCGAGCGGTTGCGTTTTTCCATTTTCTTTCGCGAAAACACCCGACGCGCGGCCTCGATTCGCCAACCGCGACGTTAATGAGAACTGTTCCGCGACCGGCTGTAATTGATGCGCTCACGGTGGGCCCTCTCATAGCCTCTTCCCCTCCCCCGTATGCCTCCGGATTAGCCCCCCCCCCTCCCCGAAGAGGCCTGGGAATACGTTCGGACGGGTTTACAACCGACAGAAGTACAATCCAACGGAAGGGCGAGTGCAGAACCTACGCGAACCTACGCTGGAACAGCCTCTCCGCTGAATGGGCACGTTCCTCCCGTTAAATCAAGCTACAGCTTGTGAACGCAGCGAAAGGAGAATAATAAATTTAACGGAGTCGCGAGAGCCCGGCAAGGACCCCGACCACCATGGTTTACGAGTTTCGAAGAGCTTAATCCCCCCCCCGGCAGCCCAATATTTTTCTTCCACCCTTTCTGACCCCCCACCACCGCCACCCCGCCTCCTTTTCTTTTTCGTTATTACTTCGTTGCGCAACGGCGCCATTTTGCTCATTTCTGAGAACACCCAGCCGGCGAGTAGCTTCCTGTCTGCTTTGGTTTCCATGTAGCTTTTGTTCAGCTTATTTTTCAATTTTGCAGTGCTTGAGTCCCAAAAACGTGAGCCCAAGATGATTTATTGAAAATAATGCTTCAACCCTAACACGGTCCACGGGTCCAATAAATCCAATTGTTTGTTAACATTTTTCCTAGTAAACTCGGATATTCGGGGATCCGATTTCCACAAATAATATTTAAATGTTTAGTGATCTGCTGAACACAAATTTTGTAACGTAACAAATATTTTGTTATATTTTTTGTAATGCCACAAAAATTTTTAGTGGCGCTTCGGAGTCACCACTCGAGTGCAAAGAGTTAAACCAAAGAGAAATTATTCAGAATTTCCAAGTTGATTTGTCGGAAATTAAAGGCGTACAAATTCTCTTCGTAAATTTTACAGACTTGACGCTAAACCTACAACGGTCAAATGACCGGTTTTATATTTTACAATTATTGAAATCTTGAAAATTCATCTCTGGAAAACAGTGGAATAAATTTCCTTACCCAAGCGTTTATTATATTGAAAATTACGGACAATCTCAGTAAATTTAGGGTTGCCATTTTTATAAGTCGATATTTACCAGAAACTGTTAACGCTTGGTAGGTTTGCGTCTTCCTGTTGTAAATTCATTTCTGGAGTCATTCATGTTCCACTCTTCCGGAGGAAAGCAGTTCCGATAGTTACTAAAAGTGAAATAGTTAGCCAAGTATGTTATTTCAACCAGTAAAGTACAAAGCTTATGCGGAAATATCTCGTTTAATGAATCCTCTGGTAATGAAGTTCCGCTGTAACGAAGGTAATTATCAATTGATCACGACAATCTTGAGAATCGTTGGAAAAAGTGGTAACAAGTGCTGGTGATATTTCATGCGACCCAGATTTACAAAGAGACGCTGCGGTAAAGCGATTTTAATTAAACGTATAACTTCGTTGAATAAAAATCCTGAAATTCAGTCTGGCAAGCGTCATGTATCGTCCAGGAGACTCTTCGGCGTCTGAGGCCCCTCGAGCTTCGTCACGGGGTATATCGATAGTGGGGATAATTCCGCGACATTTATCATTCAGGACTTGGCGACATATACAAAGTCAAACCTGTTTTTGTGCAGACCTTTTCTATGCGATTTGATATGCTTTTTGTGTTGACATTATAACACCCTTCTAATGTTCTCATGACAAGAAGATGCGCGTTTTGGACTACGACGAGTAGCATTGAATTATGTGCATTTTGAAAATTTCTCCATGTTTAAAATGAGTAATTACATTTCTTAAAAATGTTTCCATGTGTAATTTAATTATTTATTTTGTTTGGAAAGCACTTTCTCGCTATTTCGTAAATCTTTGACACATTTTCTATGTGAGACTCGTTTTTATGCGGTCCCTCTCCACTGCATGAAAAAAATGTTCTTTAATATGTTGTAAACAATTATTTGTTACAGCTATTTATAAAATTTTTCTGAATTTTTTTTTTGCGCAGCTTCTTTTATGCGGTGCCTATCTACCGTACAAAAAGAGGTTCGACTGTATAGAGAAATCACTGTACCTTAAAAATGGTTGGTTTCCCGTCATATTCACTACACGGTCATGTTCGTTTCATTGTGTTCTTACGTGCACTGAGGTCCACTACAATTGTTACGTTACATGCAATAATCTGTTCGCTTGAGAGCAATGCTTGTGAGTTCATCTCCATATAAAATTTATTATCCAGGACACCATGCGTCAAAATCGAATGGACAAAGTGTTTACTTTCGGTTCAATTTTCCCGGAAACAAAGCGTCGGACGAAAAAAAAAAACTGTTATTCTTCTCTTCCCACTTATTTTCCCTCGCGGAACCGCCCTGTGCCCGAGCCACCCAGTATACCAGAGGGCATCGAGAGACACGGCGGTATAAAATTTCATTTTCGTCGGAGAATGCGTAGCCGTTATGCACCGAATGGAAAACATGCGACGGTCTCGCGGCGCTAGACTAAACTTTAAAGCGGAGGGCGCAGGGGGTGTACGTATTTCGTAGCCGAGCGGTTCGCGAACAATCGATGAAATCGAGAGGCAGCTCGGGTTGCTGAAGAGCCGAAGAGAGGCCTGCACCAGCACCAGGCGGCAGAAGCAAAAGCATCGGAAGCGTAAGCCGCACCGAGCGGAGCAGATTTTCGCGACTGCGTCGGGCCACGCGCGCGCGCTCGCTCGCGTGTTCACTTTCCTTTTCCTCTTGGAATGGCGTGGCCCCCGTTTCGTGGAGAAGGAGGAGGAGGAGGAGGTGGTGGAGGGGGGCGAAGGGGGGCTCGGCTAATTGAACGGGTAATTGATGAGGCTGCAGTCTGTACTTACACAACGCTCCAATTGTGCTCAGCCAAGCGCCGGCACTGTGTGCCAATATTAGCGATGCACTCGACGTCCCTATAACGGACCCCTCCACGCACAAATAATGCCCCGAGTACCATAAATACTCGACGGCTTCCGCAATATGCCCCGACGTCGCGGCCGGGAGCCCAACTCACAAAGGCGCCGAGAGTCCTTCAAGGATCCGAGACGCGAATACCGAAAGATGTCGCATGTTCCCTTTTCCCCTGCCCCCCCCCCCCTCCCGCCCGATTCTACTCTCGTACATCGTGCTAATGATTTTTCGAGGGGGCAGCAAAGGTGTTGTTCCGCGAGCGAAACCCTCGGGGCCCGTGCCCCCTCCACATTTCTCGCTCGTTCTGACATGGGTTCTTAACAACGGGCCCCCGAGTCACGAGTGTTTACGCTCGTCTATTTTCTGTCCAGAGCCTCCTCTAGCAGCTCCGTGAAAATCAATGATGTTGCCGACTTCGACAATTTTTAAATGATTTCTTCGCCGGCAGTAAACACGGCTTCTTCCCTCTAGTTGATTGACAAATAAAACTGGCTTCATCCTCGAAGTTCTTTTTTGAAATCACTGTTTTCGAAAATGTCATTGTTCTTAACGCTAAACCTACCACGGTCAAAATGTCCGATTTTCTATTTCACGATTATTGCGTACAGTGTCTTCTTAATATATGTCAACAACACGGATCTTGCCAGCGACATATATGGCCCAGGAGATATTATTTGATGCACGCTGAGCGTCGTACCCGACCAGTATTGTGTTTACACTCTTCGGTGTCCAAGGACTCTCGAGCTACAAGGCCCCTCACGATACCCCGCGGTAGTGGGGATACGCGACTTTTATCAACCAGAAATTTGCGACATATATCGAGGAAAGACTGTATAAGGTTCTCCAACGGCTATAGACCGATTTGATTCGGTTCAAGGTTTGAGTTAATGTACCTTTGATGGCGATGGATGTTGGAATGGATTTATCGATGGTAATGAAAATTCCTCTTCTCCCCTGATTGACAAGAGACTCTTCTGGAACTATTATCTTGTGAACGTGGAACGTAAAATAGAGAGTTGCTCTTTGAAGTGCCTCTAAATTCAAAGTGGACTTTACGTTCCCTCGACTAGCAATAAATTTAAGAAAAGATTATTCAATGTCAACGAAATTGGCCTTTTCGTTATTGCTGACTTTCAAGAAAATTTATCCTTCTCGGTTCATGCTAATTATTTTTCGAGTGGGCGTAAAGTCTCGGGACCCTCTTTTTCTCTCATTCCTACGCGAGCCCTTTCCACGGGGCCCAAGTGGACGATTTCTCGAGCCACGAGTGTTTTCCTTGGTCTATTTGTTGTCGGGAGCGTTGTCCAGCAGCTTCATGGAAATCAGCCTCTCGGCGACTGACCATTCAGCCAGCAAATTTGTTTGCATTCGTGCGGCCGAGCCTCCGGCGGACTAGACCACCTACCAATAGATAATAATAATAGTTTTCTTTAGAGCAAGGCCTGTAAACCCGCAGGACACTAACAGTCCTATAAACGTGGCATTAGAATCGGCTTAATGGAAAACCGGTGTCGCTTCAAACGTTCATTCCAGCTTTATGACGCTAATGCCTAAACACCGATGTTATTTATCTCTTGTTCCATGCGGTGGCCGTTGCTTTCACGATGCCGCCTTTTTCGGTAGAGTTGTAAAATCAGGGTGTTGTCCGGGGATCGTTTATTGCGCTGCAGTTGTTTCTCCTGAGTGCGTTTGACGGTGTTTGGTCTGTTGAAGTGTTTAGATTTTTATCTTTAAGAAAATGTTATACGACTCTCGTTTTTTTTTCAAATTACTCCATCATAGTGGAAATTCGTATAAATCTCCACGGATCTGCTTATAGAAGTGTGATCTAAAATTTACGTTAATCTTTGGGGGGGCTATTGACCCGAAGCACGTTTAACCTAATAATTATTTAACGGATTTGAACTGTTTAAAGATTCAGGTAATCGTTTATCATCCCACAGTGTTTGTTTGGATTTACCACACCGCGATGAAACTCGTCATTTAATAAATCAAGCGTTGTTGTGGACTTTGAAGGCTGACAGTAAAACTATCGAGCAGCTCAAGCGTTCAGATTCGATTTCATTCTATAAATTGCAAAAATATAGTAAGTACAAAAAAAATAATACGTACACCAATTAATCTATCCAAGAAATTTCCATACAGTCATTTCCGTGGCGATTATTCCATAATTTTTAAAAAACAATGGTCCATGGCCACCGAAAATTTAGCAGACCCTCCAACAGCAACAACAATTTTAATTGCGAACCAATAAGTCACATCGAGTAACGTCGTGTACGAATTTCGTTTGAGATTAGAATGTGGAAGAAAATGTTGAAGTTTCCTTTCGGTACAGTACAACTGCTGAAAAGTGTTAATAATAATGAAACCGTGGAACTGAAATGGGTAATTTCGATCTCAGTCATAGATTTTCAGCTATAGTGTAAACATGTAAACCAATGTGAACATTGGTAGGCTTTCGACGTCTCTCAGTGTCAGTCGGTTTCCTAGTCAGCCGCAGATAGTACACAGACGTCTTAAAGACGTCTGTCGATGGACATTCAGACGTGTTAAAGACGCTTGAAAGTCCTATGAACGGCTTCCAAACGTCTTTCGAACGTCTTTCGAACGTCTCTGGAACGTCTTTGTTACAAAATTGTACGTCTTAAAGACGTCTTTAAAACGTCTGTTAGACGTCTCGAAACAGACGTGTGTAAGACGTCTTTTAGACGCGTCTTCGAGATGTTCATAAGACAGTCAATATGAAATTTTCATTCGAAGAACAATTAGAGATGCTTCTAATTTATTTACGTTGCATCTCTGGAGATGACCGACATTTCGAACATTCTTCATGAAAACAGTCAAATGTCTCAGCAACGGTAAGTTTTAGGACAAATACACTTTAGTACTTTTATACTCAGAATACGCCAATCTGTCGAAATCGAGCATAAAAAATTGGACATTCCGTTTGAAACAACAATGGTGACCTCTATATCTTATCTACGCCTCCACTTGCAAGAATATCATTTATACCATATTATGTAGTTTCTTAAATGCTACAACTTCTGTAAGTAACATACTCTCGTATTGTTTGAAATAACCAAGATATTCAAGTGGACAGGGCTCGTGGAACACGCTGTATATGAATATCGTGCAAATTGTAATCTATCGACCGTATTGGCTAAGCGGAAGCCATAAAAGTCACGATTAACGTATAGGGGCCGGCCAGTATATACGGGGTTTTTTTTGCAGTTGTATAAATCCAACGCGACGACAAACGCACAGACTCTTTCGCGGGGTCGAAATAATGCTCGAAGCGTCGTAAATAGCGGGCTGTTCGCGGCAATATATCTCGCTGTCATTTCCTCGTCCCGTCCAGGCCGGAAAAACGGGGAAAAGGGTCCTCGAAGAGAGCTTCCGAGACACGAATACCAAAAACCCACGGTGCTGTCGCCGCCGCGACAAATTGTTTTCCCGTAGATCTATCCGGCGCGGAGAACGGCATCGAAATTCGTCAGGGATACGGCGAAGGGAAAGAGCGTGATCGCGCATACTTTCTCACGGAAATTATGCGACTCGATGGCCGGGCCCGGACCGTGACCAAGATGGCGGACGGACAATCGGCCGCGTTCATTTCACGCCCCTACTTATCTTCGTTAATATATCTTCCACGATCGTGTAAATCGCTGCTGCTCGTTACACGGGACCCCGGCTACTACTCTCCGTGATTGTATTTCCAACGAGGGCCATATCTTTTCGGGAACGGGATTCGAGGGCCGGACCGGTCGGGAAATACGCTTTGGTTTCCGCTTCCGGTCTTTGATCGCACCTACCGATACCGCGGGAGAATGAACCTTTGAAAATTCTCTCGAAAATCATTTCTTCGGAGAACCTCGTCTTTGCAATAAGTAGTCGGGCTTTATGAAAATTATAATGCCTCTTCTCCTCGGTTACTCGTCGAACGAATTTCCAAGTGTATCTCGCGATTCTTTGTTTCATCTCTTTAAACTCGGAGACTTTGTCCGGACTGCTTATCAGTAACGCGAGCGCATTTATTTAGACAGACGGAATTATTCTATTTAAAACTTTGGCTGCCGAACCAGAAACCTAAAAAATTCCATGAAATCAGAGTCAGTTATTTAATGAAATAAAAATTGAAAAAATTGAATGTATGATATTGAGTAGTCGTCAAACTTGTTTGCATTTTACAGATACTAATCAAATTTTGGTACAATGAATATATTAATATGAAAATTCACTTTAAAATCTGGACAAATAATTCCGTCACCCAGATATGGGTGGCATGGCAGTCAACATGTTAAATGGGATTTAGCATGCAATTTTATTCATATAGATATTGTGAAACGGAAAATTTAAGTTTTACAAGTACCACAGTTTTTTTTTAATTGTTGACTAGATTTGATGACTAGTTCAGGTAAAACAAAAGTAACTGCTAAGAATTCTGTATTTTGTCTTAAAATAGCCAGTTGTTCATCGCATAATTAGAATAAAGGTAAAAGAATGCTAGCTAAAGATGAAGCGCACCTTGGGGTGAAGAGTTCAAAGAAATTTCTAATTATGTCTTAGACGATCCAACCCCTCGTATTATAATAACTCCATCAGGTTTTAAGTAAAGAGCCGGATAAAAATGAGCGTAATCCTTACGGAGGAAATTTGCTAAAAATAATTTATAATCCTATCCGTCAATTTTCCAATGCCCTTCATTAAATAAATTTGTTAGATTTCAGGTAAAATGTTCAGTGAAAATCTTTAAACTTCGCGGATGACGAGTATAATTTTCGCTCACCCTCATATTCAATTGATTGATATAACTGGGAATTCTAAAAATCTGTTCGTGAACTGCACAAAGATCGTGATTAATTTTTCGTTAATATTTTCCTCCGTCCGTGTTCACATAAAGAAAACCATAAAAAAATCACTTGGTCAACAGATACTCGAACACGAACAAAATCCTTCCAGCAAAAGGACCAAATCCACAACACAATGTATCATACATTTCCATTTTTATTAATACTTCATTTTCTCACACTCTCTCCAAAAATCCCCAACCACAAAACACTCTACCTAAAGTCAATTTCTAAGATCCCATGAAATCGGAAGCGATAATGAGCACACGGATCACGTTGTTCCCCGGGAAGCTCGCTGTCCGCAGTGTCCGTATGCGGTTATTATGCGAGCAGCTCCCGACAGCGGCTTTTCCGCTCACGGAATCTCCGCAGAGGATCGCGCGCGGTTTTATTTATAAAACTCGACAGCGTGTAACTCGGTTATCGGCGTGTGCTCCCAGGTGAAGGAATCGTCGAAGAATAGCGGGAAATAAATAAATCAAACGGAACCGGAGCAGCGGTGTAGCTATACAGTAGTAGCTATAGCTACCCCGTGAAGCACGTAGAACGCTCGCGTTGGCGAGCGCGAGCACGAGCATGAGCGCGCGGTTATGAAAAAGCTGCGTCCTGATGCGCGCAAAAAAGTGTCCCGAGGGCGGGCGAATCCTTGAATATACTTAACCCGTGTTCCGCGACGCGGCCCGTTGAAAGTTGCAGTCACGTACATGAATACAAAAAGTCCGGCTTTATGGGCTTCCGCGTGTGCGAGGGGGCCGCGAGTGAAAGGACCGAGGACGCCGGGAACACCGGGGGGTTGGAACGAGAGAGAAAGCGTCGTCTGGAGAAGCGGCGGGGATGGAGGAGGGTTGCGCGGGCCTCGCTCCGTGGAACTTTCATAATACGCACGCGGCACGGGGCCATAGATTTGAATTAATTCGGCGGCGAAGTTTTCCCCGGCAAATAAAAATAAGTCACTGTATCAATTTAATACCGTTTCAAGGCCGCCTACTCTCTCTCTCTCTTCTTCTTCTTGTTCCTCTCCGAGGGTCGCCCTTGCGCTGAGGTTCGCGAACCGCTGCGGAGCCGCGTTATTACTTCGGCCGTTGTTCAAGAATTGGTCAAACATCGGGACTCCAATTGCCTTCACGGGTGAAATAGAGGGGGAAAAAAGTGGCACTCGAGTGCCGATGGAATCGTCCACTCGGTAAACAGAGAGTTATTAAAGCCGGCTTTATTGCGGCATGATAGCGTCCCACCCTCTCCGCGGTTTACGCGATTTTAGGTTTAACGACCCGCTCGCGCGCCGTTGCGAATCGCCGATCCCCGCCGCGGCGTTCTGGCCAGCGATCCTTTCCGATTTTTATTGAAAGTCGACAACCGAGGTCCGAAACAATTGGACAAACTGATGAGCTTCATAAAGTTTTGTAGTCTTTGTGCTTCCCGGAAATTCTGGACAGAGCCGTAGACATACAGTGTCTACTCGATACATGTCCAAAACATGGGTCTGACCAGGGACATATATTGGGTGGAACAGCGAACGTTGAATAGCCTCGGTCACCGAGGAGTGTAAACATAATACTTGTGACCCCTCACGGGGTATACC
The DNA here is from genome assembly GCA_028454255.1 of Halictus ligatus. Taxonomy (NCBI): domain Eukaryota; kingdom Metazoa; phylum Arthropoda; class Insecta; order Hymenoptera; family Halictidae; genus Halictus; species Halictus ligatus. The sequence goes on along the minus strand of CM052146.1, from coordinate 3,827,889 downwards.
CCATGGTAGTGGGGATAATTCTGCGACGTTCATCATCCAGGCTTTGGCGTCATATACAGAGAGATGACGGTATTCTGATAAAAATCGTGCCAAATCTAAATAAATACAATCTTAGCATTTTTGAAAGACCTACTAGCCAGATTTAATGCTACAATTAATACATTAATCGTAGAAGCTAAATTCAGTGCGAATTCATTATTACAGACGCTGCACGTGACATGAGTGCGAGAAGATCCACAGTCTATACATCCCTCATGATATAAATTGACAAGTACAGCTAAGGGGTTGATGAATAAGGGTATACAATAATGTTACAATTAATCTATTAGAGCCACAGAAGTAATTTTAACCGTTGATTCACTTTTACAGATATTATTCGTGCCAAAAATCCCCAATCTATAACTCCCTGCTGACACAAAATTGTCGAATAAAGCTTGTGCAGTGAATTCTCGATATATGTCAACAACACGGGTCTTACTAGAGTCGTATATCATCCAGATGACATGTCCGAGCCGTGATATCCGTCCGAGGCCTGTCGAGTTTCGAGGCCCCTCACGGGGTATACCACTTGGTAATGGGGATAATTCCGCGACGTTTATATTCCAGCTGTTAGCGACATATATAGAGAAATCAATGTAATTCAAAAAGAAATGCCGAACATATCCGGACGGTGAAGCGATTAGTCATCCGGTCGGCTAAATAATCGGCCGCGGCGTCCGACGTCTGTTTTATTAATAACCGTTGTCAACATCGGCGGCCCTCCCCGTGGAAAGGACGCACTTCCTGCGGCTGTCAAGTGTGCCCGCGGTGGGGACACCGAATGGAATAGTCCACTTTGAACTAACTCGGTCCTAACTAAACAATTACGGCGGAGCTTTATTGCGGGCAACAGGATCGCTCGCGGCGAGTTTTAATTGAAAAGTGACCCGCGCTTGTGTGCCGAAGTGCCGTTGTTCTCCATCGGGACGCCGACGAACCTCTGTGACGAATGGATATTACGGCCGGAATTAAAAATCCGGTTTTGGGCGACGATACATCCGATCGGGGAAGAACGTCCATCAGATTGACGGACGTTCGACCTAGACGCGTACAAGAACCCGAAGATGTCGGAACTGGTCGGGACGGGTCGAGAGTTTCTTTCGGGGTCGGGACGGAATCTTGAAAATTTTGAGATTCGGAATTATCCTCGGGAGTAGAATTCGAGAATCCTGAATATTCTCTGGAATTCCGACATAAATTAATCCCCGCCAGACTAGACATTAACTTTTCCCACAAAATTAACTTTTGTCACAATTTCATAATATGTGACGATTGTACTTCTCAGCCGTTCCATATAGGCTAGCAAAGATATGTATGGGAATACAGTGTTTATTCGATATATGTCCATACACGGATCTAGAGACATATATCGTCTAGGAGATACTATTCTATGATCCACGCTGAACGTAGAAAGCGAAGATCTAGAGGCGATCGAGATTTCTTGAGCTTCTTGGCCCCTCACGGGGTATACCCCTCCGGAGTGGGGATGGTTCTATGACTTTTATGGGCTAGGTATTTGTGACATATATAGAGTAAACACTGTGTAACGAAATTATATGATGACAGAGCAAGCTCTGAAATAAAATAGAGCGCACACTTCGGACCACGAACCGGTGAGGAATTTAGCCAATGGGAGGTGTAGAGTTCTTTATTGTGTCCGGAAGAATTGTGCTCGTTACTTCAGAGCGTACAGTATTAAATTCATCTTGTATGAGGTTTTGCCCAGCCTACACCGTTTAGACGTCTGGCAACAAAATCGTGCACAGTCTGCAGGATATCCTGCACACCTAAATACTATTTTAAACATTTTCCACCCCTGGGTAGGTCTCGGCCACCCCTGGCCGACCAGTTCGTTGAAAGATAGTGAAGGGCGGCTGGCCCACGCCCTTGGTCCCAGCTGAAAGGTTCCCTGGCCGTCAGATTTCTCTGGTAGACGCGAGGCGGAATGCGTATCCACGGACGCAGCGGAAACGGTCCGGCTTATGGGGTAATTATTTTTTCAACTGGACGGAAAGGGGCGGCGCGCAACGCCGGGGGTCTTTGCTTGGGCAGGAGAACAAGGGTGAAAATAGACGGCGGGGGAAAAGGTTGAATGTACTCTTGTGTCTCTGTAAATACTCTAGCTCTTCGCACGTGTGCGCAGAAAATCGGTGCGAGCGCGCGCGTGTGTGTATACGCGCGAGCGCGAGATACGGTGGACAGCAGCGAGGGAACGCGCGGGTCTTACGCACACAGGCCGCGGGATGCAGCTGGTTTAAAGCGGTGAAAGCAAAAGAGTACATGAAAGAAACGTTAATTACTGCATTACTGGCTAGCCAACCGTAAAATGTACTGCAGCTCGCGGCGCCGCGCCACACCACGCCACGGCACGCCGTTCCAAGCCACGCCGAGCCACGCCACGCTACTGGACGCTAAACCGGGGCCAGATACAGCAACGAGAGGGTAAATGCGAAACAAGTCCCCGGGCACGGGAGATGTGCCTGTAATAATAGACACGACTCGGCTCAATGAGGAATTAAGGGTAAACGAATTACGCGGACGAGTGCCCGGCAAATTATCCCGTTGTTGTTTGCGCTACCTTTGACATTTTCAGGGTGCTCCGACGCCGAGACAGGTACCCAACTGTGCACCTTCAACTGGCCCCTTGTCGTCCCGTCGACGCTTATCCCCCGTTAACCCTTTCCGTGCTAAATAGCCCGGTAATTATTAGCTCGCTGCTAGACTGTCGGGCTTTTTACGCAAAATTAACATTTTCCCAGGCGATCTCCAAAGCTGGAACTTCGATGCGTGTGTATTTCTTTCTTTTTAGTAATTTTATCACGCTCACTGTCTCGTGAAACATTGAATCTCATATATATAAACAATAGTATCCCCTGGACGATATATGTCGCTGGCAAGACCCGTGTTGTTAACATACATCGAGAAGACACTGTACTTCATTTCGGACCTAGTAAATTGATATTCAGTTCCACTAATAATCTTAAGACTAGGCAGTGGATCTTTATAGAAAATAAAACGTTCACGCATCAATTAATAGAAAAGGAAACTAAATAGAAATTTATATATATATATATATATTTTTGTGTATTTATGGGCAGGTCGAATCTAAAACAGTGAAAAAATTTGAACAATGGAAGAACACGTCATTTTCAAGTAACTAAAATTAGTAGCAGAAGAAAGACATTTCTATTTATTAATCCTTTTCCTGCAAACGATGCGTGAACATTTTCTATTGCATAAAGATCCGCTGTCCAGTCTTAAAATTAGTGGCACTCAATATCAATTTATTCGCTCTGAAATGAACTATAGCGTTTTCTCGATGTTTGAGCAGCCAATAATAATTATAAATGACTCTGGTCGTTTATTCGAATGAAAGAGTCAAGGCTTATGTGAAACGCAATACTCGGCGGTTAATATTATTTTAGCATTAGCTTTCGTAGTTAACACGTTAACTGCCACGTCAGTCGCATGTGATTGACAGTGATTTTTGACTATGTTTGAAAATTCATTTTTATTGTAACATATCGAAATAAACCGAATTTTATTGGAATCTTTAGAATTCAGAAGGGTTAAGACAGGATCCCCTGTAATACATTTTAAATTTCTAATTTCGGTTTCATTAATTAAATTACACTGAGTTTGTGAGAATCTCTGGGATTGATTTTTACCACTTGACGTGTTAAAACTCTACTAATAATGCAGCGTTTCCTCTGGTAAAATATAAGAAAGATATATGCGCTCTAAATAAAATAAAATTTGCAAATTTTCTTCGCGTGATACACGAATTGAGTTCGAGATAGCATAACAAAGATTTACCGTGGACTTCCTTAAAAAGTAAAATTTCCCGTATTCCCGAATCATCAAATCCAACCGAGCTCGAATGTCAAAGAGTGTATCGCTAATGACAAAATGGCAGCCACAGCTCAAATTCGCATGGTTCAGCATCGATTCTATATATCTCCGGGAGCCATATACATATGCACAAGGCCAAAACAATACAGCCACCGACTGTTATCCAATTTCATCGGAGAACCAGTGTTTTCGGTGGCACCGTCGCTAATCAATCGGCGAGCGTAGGATAGCAGAGCTTGTCGTTCGATGATGTTGACTCTGCAATGACGCTCCGCTGCGCTGCTCTGCGCACTGTCTTTCTGTATCGCGGTCAAGTGGCGGTACTCATCCGGAGCCACTCGAAGTGGCGAATTTTAATTCTGCCGTCCGTCTGTCCGTCAAGTGCCAGCGGGACCATCAACGTAGATTAATTTGCTGGGAACGAAATGCCTGAGCTCCCGGTCGAATGCCGTTCAAGAGGTCACCGTTTCCTCGACCTATAGACGATCGCTCTATTGCATCGAAATCTCCGCGCCCGAGAACGGTATCACGATGAAAAATGAAATGGCCCGAATGGCCCGGAAAATAAAGAGTCGATCTATAACCGCGTTACTCCTCTCCTACGATTTTCCTTCCTCGAGAGGTACACGCGAACAGCTCGGGAGACAATCAGCGTAACTCCAATTCTCTCAATTTGCCCGATCCGTGACCATTTCTTAGACTGTTGCAAAAGAAACGTCTAATTTTACGAAGCTAACACAAGTTTATTATGCATCACTGTTAGCTACAAAGCGGATCTTTAACACTAGAACTACCGAGCAATAAATGCGACTGACGTATATTGCTGAGTAACAGTGACAAGATTGTGCCCATTCAGATTTCATACAACTTTTATTGTAATTTGTGCTTCAATGGAGAGGTTCATTAAAATATTTCCGATGAAAACATTTTTACAATTTCAGTAATTGTAAAAGAAAAAATTAGGAACCAGTCATTTGGATTGGTCCGGTAGTTCTAGTGTTAACGCTAGATTTATGGGGCTCGTCAAAGTGACGGGTTTTAATATTTATAATTTACAATTATTGAGATTCTAAAGATACGTTCATGAGAAATTATTCGACAAATTTATTTCTTTGGGTATATGTTATTTTCAGAAAGTAATGTAAAATAGTTTTGTTTCAGTGGTCCGTAAACCTAGTGTTAAATTCTCATCTTCAATTTTAATTATTTTATTATTTCACTATCGAAGCAGTATAGCCGTGGTCGTATAAGAAAAATTTCGGCTGGATTACTTCAGCTAATCGCGTACAATGTCACAGTAATTACGAAGCGTCATACGCACTGTTGTACGACTTTGACGATCAAAGGGTTATCGCAAGGGAAGAAGATGCAAAGAGCTGTTATTTGTGTGCGAATAAAATGTTCCAACTGGTCAGATTATTCAACAAAAATGACAATTTTGATCACGTACAATTCTCAGGAACGTAACCTAACAATTTCGTACAGGACAATTTCCCAAAATCGTATAGGTAAGCTCCTTTTCGATATAGTGATCGAGAATCGTGCAAACAGGCTTTCGGGAAGTGAAACTTGGAACCCGGAGGAAAGATGTAACCTACTTATTGACCGACCCGGGTAGTCGTTATGGCCGCGAGAGTGTTACGTAGACGATATCCCGCAGATTTTTCCATTCGCCGAGGTATACGGGAGAGCGGGTCCTTTTTATTGGCATATTTTTATTGTTATATCAGGGACACGAAAATTGAAGGCGGATAGAGGAGGCGAGCACTTTGCATTCACTGGCCGCGACGCTCTCGGCCGCATAAAAAAGCGTGTTCGATCGGTAATCGAGAGAGCCCGGGGCGCGCGCGTCGCGTCGAGCTCTCGTAAAGTCGGGGCAGTAAAAGAATCCGCCGGGTTTCCCGTGGGCCGAGAGTGGACCGAAAACCGGCTGACGGCGGGGAACAAGCCAGTCTTAAATTTATTTACCCCCGGCTGTCTAGCGTTTTTTCATTGTCCGACCTTGCTCGACCCACATGCACGCCGGTCGAATAAAATTTTATCGCCGGAGAGCCGCGATCGATGCACTACCCGTGCAACCCCTCTGTCCTGCTGCGCTCGATCCGCTCGCGACCTCCACCGGAGATGACATACTCTTTTTTGCCCGAACGCGTACCGCTCGCCCATGATTAGACGCTTCTTGAGATTCCGAGTTGACCTATCGACGTTCGAAACGACGCAAGAACGGGACAGATGTTGCACTGTAAACCACTTTGTCTACACGGTTCGCTTCAGTCGCTTCAAACCTTAACACAGGGTTTAGCATCTTTAAATTATTTTTCAAAAATGAAATTAAAGATATATCATTTAGTCAGATGATTAAATCTGGTCATCTTTACCTGTTTGAGCACTAAAAGAGTCTATTTTACATTACTGTATGAAAATAATCCATTCATGTGAATGTTTCTTTCTTGACCTGACCTTGCAAGACCTTGAAGGTCACTCTGCAGTATACGAGATGGATTCGTCTAGACACACGCTTTCAGATGATATAAAAAAATGTACAGCATTCCATTTAAAAAGGCCATTGTGTTGCGTATGAAAAACAGTACTAGTTTTTCCTCTTTCATTTTGTTCTAATACTTACTATTTACAATAAGAAAACATAAACGTAAACACTCTGTATATCCAAACAGACATAAAAAGCGGAATTACAAACTGCTCAAACAGATTAATTACTTTGACATTTGAAATTTTAGATCAGGACCAGATTTCCCCCATCAAATTGATTTCTCTATCTGTAGCTACACGGGGTGAGTCAAAGTTTTCACCTGAAATATCTTTGTTGGTCTGAAAGATACATTAAGTGTCTTCAGATCAAAGTTGAATGATAGAATGGGGTAGAATGGGGAATTTTTGTTTATATGTCATTTTCTTTTTAGAAATATCAATGTCACCTTTATTTTTATTTAATTTTATTTAATTTTTATTTCATTAGGAATTCAATGACTACAACCACTCAAGGTGATTAAATGTCACGAACAGAGAACGTACAAGATTTAAAATAGGAGAAATGAATACTTAACTCTTACCTAACTCAGGCCACCCCTTTTAAACACCCACGATGATAGTTCCTTTCATTGGGAAGTCAGTGATTACAATTACTCAAGGTCATTCAGGGTCACGCGCTGAGGAAACTGTTGTTAGAGCACTCAGCTGTACCCTATCTTTTAGCAAAAATAATCTTTTTAAATGTCATAGTTTCCTCTGTCCGTGACATTGAATGACCTCGAGTAATTATAGTCACAAAATTCCTAATGAAAGGGACTATCACCGTAGGTGGTTAAAAATTGGTGGTCCCGTTTAAGAACATGAAGGTGACCTTCCTCAAGACATTTAATGTATCTCTGAAAACAACAAAGATATTTCCGGTGAAAACGTTAGGTGACTCACCCTGTACAATATTCTTCAGTATCAATACACCTAAATAGTTATTCAGAACGATCGCGCCTAGAGTCCTCGGCGAGCCATCGGCGCAGCCATTGCCATCGTCCAGCTGGAGGAAATGAGATTTTCGCAAGAGCCTGTGGTCGGGAGCCGGAAGAAAGTTTCAATCGACGCTGAGGAGGTTCGATAGCGACTGTCGTGTTCCTGAATGTCCCCGGGAAACAACTCTATCGAATCCATTACGGTGGGCTCGGTTTCAGTTGGGAACTGGAGGGAAGGGGCGAGAGGGGCTGGGATCGAGTATTCCGTGCCGGAAGCACGTCGGAGCGTAAACACGAGTACCGCCAGCTAATATTCGATCTCCGAAGGGATGATACCGAGCACGGATATGTTAAATGCCTCGGTAAAAACAGTATTACCGTCGCGAGAGCACATGGAAATCCGACGGGGCGAAGCGTATCCGAGAAGAGAGAACTGTCTTGTCGTGTCTCGCGCAGTTTGCGTATCGTGGATCCTATATCGGGTAGCGGAGAGGTGTACTCGTTTCGAAGGGGGATAAGGTCGCGATGCGAAACGAATCGGGCGAAGAGGAGGAAGAAACGACCGTGGCTTGCCGGGAGTTCCGCAACGATTATGGTCTCTCTTCTCCCTCTCCCTCTCTCTCTGTCTCTCTCTCCCTCTCTTTCTGCTTCTTGTCTAGCCCAGGGAGCGTGGTTTGCTTGCGACGCGAATTTGCTACGCTCGTGTGTAGATACGCTCGTGCGCCGCATATCCGCGACAGAGCCGGCAGCCCCGACACAGCCCGTATTGCGTATTCCAGACGCAGTGTAATGCACTTTCGCCATGCGTTCGAGGAGGTATTTCAGACGTTCGTGCCGGGGCAACGAGCGACGAGATGCGACGTGCGAGCAACGAGAAACAAGCCTGTCCGACGCGCGATGTTAGATACCCACGTTTCTACTTACGCAACCGGGCTAACTAGTTCCGGAAACGGACGATGATTAAGCGGCTGATGGACAAAGAAATTCTGAGACGAGCAGGCTCTTAGCGTCGTTATTCAACGGGCCCGTGATCCGCCGCTTACCGATTCGCGTTTGCGCAAAACGGTCACGTTGTATCGTTGAGCAATTGCTCGGGTTCGACGGTTAGAAAAGAATCTGGGCGAGCTTTACAAATTATCCGAGATATTCGATGATATTTCACTTGATAGTTCAATGCGTATTTTTCTGCCTTAGGTGCAAATTAATTTGTGATCATACAAACACATAAAAATGTACATTTCGGCGACTTGTTAAAGAAAATCTAAAAAGAAAGTGAAAGCGGTACTCCTGTAACCTGTTATCCACATAAGGGTTAACGTGTTAAACATTTATTTATTTGTTGTGTACAATTTTTGTTGAATTTCAAATTTGAACTATATTAAAATTTAACCTTTTTAAATTTGAACTGAAAATTTAAACTTAAATTTAAAATTAAAACTTTTTTATGTGGTTATTCACGTAAGGGTTAACATGTTAAAAATTTATTTACTTATTTCTTTTTGTACAATTTTCGTTGAATTCAGGTTTACAAATTCGAACTATATTAACGCTTTCACCTACCGGAAGCTTATTAACAGGCTCCTTACAAAAGAAACTAATAATCTATTAACAATAGTAATAATAGTAACTAAAATAGCAACTAATAGAAACTAATAGTAATAATTCTCTTTCAAATAATAATTTCGGTAGAAGTTGTTACATTATAATAATTGTATAAGTTTCTCAAATTCTGAATGAAACTACAATCACCTTAAAACAATTTCTCGAGGAGTTCTCAGTTGTGGATCTTCAGTTTTGCAAAGACTCTTAGAAAATTGCCGGTAAGTAAAGCGTTAAACTACCTATTAAACTACTACAGAAGCGAGCACAACTGAATCGATCAAATCAAAGACAGCCGGTCGAAAGTCTTCAACACCATTCATCGGGCCCGTACAGTTTCGCATCAGCCCCTAATCGATTCGGCCAGCAATTCCACCTGGATCGTTCCGATGCGGATCGATAGCGTAGTCCGCGTGTCATTGCAACAATTACACGTTGCACCAGCGGCAGGTCATTCCGTGGGAAACCGAAGATTCCTCGTGTGAATGGCAGCGAGTAATCGCGACACCGACGACAACAGGCGACACGATCTCCACTAGCATCCGGTTGTACCGAGGAATCGGGAAACGGGGTATATTACAACGTCACCCCCGTGATTCCATCAATCGCTTAACCGTTAACTCCGTGCAAGCCGAACTACCGAACAGAAGAGCACTCTCGGCGAACTTTTTAAGAATACGATCAGTCACTAAACGAATTTAACGAGATCACCGAACGGTGAAATGGAACTGGGCGGAGGGGAAAGTCGATCGGTGTACTCTCTCTCTCCCTCTCTCTCACTCTTTCATTCTCTGTTGGGGATCTATTCGCGCCATTTGCCATGACGAACTTTTGGCTAAAGGATTTTATTCCCATCGGCGAGTGCCGGCGAGTGATAATCGACACGGCCCCTCTTTATTCGCGCAGGAATGCGCGGTTCATCGGAAAGCTACGCTCTCCTCGGGAGATGAATGGCGTCGTCGCACATTATCGCGAATGGCCATTTTAGGTGGAAAAAAGTCATGTCAGAAAGTAGATATAACATTCATATATTCTTCTTCCGGAATGTTTACTGAGCCTAATTATACCCATAATAATTCAATTAATAGCGATATAAGTATCGAAATCAATACGTGAAAACTCCGAACCGTAATACGGCGAAATCGCACGTTTATATTTGTTCTACAGAAAATTATGTCAGAGCAATAAATATGCATCTTTAAGCTTCTATGCACGTTATTCTATATTAACATAAGTAAATATTTACATTAATGTTCACAAAGTTCGTTAATAAAGTCCTTTACAATCATTTTTAGAGATTTTTTAAGTGCCAGTTTTCTATGCCGGTTAGTTGACTTTAATAGAGCAGAACTAGAAAGTCTCAAAAGATCCCATCTTGAAATTTTTATTGCATTAAGCTCAAACCATATACAATGAATTTTGACAAAAATCAGCTGCAAATATCTGCTAACCTGCCTGTCACAAATTTTTAAGTTCTTTCTAACACCGTACGGTGAACCGAATGGACATTCTAGGAAAGCAGGAGGAAGAGGCTCTACAAATGATGTTAACACGGCTAGACGTTTCTTCAAAAACTTTACAAATACCTCGAAAGTAACAGGCATTAATAAGGAACTTCTCGAACGATTTTTTAATATCTTGTCTGCTCTTCAGGTCACAACATTAATTTTCTAAATGTCGAAAAATTTCTTCGCGAAACAAAAGATTTATATTTAAATTTATATCCTTAGCTTCATATGCCCGTTACAGTGCACAAATTATTATTTCATAGTGTACAAATAAGTAAATCATGCCTATTGCCAATTGTCATGATGTCTAAAGAGGCTCAAGCAGCTCGAAACAAAGACATAAGAAGGTGTAGGATTGGCCAGGCAAGGAAGAATTCGCGTGTATCTACAAGCTACGACTTAATAGCAATGCTGTTAATTACTTCTAATCCCATCATAAATTATTATAGGGTAATACCGCAAACAAATACAAATTCGCTACCGAAAAGAGTATTAAATCTACTTTTAACAAGAACCTCCGTCTAATCCCATAAGTGACTTAGTTGATAGCGACAGCGATATTATCGAAGAATTATTTTTATATTGTTATATTTAGATATCATTGTTATACTTATTTAATATTATATTTTTTTCTACAATTCATATAATATTCTTCAATATAAATGTTATTTTTGAAGATTCTACATATGGACCGTTTATTTTGAAAGTGGTGTAAGTCCATTTTTGAGAAAAATGAGATATCACGTAATTCATGCTTAATTTAATGTAAATTTTTTATATATAACTGGTCCGTGTTTAATTTCTCAAAAAAATCCCATGTTTTGTACAACTTAAAATCGGTCGGCAAATGAAATTCCATAATCATCGGTTATGACGACGTCTTAAACGAGGGTTCTCAAAATTTCCACGATAATAAAGTTAATATGTATGTGTGGGACGAAACCATTGCTTTTAGAAGATCGCAAGAAGTAGCTTCTTGCTGTTTGAAGCATTTAGAGAATGTAACGACCCAAAGCCATGTTATTGCCTACAGTGACATGTGTACTGGGCAAAATCGAAATTTACAAATGACATTGATGTGGTTGAAGATTGTCCAGTCGGAAAATAACATTGAGATAATTGATCACAAATTTTTACTCTCGGGGCATTCATACCTTCCGAACGATGCAGATTTTGGCATCATATAAATGGCATTGTGAAAAAAGAATTTTGTGTACACACCACAAGATTACTATAATGTAATAGCGCAATGTAGAAAACATGATAAATTCATTTTACATGAAATGAAGCGGGAGAATTTCATTTCAACAAAAAATCTCCAAAATGCGATTAAGAAACAGATAAAAAAAATACTAATGGGGAACACGTCAATTGGTTGCAAATATGTTGGTTGAGGTTTCTCAAAAGTGCACCATATACCATTTTTTATAAAACAACGATGAAGGATTCAGAATTTAAAATTATAAATTTATTACCTATACGTCCTGGAAGACCGCTAAAATTTGAAAAAATCGCCCTGGCGCCTTTGTACCAAAATGCCAGGCCTATTACTTACGAAAAATATAAAGACATGAAGCAGTTATTACCTTATATACCTCCGGTGTATCATGCATATTTTGAAACATTACCACATGCAGAGAATAAGTAAATGCTATCAGTATCTTGTAATTTTGACAATGTAATTGGCGTCTAAAATGAAGTATATTTTAAGTGATATTTGATTTTTCAAAATTGAAATTAAACGATTTTTACAATTGTCTAATTTTGAAAGTGGTGTAAGTCCATTTACAGCCCATAAATGTGTGTTATCGTACTCTAATTCGCCTAAAACAAATCTATATAATCAAATTAAATATTGATAAAACAATAGAAACAATGCCAGACCTCATATAATTTGCCTATATTTTTAAATGAACAAATATATTAACCTTTCATTTTCTTGAAACAAAAGAAAATGGACTTACACCACTTTCAAAATAAACGGTCCATATGTTGAATATCATTTCGTGACCTAACAGAAAATTTCAATCGGTTTGAGAAGCCGGAAACGATCTATGATTTTTTTCCACCTAGAATGCTCATTCGCGATACTGTGCTTCGTCGTTCGTCGTCGTGCAGTTTCCTTTTGCGCCAGGAGGCCACGGATCTGGGATTTTTTAAATTTCCCTCGGGAGGCCTAGGGGCAACGGGAATCGCGCTCGCGCACAAGCACATAGTGATCGAAGCGGCGCGCGGCGCGGGAAACGTCCCCCGGCCCGATTGAAGTATTGCTCTAACTATTGGCCGGGAGCGGAGTACTCGGCCGGAAAGATCGTGCCGCAGCTGGATACACCGTGACTTCCCGCTATCGGGGAAAACGTAAAAGGGGCAATAATATGCCCGTAGTAAAGGGGGAAAGTGCGCCAGTTCGCGCCGGGCTTTTATTTACAGTCGTTGTAAAATACTCTTGGACCCGATGCGACGCCGTTACCGTTCCCTGCAGAACGGAGAGGGAGAGAATGAGAGAGCGAGAGGGGGGAGGGAGAGCTCAGAGACGGCCGCTGAGAAAAAGAAAATTTAATGACCGTCGGAGGGGGCCAAGGGGGCGTTCCGACGTTTAAGGGCGAGGGCGCCAGGTGAAATGTACGGGAAATTAATGCCCCGGCCTCCGGGATTCAATGGAATGATTTCGAATTCTGGAGCGTAGGTGAACCGCTTGAATACCGAATGAAATTTCGTCTGCTCAGACGCCGGGATCCCATGAATTCTTGTTAGTTAGGCTTCAATAAAACCACGCTGCACACTCCAGAATCCCCCTCCCCCTGCCAGCCCCGCTCCCCCTCCGTCGTCTTCTTAGGTGCGCCGTGCTCAGGGACGTCTGTGCATCATGCTGAGGAATATTTCGATGTTTGGTGCGGAAGATCAGATTAGTAGAAGGTCAGATTAATAGAAGGCCAGATTAGTAGAAGATCAGATTAGGCAATATTCTCGCATGCATTATTGTTCGATTTTTAACACTAAACCTACCGAGCATTAAAACTAAGCGGTGAATTCTCGATGATATTCAAAAACACTAGTCTTGTCAGTGTCGTGTATCGTCTAGGAGACATAACCCGAGCCGTCTTATGTTTACACTCCTCAGGCTATGCTCACCAGTTGTGAGGATAATTCTGCGACGTTTATCATCCAGGCCTTGGCTACAAACAGTGACTCCAACTAATATCGGCACATTCTTCGACCAATTGTAATTGTAATCAAACATTTTTTCACGTTATCTAAGAAAACCAATTGTTCCAACTTCTCAAAAAATTCAAGTATTATACTCTAATATTGACAATGTTATGCGATTTTTAAGAGTGTGCCAATATTAGTTGGAGTCACTGCATATAGAGATCACTGTGCCTTGCCTTATAAAAATGGCAAGATTCAGTCCATTTAGACTTTGTACGATTCTTATCCTAATTTATTATAACATATGCTGTACTGAAGATATTTACTCAATCCTTTCCTATTAAAAACATCTTTACAACTTCCAGAATTCTAAAATGCTCCTTTATGGTGTCAGACTTCATCAACATTTTTACGTCCATTAGAGTACACAACGGCAAACCAATAAAATAATGAAATAAAAGTAATAGGGGAAGGAAATATTTTCAATTTTCTCTTGTCAGAATTATTGGTTCCCAAGGTTTTCGCTTTGAATTTTGGGGTTGCCGATGAGATCAAAATATGTTCGGAACGTTAAGGGTTTAGAAAGTTCTTATCATCCCGAGATTATGGTAATGCTTGTAACGGCGTGCAACGCGAGCCGCACCGAAATGAATCGACAATCGTTCGTCGTCCCCGAAAGGTTAATAGGGTCATCCTAACGAGGCATTCATTCTACGAGGAGATTCGAAACAAGAGCTATTTTTCCTGCACTAGATGTTCCGAACAAATTCAGTCCACCGTATGCCGTTAATGCAGCTCGCCGACGCGGCGGTGTCACGTGTTCCCGACGACCGCCATTTTGCGTGCGCTTTTATTTACTGCCGCAGTGAGTAGCGTAATATTCAGCATGTTAATGAGATTTTTTTCGTACCCTTTTAGTGTTCCAAAGGGTTTTTGTAGAAAAAAAGTGGCATTTAATAAAATGTTGCTTTTACGGGGACTGAGGTCGCAGCAAAATAGTAGCAACCTGTTAATTGTCACCATTGTTCCGTACTTTCAATAGATTTTTAATTGGTTCACCTTGTTTCTGTTCGATCCACGTGTTGAGTGAAATGGAATTTAATCAATTTTAGTCATCATTATTATTTTTTTATTATATTATAGATTTAAAACATTTCCGGGTAACGTCAAATATAATGAAGAAAAAACAGAATGGAATGCTGTGTTGTTGAATCTTTCGTTGTCCTAATTTTTACATGTATATTCTATTATTCGTATTATTATTCACGTGTTTCAAACAAGGCATGGACCTTCGTTAACTCTCGCGTAGTATTTTTGTAATACATGTACAATATTCTTTGTACAATATCGTTCTTCATTTTCGATATATTCCCTCATAATTCTCTTATTAACCACACTGAAGATTTTGTTCAACTATTAATAAGTTTCCATTACGAAACATACTGGAAACCGGTCACTTATCGTTCATCTGAATCGTCGAACGATTTTAAGGGTTGGCACCTCCCCCTGGGGGCCCGGGGTGTGAGCTGACCCGGGCCCCCGGGGGCGAGCATAGCTCCGTGATAGGCCGACACCCCCCGCGTTAGTTTCCCGATGTGGGGGGGGGGTGTCGGTCTGTCCCTCCCCGATTGGGGAGGAGGATCCGTGGGGGGTTTGGGGAAAGGAAGGGTCGGGGCGCGCCGGATCGCGCCTCCGACAACCCTTCCTTCCGGTGGCGGCGTCTTCTTGCCCTGGCCGGAGCTGGTTCCTTCGGGAGACCGGCTCCGAGCGGGGCACGAAGACTCCGGGAGCTGTGGGTGGACCGAGCTGGGGCTCGGGAAGCCCAATCCGAAGGCTCCAGGAATGGGGACACCGGGCGGGTCCCTCCGCCCGGGGTCTTATTGCGTAGGCAGTGGGGGAGGCTAACACCCTCCCCCGGGGTATAATGATAGCTGGGGGGGGTGGCCTGTTGAGTACTCGCGTGATCCAGGCACCTCCCCTTTAGCTTAGGTGGGCGTGAGGTTTTAGTGGGTAGCCCTTCGGAGTAGCCCCACATAACCCCGGCTTCCCCCAGGGAGCCGGGGTATGCGTAACGCAGTTCCTCACGAAAAAAAAGGGTTGGCACCTCCCCTAAAGCCATTAAACGATTAGTCAAGGACTTGACGTTACACAAATGAAAATCGACATCCATCACAAGCGATTCTCGATTCCATCAATGTTTCGTCCATGTTGTTTTTCAAGCTGGCCAATTTAAGGATCGATTCCACCCTAAAAGCCGCTAAACCGAGGAGAGGAGAAGGAAGATGTGACAATACATTATGAACGATTCTCGATTTCGCCAACGTCCAAGCGTGCTTCTCACGGTGATCAGTTTAAGGGTGGAACCCACCCCTAAAACCGTTAAACGGTTGCCCGAGGAGTACAGAGCAGCAAGGTTTGACATTACATGGATGAGAATCAACATCCATTATGAAACATTCGTCGGTTCGGGCACTTCTCACCCCCGCGTCGGGGGTAAGTTTCCGAGAGATGATGTTTGCTCGCGGGCGTCCGTAGGAGGAGCAGCGTATCCCCCTCCGTGGGCAAACATTGAATTCCTATTTCGGTCTTGTTCTCCCATCGTCGGATTGTGAAAACAGGAAGCGGCGAGCGATTAACCCCGCTTAACTCCGAGCGTACGGCGCCCCCGCGGATATCGTTGGATATAAACGTGAAATGGCTACGCGCGAGCCGACGAGCAAGCGAGCAAGCGAGCAAGCGAAGATGATCGTTGCTCGGGATCCGTCTCCATATGTTCTTGGCGCGTTTATTTCGGTAAGAGACGGCCTCGTAAAGACATCAAAGCCGCATCCTCGAACGGCGGGAATAAAGGCTACGGAAGTCCATAAAAGTCGAGTAGCGAGGATAAAACGGGCTGGAGGGATCGATGGGCTCGCACACATGCGGTCCTTGATCGCGCGCGAGCACTCGCCGAGCGGAGCGGTGCTGCGCATCGCCGCCGGTGATTTTAAGCAACGTTTAGAACGTCGCTCATTGTTCACGGTGAAAAGCTGCCTTGTTCCCGGCAGCGGCAATTTTTCACGCGCTCAACGGGATCGCGAGACACTCGTAAACGCGATCAGACGTGAAGCGAAAGGCAACAGGGCATGTAACCGATTGGGAACGTTCTCTCTCCCTCCCTCTTCCTCCCTCCCTCTCTCTCTCCTTTTCCCACTAGCCTCCTTTGAACCTCTTCACCGCAAATTTTTCCAGCGGAAAACCAGACGCGACGAAAGGATTCCCCGGCCAGAAAGAACTCGTTCCCATTCACCCCCTTTGCCCTGAGCGCAAATGTGTAATAACTGCGACCCGCTCCGAACGGCACTCGGTGTTCGACTAATTGGATCGGATGTCGGAAACCGGGGCTGGAAAACCAATGAACCGATTCGATGTTGATAATACAATATATTCCGGCCGTTTCTATATGGGACGCGCGGCTCGCAGTAATTTAAAGGCTGACGTTAAGTGGCGAGCCCGATACCCGGCGACCGAAAGCGAAACACTTGGAAACCGAGAGTTACAAGCGTGATCGTTCTGTTGTACGCGGTGTACTTCTCCCCGTCCGTTTGTCTGTCTCTGTGTCGCCGTTCCATATTCTACCGCGTCCAACGGTTTTTTTCGTTAAGATTTATGGTTCCTCCGCTGAAGGGGTTGGTGACACATAGACCCAGCTGCTTTGAAGTCGCAACTTTAGTTGTTCCGGTTAAAAGACGCAAGGTGGACACGGTACGACGAGGTACGGCAACGCGAACCGTGCTAAAAATAATTTGTTTCGCCGGAAAATCGTGCTTCGACCCGGTAAAATTTACTCGCGATATTTGCGAGTGATATCCCGGGGAAAAATAAAATTCAAGGTATATTTCTCTATATATGTCGTCAAGAGCTGGACCATAAGCGTCGCGGAATTATCCCCAGCATCGCGGGGTGTAGCCCGTGAGGGGCCGCGAAGCTCAAGAGAGCCCGGACGCCGAGGGAAAGTAGTAAACATAACGCGATCCTGGCATGACCCGTGTTGTTGACATATATCGAGAGTTCACTGTAATAACGTCGCTGTCAACCGGGGTGAAATGGCACGGATAGTTGAAAATCAACCGTGCTGTGCAGGGAATAGGAGAAAGGTGCGTCGGGTTTTACCAGTGTCAATTTGTAATTTTGAAATTCGCAATCTTGGAGTTTATGTCACCGTGGTAGGAAGAATCTACTCAATGTCGGTATAGCCAATCTTTCATCTAACGACAGGGTCCAGTAAATGGGATTCGCGGCTGGCTCGCGAACACGGTGTCAAAAACGTCGGGTTAGACGGCAGCCGGGAGGACATTTGTGTAAACCATTTCCCGGTGGCGCTCGTAAACCAAGGGAACGCTAACATCCGGTTCACGAGTGACGTCCTCGTAAAGTTTAAAGGGCACGGGGGTCGATGTCGACGTCGTCGTCGCAGCGAAATGCTAAAAACGAAGCTGCCGGTGGGTTACGCATCGCGGCAAGTCAGATCTTCCGGAGCATTAACATCGGCCGATTTCGAGTTTATCGAGCGGGTTAGGGCCCTTTCACACGAAGACACGCGAATCGCACGGAATTTCAACGTGAGTGGTTCGGTTAACTCTTCAGGGGTGACGATTAATTAGCAATTTGCTTTCAACAGGAATTTTTACAGTAACGTTAACAGCCAAGGGTAGTCACAGTGACTTTTGCAGAGTCGGTAACTGTTGTATAATTTCCGTCCACAGCCTTCAGACGCTGACTTAAGATCCGTCTTGGTCTTGATCCGACGGGTCTTAAGTCTGTGACTAAACTTGTCACATTTTTTGCTCTGTATTATCGGATCATGAATTCTGACGTCAGAAACGTGCTTCAAGTTTTTGTCTTTATTTCGCAGAGAATCAAGACAAAATACAGCTCAATTTGTAGTCGGAGATATTTTCTAGCACGCGCTACTCTCGATTTCATCCAGAAAACTGATCCAATGGCAGAAAAATGCTTGGATTCCACGGCACGCGCGTCGTCAATTTTTGACCTACTTCTAACGCTTATGTTACCAAATATAAAACCAAATGTAAAACCATTTTTCGCCTATTTTTGTCGGTAACGTGGTCACTCTACCTTATCGCGAATCTACGGAGTCTTGGCTCTTAAACTAACATTACTTATGTAAAACTTATCGATCAAGGTAAACACTATGTATCACACTCGGCACAATCTGTCAACGAATTACAAGTTTCTTGATTACCTGTTATGGAAACGGAATTTCTTGGTCGTTCACGTTTTGCAATATTAATTTATATTAACCCTCAACGGTCCGGAAATATTTCAAGTTTATTTCCGACCAGGTCCAAGCGGAGTCCAAGTGGACTCATTTTCATATCAAGTGTAGAAAGGAAAATATTTATATTTTAGTGAAAATTTATTAATATATATTCAGATTAATAGGGTAACAGGATGATTTAAATTTAATTTTTGCCGCCATATATGCTGCATTGGACCCAGTAAGTAAAAGTGCCGTGCCGCTTATATGACGGCATTGGTCCGTTAAGGGTTAATAATTTTGAAGTACTTCTCAAAGTCAGTGCTAAAGGGTTAAGCTACTTGCATTTTTACGGGAGCTTGGAGCAACTGTTAGGCTTTTAATAATTCGTCAAATACAACAAAAGGCTTTAACAGCCGCGCGATCGGTTCAGCGGAAGCGCATGAATCGCGAAAAGTCTGTTCGCGTGATTTTCGCGATAAAGTGGCGCTGTAATAATGAACTACGTGACGTGGTCGCTAACTCACGAATCAATGTCCCAGATAAACATATAGAATTGATGGTAATAAACGCGGTGGCATTTTATCAGGTTTTCCACAGGGGTAGGGGGATGGGGGAGTGGTCCCGACGCCGGAGTATTTCGGTGGTGTTCGGGGACGGGAGCGGCTGCGAATTGAATTGTAAACCGAAACAAAGCCGCCGGTGTTCCCTGTTTGGCGATTCCTGAAGCGTCGCGTCGGCCGTCTAGCGGGCGCGCGCGGTCGGATATTGCGTACGAAATAAACTGAAACAAATAAATTTTCAACGTTTATGTAAATAACCACTGGAAGGGGGGGGGGGCGGGCCGGTGTGCCGGGGCCAGCTGCGAATTACGAAAACAATCATACGTTCGTTGACACGCGGATCGACTGGTCGATGGAGATACGCTGGCGCGGAGTTCGTTAAAACGGCAATGCCGGTCGCAGTTTTATTACAAATCCGAGGTACCGGGATACATGCATAAATATGAACGCGGAAAGTGGGGAACGCGGATTCACGCGTGCCCGTTTCTCTTGATTGACTGCCGCGAACGACAACCGGCGACCGAGTTACAACGGTTACACTCCCGCTTGCTTGTAATGACAAATTATTCTTCGAATCTGTTATGGACATTGAGTTACGCCAATTGATTCGTCAAACGGATCGTTGACCAGCGAAAGGGTTAATTGACCTTCTGATGAACTCGGAACTGGATAGTCGGGGCTTTGTTTCTTATGATCGCTTTTTAATCACACAACCTGATGCACATTTTTGTATGATTATTTCGTTTACTTTAAGAAATTACTTTCAAGTGAATTAAAGAATCAATGACCCTCCGATAAACTTTAAGTCTGAGTTAGATCACCTAGTTCCGTACTCTCCTTTCTACAACTGTACAAACTTTTGCAGCTAATAGTAACATAGTTAACATTACATATAGTTACTTTCATTTTTTAAACTAACCAGAACCTCCCGCTCTTTAATAACCCCACAACCCGAGCAATAAAATTGCACCGATTCAATCGAACATACTACGGGTTTATAAAAATTTCACACACTGTTTCGGCTAGTAGTAAACAATTTAACCGGTAGAGCGATTAAATAAAACTGCCGTTACGTGTTCGAGTTGTTTAGAAGCGTTGGTCGGCGCTGTTTCGAAAATGTTCGGGACATAAAGGGAAGCGCGTAAAGATTCGGATATACCGAGGGAATAAATACGGGACGACAAATACGGTGAGCATGGAACGGCCAATTAACGAGGTAACATTGTCGCGAAAACAGTTTCGCGTCTCAGTTACGCATGTTACAACGGCAGGAATTAGTGGACTGACATTAGCGGCGTGACACGTGCGCCGGTCACGCGAGCCGCTAATAAACATAATCGCGCGTGTACACGAATGCATGTACAGATCCGCAGTCGAAACGGACAATTGAATTGCTGCACGGACGTGCGCGAGCGGCGGAGGACAACAATCGGACGATCATAAACGCGACAACGCGCGGCGATCGGCGCTCGTTCCAACGACGTCGCTGCGTTGTAAAACAACCTGAACTCCGTTACTTTCATTGTTCATTGTTATCTGCCCGCGCGCTGATAAGAACGGATTTTCCACCGGGAATACCAACGAAATTCTCACCGGTCGAGGATGAAACCTTTCATGCTGTTCAAACTTCCGGTCCTGTTAATTCAATTCGAACGGTTAGATGTCCGCAGTAATTGTTCGAGTCGAAGTAATATTAGGGCGACTCATAAGTAATCAATTATTTTGAAATATAAAACAAACTTTGTAGTAAATTCAAGTTTTTATTTCTTTTAATATATTATATAATCTCCATCATTATCGAGGACAGTTTGCCATCTTTCCTGAAAATTTTCTTTGTTGTTACCGTTGCATTAAATCCCGCATAAAAATGGAAAAGTATGCAATGAGGAATACGATCCTTGGAAGGTACGGATTCCGCCATTTTATTACAGGGTTGTAAAAAAAAATTATACTTTTTAGAATATTTAGAACACAGGCCCCTTTACCGAAAATTGTAAAAGATTACGTGTTTCCTCTTCAACGTTCGGTACAGAACTAAAACCAAAACTAATTCTTTGCAAATAATTGATTACTTACGGTTACCTCTAATATTTCTGTTTCACCGATTTTCGGAAAATTCGTCGAAACTCATGCGTCGTTGCGGCAATTGAAAGCTCGAAATGGATTTTATCTTTTCATCGATAGATATCACGTGACTTCCAAATGAATGAAGCGAAAAAAAATGGGAAAAAATGGGATAAACCGTCCGGCACAGTGCCCATGCGAAGTCAATGGACGGGGCCCGCCGACAGTGACCGAGTATAACAAATCCCCCGCTGTGTATAAATAAAGGAACGGATCGCCATAATTATTCGGGATGCTCTAAGCACACGCTCATCAAGCAACGCGTCATCAATCAAACGTCGATCGATTTTAATCGCGTGAAAACGGCATCGAATTTTATCGCGGCATAGTTCAATTTCACGGCTGCCTGATTGCGCACGCGGCTTACTCGCCGTTCCTCGACCCGCGCGCGCGTATTTAATCTAGCATGACTGCCGCGACATATCGTCTCCGTTATAAAATTTGATTTATTCCCCGTGCCACCGCCATTAACATTTCATCGATAATCTGCGCGGTCAACGCGACACCATTGTAACCAGCACTCTTCGTTAACCTTAACTTTGAAAATCTTCTGCATCACTTAACTACTTTAAACGATTGTTAACAGAAATAAAAAAGAATAAATGGTCCTGACGATCTCTCTACCAGCAGACTCAATACAAATTGCCGTGGAAACTTTTTAACACTAGGTTCACGGGACCCATGAAAAGGACGGGTTCTAATGTTTTAATTTACAATGATTAAGACTCTAAAGATACATGAGCAATTATTCAACAAATTTATTTATATCGGTATATTTTATCAAAAACAAATGGCTGAAAATTTGGGCAGCAGATTGTTGTTATTTATATAAAGTAATGCAAAATTGTTACTCTTAGTGCCCCGTAAACCTAGTGTTAATTCATAGTATTAATTTTTAATATACTGCTTGCTAAAAAATTCTAAACTAATACCTGAACTGTGAACGTTTATACGAATTCTGATTTTCACTAACTATTTTGTAGAAACACGAATAAAGAAAATAATTTATGCTTGTCAAGGGTATTGTTCTTTACCCCCAAGGATAAACTATGTCATTAATAATGTTGAATGTTTGTCACTTTGAATTCTGAATTTGGTCCTGAAATTCGCTTCCTCGACGCTATTTGAAATATCCATGTTGAACATGGAAGACCGAGGGGGAAGCAGTGTAAGTTTCATCGTGACGCGTCCGTCACGGATATATCATGGCCATAACGTTGACTTATTGGGCGTACATATTTCTGCAATTAAATTCCGGCACGCAAATAGAATTAATTTCCAACGGCTCGAAGACGCTGCGCACGCTCGTGCAGCGCCGCGCCGCGCGTTGGCGACGGATGACAAACACCATAAAAGGATCCATACTCGTTACTTCCTGCAACCCTCGCCAGAGCTGACCCTAAGGACCTTTCCGCTCCTCAGCCATGAATTCCCCTCGCAAACTATTCTCGCGATCCGGCTACGAAACCGCGCCGGCGTGTATCAAACCCAACAAATCCTTCGCCGCGTCAGAAGTTGGAGACTCGCCAGTTAATATACTCCCAGGCGATAAATTATGGGTTCCGCTCGAAAAGTGTCCGCACGGAACAAGCACGCACAGTTACTCCCAACCGGACAGGCTCCTGCTAGATTAAGCGGTAATTAGATTCGTCTTTTTATATTTCGGCTGTTTAGGCTGTCTGCTTCGATAGCGAACCATGCTCCGTTAGATAATCTTCACATTCGAGTATTTGTTCCTCGCAAATTGGCTGTGATTTTTGCTGATCCTTCGGGAAGAAAGTGTTCCTTTTGTTTTATTCTAGGACGAGGGACCCAATTACTGTGAGGTTGCCAATTACTGGGCCTACATTAATTGTACAGTGGTTTCGCAAATATGTCGCCGAGGCCTAGACGATAAACGTCGCGGACAGCGGGATATACTCCGTGAGGGGCCGCGAAGCTCGAGAGGCCTCGGACGCCGAGGAGTGTAAACATAACACGACTCGAAGTACGTCTCCTGGACGATATATGTCTCCTGCAAAACCTGTGTTGTTGACATACATCGAGAATTCACTGTACTTATTTTTAAAGCATAATGAATATTAAAGAAGAGATAATACATTTTATGTGGTTTATATACATGTATATATATATATATAATGCTTCTTTTTTAATATTCATTATGCTTTAAAAATAAGTATAATTAATATAGGCACAGTAATTAGTTCCTTCACAATAATTGGGTCCGCTACCAAATTTTTGAGATGCTTACGATTGCTGATACGAGGGAAACTCCCGCTGGCGATGAGCAATACTAATTGATTCCTTGCCGAGTTATTCGAGGCACTCAAGGAATTAAGAGTGCTATTAGTACACTGCAGATTTTATGCGTTTATGACGTTTCTAGTGCTTCTGAAATAGCTGCACGAAAGATTCTAGGCTAAGACCTTCAAGAAATTGAGGACGTTGTTAAGCAGATTTTATGCATTTATGACGTTCCTGGAATCTTGTCGTTTAGAGATAGCTGCACAGACGATTCTAGGATAATCTCTAGGGTCGTTTCATAAATAATACACACTAAAACATAATGACAATGTTTTGCGTATATTTCCCTTCATCTTCTACAAACCATGGAATTATACACAGATAATGAATAATTGTTTCCTACGTTTCAACGAACTATGTTCCTCCTGTATTTTTATATTTTAAAGAAATAGGTCTTGCAGTATAAAAAGAAAAAAAGAAGCCTTCACAGGCTAAATATTTGTTTACAGTTTTTGTAAATTGATACATGAAAATTGACGCTCATATAAATATCTGTTTCATAAATATTTATTATTAGAAGCAATGAGAAAGTCTGAGAGAGTAAATAAATCAGGGAGGTAAGTGGTTATTGGAATAAAATTCAATATCGGGTCCGCTTCGACGTAAGATCAGAAGGGGTTGAAGTAATACTCGAATCAATATTTGAGAAGGATCTTGAAGAAGTACGTAGAAGCGTCGCAGATATCTCCCACTTCAAAGCTTTCTTTTTCCGTTTAGATAAAGCCGTCGCAATATCGCCGGAAAACTGATCGATTTAAATGTTCTTACAACCTTTCAATGTATTATTTACCGGTCTCCGTATTTTTATTTGCTCTATACCCTCTATATAAAGATTTTATTGCGTGACTCGACATTTCCTCTCTATGAGAATCCTGTTTTCTGCAATAGAATTTATCGATACGAAGACAACACGAGGATACATCGCGCAGCGTTGTTTGTGAAATAACAATGGTCAACGTGCCGGGACACGGTCTTTCAGAATTCGCTAGAAACGTGTCCAAATAGACACGGGCCACGATTACAATATCTTTTCGCTCACTGAGCCGAGGCTCGAAGAGCGTCTCGGTCGCGCCTCCTCGGAACAATGCGATTCTCCGCGGACGTCGGATGAAAACGCGCATGGAAGCCGGATTTTCTTCTTTTTTTTTTCTTTGGCATTCCGAGCAAGACCGGCCCCGCGAAATAATTAACCGCAGAACAGAGACAAAGCTGGTCATCGGAGGTTCGCGGTTGAACAGGCGAAAGTGTGCGCTCGTCCGCTCGGCTCGTTGTTCCTCGCAGCGGGTACGTGCACAGTTCGGCTCGTCGCCTATCACCGAGCCGGCCGCGCAATTAACCAGTTTTATTAATAGCCGGTGCTCCGTCGTTCGTGACCTACCGCATGCCGTCATGACTGATGCATCTCCCGGGTCCTCATTAGCCCCACCATCGCATCGGTTAGGCGCGTGTAACGCGTGCCCGGACGTTCGCGAGAGACCGGTGTCTTCCTTTTGTGATTTCTCCTCTCTTTCTCTCTCTCTCTCTCTCTCTGCGCTCGCCGAGGAAGATTTACGAGGGTCGCGAGATTCGCGTGCGACTCCGTGCCAAGCCGGCTGATATGTAAATCGTGACAGTTACACGAGTAGGCGAGCGGGGAATATTGTTATCGATGCGCCGCCACCGCCGCCGAGAGAAGCCGAGCCAACGCTGAAACGCGAGAGAGCTTCGTGAAAGTTTGTTTTTCGACGCGCCGGAGGATGAGACGCGGGCCCACCCCCGTCGGACAGTATTTAACGCCGGAGACTTCCAGCAGGCCGGTTTTGTTTTGTCAAAGCCGTACACGTGCGAGACGAAAGCCGACTTCCCCCGTTCCCGCGGGGCTTGTTTAAAAATTCGACGCGTAATCGCGGCCCCGACCCGTCTCGCCGAGAAGCCATTCCGCGATGCGAATAAAATTTCTCCGCTGTCTGATATACCTTGATTTGTGAGAGGGCTCACCAGACTTGCCGCTGGACCGCTCTTCTTTGTTTTCTAGCCTCGTTGACTGCTCTTTCCGGCGGATGTTCAGGTAATCATTCGAAACTACTGAGGGGTTATGTCTAATTAACAATTTGTCTGGAAACGTCAACCCTTTGCACTCGAAGCTATTTTAACACCCAAACGAAACATTTTTTCCGACCTAGAATATTTCCCTTCTATATACATATATGTATATTCTATGTATATGTATATTCTTTTCATGTTATACATACGAGAAAGGTGGAATTTACTCGTAGAATACTGATATGTTCAGTAAGTTATTAAATACCAAAAAAAAAATACAATTTAAAATACAATGTTAAATACAATTTAATAATGTAAAAAATACTTTGATTAATGATACAGCAATTTTTTGTGGCGCTTTACAGTCGCCATTCGAGGCCTAAGGGTTAATAGACTTAATAGAGTAATTCCAATTCTTTAACTCTCAATTAAGTGCCCCGTTTATTGGCACGTGTATTACATAGCTTTTCGCCTTTTTCACAGCAGAATCGTAAGAAATGTCTGAAAAAAGTAACAGTCCCTTTCTTAGAAACTCTAACCCTAGGGGCGCTGCAGGGCGAGCACAATTTCTTGAAGCTGTATAAAAAAGAGAAAAACTTTTTCAGAAAAATCCTATTTTCCTAAATTAAAGATTGTCACTGAAAAAATGCAGAGACTTGTGGTAAGCAAGGAAATTTTGCTGATCATTTGAAGAAATTTCGGTTAAAACAACATCGTCGATGTTTTCAAATGGAGCTGGATATCTTTAACCCTTAGCTCTCGTACAGTGACTCTAAGGCGCTACTAAAAATTGTCATATTATTATCTAGAAAAATTATTCCATTACTATGTTTGTATCTAAAAAATTGCTAGAAATGTAAATGTTCTAAATACGAGTACGACAGTGAATTCTCGATGTATGTCAACAACACGGGTCTGGCAGGAGACATACATCGTCCAGGATATATCGTCCAGGAGACATACTCCCAGTCGTGTTATGTTTACACTCCTCAACGTCCGAAGCCTCTGGAGTTTCGTGACCCTTCACAGAGTATATCCGGCGGTAGTGGGGATAATTCCGCAACGTTTATCATCCAGGCCTCGGCGACATATATAGAGAAATCACTGTAGGTACTTGATTTCCATAACACGGGCCATTAAAAGTATCCTGTTTCACGTATACAATAAACATTCCAGATTAATTCTCAGTCGACATCGAATACATCGACCTTCCCATTGTATTATCTCAGTGCGGTAATAATGTCGGTAAGTACCAATACAAAAGTTTGTTTTATCCCCTTCGTCGTGCGGGTTACGATCCGGCGATTCCGCGTCGGGTGATTCTGAGGATCGATTATGATCCCCCCTCCCACTCCACTCCTGGAGTCCGCGAACGCGATTTTACAGGGGGGGGGGGCTATCGGGCATCGCGCGGCTAAACGAACAGCCTTAAACCGTGGTCGGAAATCAGCTTCGCTGTTATTAAATTTCCCGATGCAGACTAGCTGCAATATCCGCGCGATATCTCGGCTCGACGGGGGTGGGCCGGAAAGGGGGGAACGGGGGACGGGGGATGGACTAAAACGGCCAGGTGGGTAATATTGCCAACTTGTTCATACAGTTACGAACACGCGGCGCTGTTAATCACATCGAATTACAACACATGCAGCCAGCGCGTTTTGAGATATATGCGAATCTAGTTAGCCGACCGCTGGTGTTAATGCGCGCGGAGCAAGGAAAACGGGATAAATGGTCGGCCGGGAATCGAATAATACATAAACGATCGGTGCTCCCAGAAGATATTGGCGTGCTGTTTACATGCAAATGGAACGGCGGATCTGTCACGGCGGCCCGGGAACTGTTCATCGTTCTGCGTTACCGTGAAACCATCCCCTTCCCGATTCCGTCCGACGTGCTCTCGTTTCACGTCGATGTTAGATCCCGTGATCGTCCGCGCGCGATTTCTGAAAAATATTACACGGAAAATACTACGTTGACTTCCTGGCTACGTAATTTTGGTAATTACTAGACCGCGGATCTTCATGCGGAATAAAAACTTTCTGTTTGAGTTGCAATGAACAGGGGTGAAATAAAATTTTAATTTCTTTCTTAGTATATTTAATAGACTGAAAATAATACCTTGATATCTTGAAATTTTTCTAATGTTTTTACCGTTTCAAATTACACCTATTAATTTCTTTGATAAATGCACAAAATCCACAGTCTAGTGATGATATATCTTTGTTGTTGAAGTCATCCGGAGGCCATATTGTACGTCGCTGAATTCGTTTTAACCTCTATTGTTATGTATTAACTCTGTGCACTCGAAACTGTTTTAATTCCGAGACATTTTTTCCAGGATTCATATCCCTTTGTGCATATCAAGTTTATTACTACAGTCTTTTCTCGATATATGTCACAAATACCTGGCTGATAAAAGTCGCAGAACTATACCCACTAGCGTATATCCCCTGAGGACACCGAGGAGTGTAAACATGATACGGATCGGGTACGACGTTCAGCGTGCATGCAAGAATAATATCTCCTGGACGATATACGTCCCTGACAAGACCCGTGTTGGTGATATATATCGAGAAAACACTGTAAAGTAAATGTTAGCGTCCAGGAGACATACCCGAGCCGCGTTATGTTTACACTCCTCGCCGTCCAAGACCTCTCAAGCTTCGTGGCCGCTCAAGGGTTATACTCCGCAGTAGTGGGGATAATTCCGCGACATTTATCATCCAGGTTTTGGCGACATATGTATATAGAGAAACCACTGTATACCCAAAGAAATGAATTTGTTTAATAATTTTCCATAGATGCATCGTTACGATTTCAATAGTTGTGAGTTAAAAATATTAGAAGCCGTCAATTTGACGGATCCCGTAAACCTACCGTTAAACAAGCACCAGTTTGTCAAAATGGGGGAGGGGAGGATCGAGTATTCGTCCGTTTGGTCTAAGCACGTTACAAGTCGTGGCCAAAGATTCGCACTTCGCTAGCGAAGAGGGCAAAGGGTATTCCATTTTCACGGCAATAAAGCGCCAAGCCGATGCGGTGATACCTTTGATGTTTTGACAGGTGCGAATGGCGGGTAAGTTGCCGCGGCGCGGCGCGGCGCGGCGGAGATGCTTAAAGTCTCGTCTTGCTAAGTACGTGTAGCCCGCGCGCGCGCGCCTTAAACGCCGTGAAAAGTTAATTTTGTTTGGCTTCGCGATATTGCCGGGCTGTGTTCGTTAACTTCGGTCTCGCTCGTCTCGGAGCCTTCTCTCGTCTCCCCTATGTCTCCCGGCGGCGCGTAATTAATTAAAAAACTTGCGAGCCTCGTTCAAAGTCGATCAAATGAAGGGTGAAAATTGATCAGGCGACGGAACGGAAGCCGGCGCGGTGCGGCGTCGTTGCCGACCGTCTCTCGTTTTCGAATCGACCGTCGGGGTTGCAACAATTACAAACTGTGCGCATTTTATTTCTCTAATTTCACTATAATTGCAGAATATGAGAGGGGGCGAACCATGGGCGCGGGGGAGAGGGGTCTATACAAGAACAGGTGACGCAATTGGCGCGACGTTGAAACACGGGCACGTAGCCGCGTGTTCCCGGAATACGGAAATACGGCAATAACCGCAGGAGACGTTGTTCGACCGAAAAATCGAAAATTCAGTGAATTCTCGATATATATCACGGGTTTTGTGAGTGTCGTGTATCGTCCAAGAGACCTAACCCGAGCCGTCTTATGTTTACTCTCCGCGAAGTATACAACGCAGTTGTGGGGATGATTCTGAGACGTTTATCATCCAGGCCTTGGCGACATATATAGAGAAATCACTGTGTTATGTTTACATTCCTGGTTGTCCGAGGGCTCTCTAGCTTCGTGGCTTCTTACGCGGTATACTACGCGGTAGCGGGGATAATTCCGCGACGTTTATCGTCCAGGCCTTGGCGACATATATAGAGAAATCACTGCGTCCTATGGACGCAGAAGTATCGTGACACGTGTTTCTCGAAGCCTAACATTTCAATGACCCGGCATGGATGCTGAAAGTTTCCTTGACCTGCTGTTCTTCGGGATGGAAATGACTCGGGGATGCGACTGATCCCACCCCCGCTGAGAATGCACTCGAGGTGGCGCGATATCTAACGCCAGATGAGCATCAGGGCTTTAGGACTCATTGTTAGTGTGCAGGAGTGCCCAGGCGGTATAGGGATGGTGGGAAAAGTTGCCTGGGGAGAACACGGTTATGTTTGTAAATAGGATGTGGTGTCGGCATACGTGGTTGAGGATCTTTTATAAAAACTTGTTTAATCCTCGTGCACTTAACACTAGGTTTACGGGACCCGTAAAAATGACGGATTCTAATTTTTAAAATTTAAAATTATTAAGATTCTAAGGATGCATACATGAGAAATTATTTAGCAAATTTATTTCTTTGGGTATATATTATTTTTAAAATATTGCTAAAAATGTGGGTGGCACATTCTTGTTATTTTTATAAAGTAATGCAAAGCAGTCAGTTTTAGTGCTCCGTAAACCTAGTGTTAACTTCTGGCCCAATTTAATCCTTTCTAATACGATTTATTTTACCGCTACAGTGACTGCAGCTTCTTCGTTGGTCATAATCTGTTAGACCACGAAGAATATATTTACTGTGTGCCTCTATTTATTTTTTTATATTATGTTATATTTGGAATATTTCTTATATTACTTATATTATACTATATTATATATTATATTTAGAATTTTACTTCGATTTCAAGCTCTCTTCTTTTCAAGGGGGTAAGACAAGACACCCCCGTTTAATTGTAATATATCTTGCTGAAACATATAGGTGTGTCAATTGAACTTTCAGTTTAGGTATGTCCTAAACGTGATCCCGAATTTCCTGTACAAGGGTTAAAAGCGTACTTCATAAAAGATGAACCCTTAAACACTCTCCACAATATCCCACTGTCCCAGACACACTAGTAGCTGTAACTAAACCCCCTCTCCTTAGAAAGCGCGTTTCGAAGGATCTGTATTATTCAGGCGAAGCATGCAAGTCAGTAAACACACCTGCATCTCGAAAAGAGAGTGAACCCAGGCTGACCTAAGGGTGCAGAAATACTCCCGAGAGATCGCGGCTGATTGTGACAAGAGATAGTCGGAAGCGTTTCGTGATACAGGATTCTGTAGGATTACAGATCCCAAGATTTTCTTTCGGATCGTTCTCACAGCGCCGCGGCGGGGCACAATCGCGGGCCAGCTTAGCAACAATGAAATACGTGACGCGGGATGAAGGGTGCAGTTTAGACACCAGTGTCCGAGGCAACCCTATCGGCTCGCTGACAAATCCATTCTATAAATACGCGTCGGAAAAACGGAATTCTCTATAGAGCCTCGACCGAGGACCGTTGTGTTGCGGGGTTCTCTCTCTCTCCCTCTCTCTCTTAGTCCCTTTTCTCGGGCGGAAAGGAGAGCCGGTGGCCCGGGCTGCCTGCCGCAAATACACTGTTTCCCCATCCTCGGGCATAACTCTATTAAACTTTGAAATGTCCTCAAGGTATCGCGCACAATGCCAACCGAGGAGCTCGTCGTCGTCGTCGTCGTCGTCTGTGTCAGCGAAACGCCGGGACCCAGCGCCACCCCCGTTCCCACCCCTTTCTCTCTTTCCCTTTCAAAACAAACTGTCACATACTTTCCGTATGGAAGAAGCTTTAAAAACACCGATGAACTATGTTGCCGCGAGGGCAGAATCGGCGACAGGAAGGGCAAAAGAGAGAGAGAGAGAGAGGGAGGGAGGGAGGGAGGGAGGGAAGGCTGCGAGACCGACCGGGGATGAAAATAAAAGCGAAGGAAGAGGAATGGGACGGCCGCGATAGCTAGCAACGAAAGTGTCTTGATCGTGTGCGTGCTCGATTGTTCGAACAAGGGAGACACGCTCGTACACACAGACAACCTACAATACCGACCAAAAGTTTCGAATCGCCCCATAAATCGGTACACCCGCAGATACGTCTGTTGCGTCAGCGATCTTAAGCGCCTGCAAATAATTGCGGAGGAACGCGAAGTTGTATGATTTTCGAAAAACGGATTTTCTTCAAAACGTAGTATGACGTAATACACGTAAAATTAGTGGGTGTTTTAAGTCATCGTTTCGACGGCTTTGAATTTTTTTACGAAGTATAGACTAATGGAGTCCGCAGATTGCGACTCAACTTGCGAAAAGCGTAATAAGAAAATGGATCGAACTTCTGAATTTTTATCTCGGTAATTATTTGTCCGATCGACCTCGTCTATTTTTCATTTTAATCACAACAGTTTAATCCCTTCTAACAATTTTTTACTCTTGTACTGTATATTTCATCTTCGGAAGATTTTTCAGAAACTTAAGAAGAGTGCCACTGGCTTAAGGTAGTGTCATCAAAACGAATTAGTAACAATTAGTTTAGCAATGTTCTTAGACCTTGCACTCCGTCTGCGTAGACTAAAAATTCGGAAACTGTTTGTGGTGGGCGAAGAAATTCCTCCGCAGAAGGGCGGTCACTGAACAGGCGCGATTCACGCGCGCATTGTTTCCCAGCCGAGCAGGAGGCAATATCGGCAAGCGGTCGGAAACTTTTGTCGGGCAGTGTACGCGCACGCAAACGCGTGCAGACGGTGCACTCGTGAAAACACGAGACCCGACAGCCCTTCGCGTCGGGGGTGCCGGCAGCGCAGGGGTTGCGCGATTTTATCTCTGGCATTCTTCTAGAGCGAAAGGGTCCACGGATCTGGCTCCGACGGTGCCGTCGTGTGCACACGCATACGCATCTGCATGCGTGCATCTGCGATTCAGCGGTGCTTGCACGAGCGCGTTCACGCACACCATCGCGGAGATCGTCCCACGGCCTTTTTGAGGCAGCCGAGGAAATCTTGAGACGAGCGCACCCCGTTCCCCCCGTTGGCGATTTAAGCCCTAATCCCTCGTAGCCCCACCCCACCCCTCCCTCAGCCCTTCAGCGAAGGTTTGTCTCCTCTTTTCAAGCCACTTCTCTCTCCTCCGGGCTGTCGTACCTTTTCCATTCGACGGGCGACATCCGTCTTCCCCGCGTACAAATATCGGCCGAGGCGGATCAGCGATTAGATCTCATCTGATTAGGCTAAGGGCTCAAGGGATGCACACACGCCCCGTTTCCGTGAATCCCTGACCCGTTCCCCGCACCCGCCAATCCAGACGGCCCAGGTACGCTCATTGTCCGCCACCGGGACTCGCCGGGAATAATCGCGCGAGTCCCGAGGGATCAAGGGCTTGGGGCCCCGACGCCACCGCCTAGGGCCACTCCTTGATCCTCCTAAGATGTTAATGCGATCTATAGTAATCTTGTTCCATTCGGGCGATGGCCGCCGTAGGCCCGTTTTCACAACGATTGACTTCACGCGGAGGGCGTCGGAATTGGATTTGGAATTTAAAGATTCCTCGAGATGAGTACGCTTCAATCTCTTCAGCCATCTCTTCAGGTGTTGCGTGACCCAAACTTTGTGGTAATTTTCAAAAGATGCTGTAGCCTAATCTATTTCATGCTTGGACTGCCTCGTTGATCACACACGGCTGACATAATGCTTTTATCAAATTTCTATTAGACTCTATTAAGTAAATCTTAAACTGCAAGAGAATTATGAACGTAATTGGTATAATTTCTTTTTGTTGTTTCTATTCATACTTTATGGAAAAAGTGTTTCCGATTTTGTGTGATTCTTATGGGCACTGTTGTGGCAACATACTTGATGATTCTTTGATCATTCTGGGGATGTTAGAATTTCCACAAGAAAATTAATGTGGATAGATGAAATCATTGAGGATAGATGAATCTTCTTCTGTTTGTTCCTCCAATGCAATAAGACAAGGCTTTCTTGATTGGGGGGACGCGACGTCCAACTTCAATCCATTTTGAACGGCGATTTCAGAGATTGCTGACAATCGATGCTTGCTATAGATACAGATCAATGGTCTTCAAGCTGCATTCGCTGGAATCCTGAGGTGAGGTTCAATATTCTCAGATCAAATTTTCTTTCGCAAATCGAAGTTAACCCTTACCACTCGAATGGCGACTGTAAGGCGTTGCTGAAAACTGCTGTATCATTATTCCAAACATTTTTTACCTTATTAAATTTGTTTATGTTTAATAAATTACTAAACACTTCAGTATTGTACGAGTAAATTGCACCATTTTCATATGTATAACATGAAAAAGAATACATAGAATGGAAATATTCTAGGTCGGAAGAAATGTTTCGTTTTGGAGTTAATATAGCTCCGAGTTCAAAGGGTTAAAATCAAGCAGATTTTTCGAAGGAAGATGAGTTCAAACCTTCGCAACGATCATTTGACAATTCATCTCCTGTCGGTACAAAACAGTTCCGCAAACAAAACTCATTATACAGACAATGTCTTTCTGCTTGTATACTACCACTAATATAATAAAATCGACCGGTTGTAATATTTGCACGATCGGCGCGCTTCTGTTTGTTCTGCGAAGAAGGCGAGGCCCTGCCAAGGTCATCCAAGGGCGAAGCCGCGTGACTAAGTTATCTCTCGAGCGGCGCACTTTGCACGATCATTGTTCCGCTGGATGAAGATGAAGTCGCCGGATCCTTTCAAGTCGGCCCGCGGCGACTCGCGCTATCGTGTCGTCACGCGCCGTTGCGCCTGAATGCCGGAAAATGACAGCACAAGATACACCGGTGAGATTACTTTATTACACATTTGTTATTTTAAATAACCCCACGGTGATCCCGTCTTAAGAGAATCCCGCCAGAAGACAATCGGCGACTCGGACATTCCCGGCTGTGCACCCCCCTTGTTTCAAAGAATGGTAACGATCACGGAAATGGGTTTATCGTGTCACGTGCGTGATGGACACGAGAGATACTCGGCGTTGGCGGTGCTACAATGCTGCGGATGGATTCAATATGAACGGCGAACTTGAAGAGACAGAGGATCTGCTGGACAATCAGGGAAGTCGGCCGGAACAGGAATAAAAGGTACAACGAATCAAATGGGAATTAATTGTGGGAAATGGTAATCACGAACTGGACGAGACTATTGAGGAAAATGCTCGTCTGTTGACAGTTGCCTATTCGGACCGATTTCTTTTGACTTCTGTTAAAACATTTTTGAAAGTTTAGTCACTTTAGTCACTTTTGTATTGGTTCATGCACGATGCAGGCAATTACGTTGCGACAACCATAGCGTGATTCTACGCCTCTGGATCGGTGGAGATCTGTTAAAAAATGCACCGCCAAATTGACCTTGACCTTGAAAGTCAAGGTTACAGTGTCGAAAACATTTTTTTATTATCGTAAATTTTCTATACTTTGACCTTGATTTTCAGGGTTTCATCAATTCAAGCGTTTCATCCATTAGAGGTTGTACAGAAAGTATTTTCATAATATTTGAATGTTCAAAGGCAACTTTCGCTTCATTGAATATTTCAGCTTAAATACAACGAGAATCATTCTGTGCATTTATTCTTTAACATTACAACATTTATTCATTGTAATATTTATTCTTTAATGTTATTTCCTATATAATATTATCGTCATGATTATAAGAAGAAACAGAATTTTTGTTGAGCAACAAAAGTATAATTCATCAACAACAAAAAAGTTTAATTAAAACTATAATTAATTCAAAAAGAGCATAATTCATCTGGAAAGCATTTAAAAATATGTAGCTTCCATATGACTCGCATATTAGAAAATATTTTGTACAACATTTTTCAACAAATTTTGCTTGTGCCAGTACACGATTATCCGCGAATCAGCGGGAAGAGAATTTCTTGAATGCTGTAAGGTACAGCATAATCCGATGACATCAGTAGCAAACGCTCATTTAAAAGACGGAGTAACGAGTGGACCGTTTAGCGGGGATTAAGGGAAGCCCGGGCGCCGTTTAAACTTTCAAATCGCGGCCGATTCAATTAAAGTTAACAAATGCGACTAATAGACAGCCGGCGATGGCTTGTTCGAAGGGCAGGATAGGACGGGATGAACGGGGCTGCAGGAAGATTTACAACGGTGCGAGTTGTTTTTCCCGGGCGACGAGCCCTCGCCAAAGAAACCATTCCGCGTTACACGCCGGCGTGGGTTTCGCGCCGAAGCAATTGCATCCGCGGGGCGTGCAATTGGAGTCGCGATGGTAGAGAGAGAAAGGGGGACGAGGAGGAAGGGAGGCTACAGAAAAATTGTTGGCAACTTCTGATTCCGCGACACGGGCGAATAGGACGTCGCCAATTTGTTCGGTCGAGCCGTCTGGTAAATTCAAATCCCGTTGAAAACCGTGCCCGACGAACAAAGATACCATTTACCTGGTCTCGCGACTGCGGCTCTCTCAGCCGGCTGGCAAAAACATTTTCTCTCGTCTCTCTCTCTCTCTCTCTCTCTCTCTCTCTCTCTCTTCTCTCCCTGTTTCCTTCTCTCAAAGAAACCGCGATGCAGGGGCTGAGTAAATCCAGTCGCGGAAACTTCGCAGTCGCCGGCGCGTGTTTCGTCTGGAATTATTGTTCCTGAGTAACCGTCGCGATAAACGGAGTCTGCATCGACCCTTAGACTCCTGGAGGAACGGCTGAAAGGGCTGGATCGGTGGATGGACCGAAGTTTGCAGCTCCCATCCCGAGGGATACGATCTAGCTCCGGCACATTGGCTCGCGAACGCTTTTGCTGCGATTCTTCAAAGAAGAAAGTTGAGAGCAGCGTCACCAGATCCAGAGACTTCTAGGATAAATGTACGAGGGTCGGTACCTGAGTCACGTCACGAAGCTATAGTGCAGACAACTGATCGCTCACGGTTGGCGGACGCTCGAGCCGCTACCCCCTCTACCGCGCTCCTAGTCGCACGAGCGCTATAGTCTGAGCGATCGGTTCCATGTCCGAGAAGCGGCGATCACAATAATGACCGAGCGCTATAGTCTGTGCAACGAGGCGAGGCAGTAAACCTGAATAGAGCCGCTCGAATGCAGCAGAGTTCAAGTTACACTTTTAGGATGGTTAGCAAGAGACGCGCGCTGGCGCTCTATAGTCTCGTTTCGTTGGACAGATTATAGTAAGTTGTTACCAGTCTACGGATCTCTATGCAAAATAAAAAATTTTTGCATTTTCAATTACTTCATTAAGCTGAAACCGGTACTTGAATCTTTTTAATATGTGTAAAGAAAATGTATTTCTTGAATTCATTATTTGGCGGTATATCTTCAACTGCCAGTGGAGTAGCGAACGTTCCAGACGGTAGATAGATAGATAGATAGAGACAAAGAGAGAGAGAGAGAGATAGAGAGATAGGAAACACAGATGAAAAGTTTTATAGAGTCCTGGGGGAAAAACAGTAAAAGGTTGTGTGAAAACAGTAAAAGGTTGTCGTTTCTCTTTTTCAGGTAAAGCGTTTGTGTATATAATGTAAATAATATTTATTTGAACCAAATTAAAATCTCCTTTTCAGAGCAACGCACACGAGTTTACTTCTTTTGCCAATTTCCAAGATAATAATAGAATAATCTTACATATGTCTACTGCTTTAAATTGTTGTTACCCATTTTTGTCATCAGTGCATAAAATCCGTAGTCTAGTTTTGTTAATAAATAAGGCGTCTTCGTATTTATCTCCCTCGCTCGTGTGCATACGCCCGAGTGTAGAGTACTGCTATAGTGTAGTCTAACCTAGATAGTGACGTCGCGATTCGTGCCCATGATGGGAATCCTACCGCGGCCCTACAGTGCAAATCGTGACGTCACCAGGTACCCCCAGTATCGGTACTTCGGTGGGGCAATTCTCGGCGCGTGACGTCACCGCGATCCCTGATGTGAGGGATTAGAGAGGGCAGACAACTGTGTTCCCGGTGAGCGATCATCGTGGAGGTGGAACAAGATCGAGCGACAAATCGGCCGAGGAGCCACACGCACGCACGCATTATCCTCGCTTCGGAACGGATCGCGCGATACGCGGCTGAATAATTCATGAAGTGTGTTTCATTTTTCCAGAGGCAACGCAACGGTGAGCCTCTCGGTCCCACGACAGCCAAAACAAGCTACAATCTCCGATCGATGCTTTGTAATCCCACGGAACAGCTGACGCAGAACCGCGTCCGGAAGAGACGCGCCGCGAAAAAGAGACGTGGCTGGCTGCCCCGCGTCTTTGGAAAGAAACCGGCGCGGGAATAAGACGGAAAAGTAAAAGTCTCCCGCGCTTTCGATGCCTCCGACACGATAAGACCGACGGACACTCGCCGCGGGAAGGTCCTGCTGCGAGATTATCGGCCGGCCTCCCCCGGGGAATCCTCGATGACCTTGCGATTAGTATCGAAACTTTTGAACGGGAGGGATTTCAGCCACGTACGGAGCCTCGGAGTCGAGTCGCGCGCGATTTCGCCGTTTCCATCCCCCGGACAGGTAAATCCTCTTTCGGGCAACATCGAAACGAATTATCGTGCCGCTCGTAATAATACGGTTACAGATAAATGCTTTTAAGTTAAGCGCATTTCAAATTACCCGGTTCCTAGCCGACCGAAAAGCGCGTTTTTTAGTTTCTTTCGCGAACCACCACCTGCTCTATCTGTATCAATACGATTCGGCCGAGATTTCGGCTCGTTCGTGCTATCGAATGTTGCTCTCGTTACTGGGCTACTGGGCTATCCGTCGCTTATCAACAAATGGAAAATCTAGCTCGATCTTTTTCTAGTTGTACAACACATCGATGAATTTCTATTCGCGCCTGTAATCGTTCTTCCTTAATTATGGAAGAACTAAATTGTTACACTTCATTGTATAGAATGTTCTTCTACATTTATTTATTTACCTCTGTTCAATCACCTAGACTTTTATTCACATAGCCACGTTTCTACTCCTATGTACTGTACGTGGCGCACAAGAAGTCTTGCGAAAGAAACGCGGGGCTGATTGGTCCGAGTGGAGGGGGCACTATCAGCTCTATTGGCTAAAGCGGTTGCACATACTATACAGCGTGTGACGTCGAAGCCTAAGCATTGGCCTACTCCAGCGTGAACGGTGGGGATAGGTGGAGCGAGCGCCCCCTTTGACCTTGTGCCGTCCCGCGAGACTTCTTGCAAGGCACAGACTGTAATCAGCTATTTATTTTGGCAATTTTTATCTCCGCCCTGCCAAGTATTCAGTTTTCCTTCATCTTTGAAAATTAATTTATGTTGCGCGTATATTTATGAACACATACTGTTCGATAATCTTAATATTCTGTACGAATTGGAACAAGCAAGAAACAAGAATCGCACAGACATTTATTTCTCCATTAATTTTAATCAATCGCGTAAAATAAAAGCGTATTATTAAAATTACCAGACATTCCCGCTGTTTTCTTTTATACATGCATAGAATCCGCAGTCCAATTACGACAATCGTAATCAACTCTCAAAGAAGTTGAAACAAGAACAGATCGAAGGAACCCGAAGAGCACAGCAGGCTTGATACACGCGTACCATCATTCATCGCTTTTAATGAACATTTGAATAATTCCCGGAGCAATCGGACTCGCGATTCCGATCAAATATTTCTCGCTAGGATAGCGCTCTCGCCAGACAACGCATCCGTCACTTTTTGGATCTTGCCCAGTCTTCCTCGGCACTAAAAGCCGTCATTTGCTCAGCGCGTTCCTGCAGCCTCTCGCGGCGAGCGGAGGAGCATCCAGCTGAAAAGAGAAACGAGAATCGGAGAAACGAGCGCGTTCATTTCCGTTCCATTTTGATTACCAGGAAGCGCTCCTCCGGCCGATTG
The DNA here is from genome assembly GCA_028454255.1 of Halictus ligatus. NCBI lineage: Eukaryota > Metazoa > Arthropoda > Insecta > Hymenoptera > Halictidae > Halictus > Halictus ligatus. The sequence goes on along the minus strand of CM052146.1, from coordinate 3,788,270 downwards.
ATTAATTAATAGCTCTCGTTCGACCGGAAGGCGCGGGTATCAATCACGTTTGCACCGAAGCCCGGTGCAGCGTCTACTCGAATCGCGATCGCCGGAATTCTCCCGCGTACCCCCGACATTTTCTTCCGAGCTCGCAAGCAACGAACTTTTTCATATTTCGCGGATCGATACGCGTCGCGTGGGCGACTGAGAGAGGTAAAGAAAAAAACAAAAGAAAAAGAAAGAAAAGAAAGCGACGATGACAGAGACGATGATGTTAATCGAGCGCTTAATAAAGGGGAGGCTCTCCTTTTAATCCCCGGCATGATAAATGCCACTTCGGAAAGAGTAAAGCAAGACTGACGGTAATAAACGGATTAGAGAGTGCTCGTATAATTGCGGCGGATAAACGCCGGCAATTAAGCGAATGCCGACGTAGACCATTAAGAACATATTATTAAAGAAGTGGTAAACGAGAGTGCATCTCGCTGACGTAATTACGCCGCCGGTATTCACGTTCGTTACTAAATATTTGCAAAGAAATAATTACGCGGCGACCACCACCGTAACGGGGAGGGGTGGGAGGGTGGTTTGCGGGGGTGGAGCTCGTCGTCATCGTCGTCGTTACCGGTCGTCTGGTTTTCAAGACGACGACTCGAGATTCGTTTTTAGTTTCCCGACAATCTCTCGGATTTCCTTTTTCCCCTCTCTTAATTTTTTCTTCGTCTTCTCTTTCCGCTTCTCTCTCTCTCTCTCTCTCTCTCTCTCTCTGTCTTTCTTGCTAGCCTTCCGCACCGGTCGGAATGAAGAGGTTATAAGGCAAGCAGCAACGGAACGATACGTCATTCGTTATACCTTTTTTCGCCGGTCGATCTTTACTTTTTATCTGCGGCCACGTAATAAATTTGGCAACAAATTGCGGGAACACAGCTTGCTTTCAGTGGGGTTCGAAGAAGAGAGGACCACGGGAGGAGCATGGCTGGAGAGAAAGAGGGAGAGAGAGTGAGAGAGAAAGAGAGTGAGGCAGAGAGAGAGAGAGAGAGAGAGAGAGAGAGAGAGAGAGAGAGAGAGAAAGGACCAGACTGGGCAGCGTTGCCACGGTTTAACTGGCTCGTAAGCCAGACTTCAGTTCGCCACGATTAATGGCCGAACCCGCGCAGATGACGGCATTAATGGGAGAGTAAGTGTTCTAAACTGACTCGATTTTTGCGATGAAACACCGACTGGACGCCAAGGGGACCAGGGGAGAGGGAGGATACGCAACCACCGGGTCGCTGATTCGCGTTACCGGGCACGTACCCGCTTCGACAAGATCGAAGACCGGCATCCAGCCTCCTTCGGCTCGTTTTTACCGTGATGGGCATTTCTTAGCGGGACAACCAGATGTGCTTAGACTACCTTTCGCAAGAATATGACCCCGAACGAGCAACACATGGTAAAAAGTTGCTCGAAGATTGGAAAAAAGTAAACTTCACGTCTTTTAAAAGTCGGGGATGTCCAAACTGTTATGTTTTCGTAAAAAAGGATCGGACAATAATAATGCTGGACTCATTTCAAAGTTTCAGGTCTCTACCTTCATCCCCCATTATTTATTTTTCTTTAAGATGTACGTGCATCATATGGCACATGGGAATTTGAAGACATGTCTTTCCATGAAAATTCTACTGATTAACACTAGAACGACCGGAGCAGTCAAAATGACTGGTTCCTAATTTTTTCTTTTACAATTACTGAAATTGTAAAAATGTTTTCATCGGAAATTTTTTAATGAACCTTTTCATTGAAACTCATATTAGAATAAAAGTTGTATGAAGTCTGAATGGGCACAGTCTTGTCACTGTTAAAAAGCAATAGACGTCAGTCGCATTTATTGCTTGATCGTTCTAGTGTTAAAATCTCTCCGGAGACATTGGAAAGTTTTTTTTGGTAAGTAACTTCACCACAAATTTGAAGATTAAAGGTCTCTCTTTACAACGACATCTTAGAACTTGATGTACGATTTTTTGTGATTTTTTTATGCAATGAAAATGATGAACTGGTTTGATCGTTTCAAGCCCTCATAGTGCATCTTACATCACTGTAAAGTTGACGGTGTATCTATCATTCAAAACGTTATAAAATGATTTTTAAAAATCGTAGATCAAATTTTAAAGGGAAAGCCTCAATCTACAAATCCATGATAGATTTAATCACGAAGAAAATTTGCAGGAAAGATGGCAAACTGTCCTTAATGATTATAGAGATTATATAATAAATTAAGAAATGACAACCTAAATTTACTACAAAGTTTGTTTTAGATTTTAAAATAATTGATTACTTGTGGGCTCCCTTAATATTTCGACCAAAAAGTGTTTCCGGGGACCCAATTAGACGCACTCATTATTGCATAATCGGCTAAATAAAATTGTTAGGCGGGCGCAAACAGGCTACAGGGAAAACGCTCGACGAAAACCGGCCTTGTATAGAAGGTGGCAGCCATTGAGAAATTTCACGACGCTGTGCGCGGGCATTGTTCTTTCCGGAATCCCTTTCTACCGTAATTAGCAACGCGACTACGCCCCTCAGCTTCCCGGCCGCCATTGTTCCCTTTCATATCGCGGATGATTAATGCCGACTAATCGTAATGATCGATCTCGATCCTCGGGAGGGTACATTTAATTCTCTTAGACGTGGAATTCCGTAAGCCTCGTTGCCCACTTGCCTCGTCCTTTATAAAACGATCCCCGCCTTCGAGCTACGAGTTTCTCGTCGTCGTCGTCTTCGCCCTCCTCGGTGCAGCAACTTTTTTGCACGGCTCCGCCAATTGTGTCTCGGCGAATTTTTGCCACGCCCTTGTCTCCGCTTCGCCGTGGTTTTTTACAAGAAAGCAACTACGAGCCTCTGGGGCTCGTTAACTCGCATCCACCCGACTCGTTTAATCAGCGCGCGAGTTAACAGGAATATCTGAGCGATCTGTTGAGCTTCGAATTAGGCCGCGTCGACACTGATTTAATGCCGCCATCAACGGGCACTGTCGAGGCCTGGCCCGGGCACTGATCGATCCCTGACCATCTGCAAATTAATGAACTTTGAATATTTCTAAACGTCCGTGGAATTAGACCGATGCATCACCCTCGGCTTTCCTCACGAGCATCGTTCGAACAGACACCGGAACCAGGAAAGAGAGAGAGAGAGAGAGAGAGAGAGAGGGGGAGAGAGATGGTGGGAGAGAGGGAACAGCCCGGAGAATTCACCCTAAACACTCGGATCCCGGGCGAAATGGCCCGTTAGCGCTGAATGTCTTTCCAACTACCGGAAAGTTGTCTTTTAACGTCTCCGTGGTAATTAGCGGAATCTGGGTTAGACTTAACGTAAGACATCTCTGTTCTCGAACTGCGAGCAGAAATAGTCCCATTCAGAAAGAATTGTACAAGGATCCGCCGGGATAGTTACCATTTAACACCGGTGTCCTGGAACTTTTACAAACTCGCCCGACGAGGAATTTACCATGGAAATTACACGGCGACGTTGATTTGATGCGGTCTCTATCGGTTCTATACGAGCGTTCGCCGAACGAGTCCAAAAACTTCGGAAAAAAATCTTCATTTTTCATGCATTTGTTATTAGTACTTCACCGCATTTCGCTTCGTGGAACTGGGCGGAGTAAGAAAGTCTCAAAGTTTCAAATAAATCAAGATTTGATATTGTAAAACTGGTTATCCTGCAACGTTTAATTTAAATTAATAACCAGAAACTGAGGAGACCCAAGGGATCATACATGAAATTGCTTTCACTTGTTCTGAATGTCCAAAGGAACGTCCCCTGTGCTATATTAATTAATGACAAGAGTTGACCCTTCAACCCTCTCCGGTCCTATGTCGAGCCAGACTCAATATTAATGTTTGACCTGGACCTTTATTTATTCTATAGATTTACAGTGCGTTCATAAATAATTTCATGGTAGGGAATATAATTGAATGTAATTGCATTATACAACGTTGAGGCACTAAAAACAATAAAGGAGAGACAATACAGTGAATTCTCGATATATGTCAACAACACGGTTCACGCCGACGTCATGTATCGTCAAGTAGGCATACCTGAGCCTCTCGAGCTTCTAGGACCCTCGCGGGGTAGAGACCGCGGTAGTGGGGACAATTTCGCGACGTTTATCACCCAGGCCTTGGCGACATATATACAGGAATCACTGTATTTCAGATAGCAAAGGGTTTAGGATGACGTCGGAATATTTTAAAATTTGTTACGTAAGATTATAGAAAAATATGTCGTCAGATTTTAGTAACATTTGCAACAAACAACGTCGATAGTGCTAGAAGAAATTGTCATTCGGACGTCGTTCCTGAATGGTTTATAGCAGAAAGAAGAGAAACAGGATTTTGTAAAAAATTTGTATAACAGGAACTGCACCGATCAGAGGATAGGTTTGCAGTCCGCGGGTTAATCAGTAATTAACCGGTAGAAAGTACGTTGTTCGAATCCGCGAAACGGAGGTGTACGGATTGCCTTGATCCTCTGCGCGTCCTTGATTGCCGTGGCAAAAAGGAGGCGGACCGGTAAAAAAATTCAATTTCCCAAGGATCATAAATAATGAACTGGATCGATTGGCTTGACTGCTTTATTTTAATAAACTCAGAGCTTGGGAACGAGCTGGCTCGATCGCAAAGCGACCATGAAAAGTGTTCCACGAAGGCCGGCGGTGTTTCATTTAAGCGGAAACTGTTGTGACAGACTGGACGAATGAGCCGTAGGAAAGTGAAAGAAAAAAAGGAGAAGGAGAGAGAGAGAGAGAGAGAGAGAGGAGGGAAAAAGTAACGAGACCGAACGTGGAAACGAACGGGGAAGAAAAAGCGAAACCGAGGGAGAAAGAAAGAGGGAGGATGGAAGAAAGACGAGCGAGCACAAATTACCTACAATCGCGCTCTGTTGCGTTGGCGCCCTGTAATTGCATTTACGTAATTCGATTCTAAATCCTGGCAGATTCACCGACGGCGTAATTAATTCTCTACCTACTAAATAGAACTTCGGGCCCGATCGGCCACGCCGCCGCTCCGCTGCTGCCGATCGTTATTACTGATCTTCCCCGTTACGCATACCGCGTTATTTATTGCCAATTAGGATTCTATCGTTCCATTCCTTACCGGCGCGGCGCGGCGGAGTGATCTGTCGCGCCGGTCTTGTCTGATTGCCGCGTAATTCTGAGCCGTAATGGCTCCGACTTAAACCTCTCGAAATGCATCGGACGTGAGTCACTGTTACGCCGAATTCTAAGCGGCATCCTTCGGACCAGACGCGCGCTAATTACCCGCCTGTAAATCACCTGGAACAATAACGATCGTGGTCAGTCAAATTATAGAGACGCGAAGCGTCTTGCATTGAAACACACGCCACTAGACATCCCCGTTGCATCGATCAAACATTACTCTTTGTTCGAGATACTGGTTTCCCCTCGCTCGTTACCCAGATGCAACTTCGGATTGCATTAATTACAGCGACTGATCCAATTGTTAGAGCCACAGCACGAAAAATATATTTGTTACCCGCCTGACATATACTATTGCCTATTGCAGTGTCTACTCGATGTATGTCCGATACACTGGTCTAGCCACGGACATATATCGCATAGGAGATACTATTCTTTGATCCACGCGACCTTATACTCCTCCGCGACCGAGGTCTCTCGAGCTCCTTGGCTCTTCACCAGGTATACCCCGCGGTAGTGGGGATAATTCCCCGACGTTTATCGTCCAGACCTTGGCGACATATGTAGAATAAACACTGTGCTGTATAAATTGCTTTACGAGGATAACAAGAGCGAGGAAATGAATAAATGCAATTTAATGGAGTGGACAGAGTAAGAGAATTTTAAAAAATCATTGTATTTGTTTGTGCTGATTAAAATTATTAAAGGAAAAATGAAATTTGTATTTGGCTCCTGTTTTGTACAATTTAATATTAAACTCGTTTCTCCACACATGCGGCTTTAACAATTGACACGTTGCTAAAAAAAAATGGAAATTCTAAATGCTCGAGTGTTTGTTGATTGTGTTGATCTTTAATATGTTTGTCTTCAATGTACAATCATTAATCGGACTAAATATTATCCGAAGATTTTTTGTATAATTTTTCTTTGAAACTGCATATGCATGGGGACGCAGCAGTAAACATTCATTACGCCGTTCAAACATATCCACGCGCCCGAAAGGAACACAGCATCAATTTCATGAAAACACGAAGCAAATAAGCCTGCGATTTAACAAAAAGAAAATTAATTCGCGGCGCCATCGCGCGCCGTTTATGCACTAACGATTTCAGAATAGAAATGAAAAATAATGTTTACACCTGGCTCGCTATCGAGGAAATATCATTGGGCCGGTATTTTCCGATGGTTTTGCGATATTCATAGCAGCGTTCAACGGAAAATTGAACGGAAAATTGAGAACCGATGAGATAAATATTTCCGGTAGTATAAAATTACTAATGAGACGACATTGCACAGCGGAGCATGGCGAAATGAAAATTCTCCGGGCATTCTCTGAGTTGTTCTCCGCGACGTGAATTATTTTTCTCTGTTGGTTACAAATTCCACAACAATCTCGCGCGTCCGTTTCGTTTCGGTAAATGAGATCGTTCTGTATGTACATCTTCGCTGTTGAATTTAAAAGGGTTAAACATCCAGAACAACTGGTCGAGCGGGAGCGCAATAACGAATTTATCGTTTCCTATTACGGAAGATTACAGGCAGTAAGACAACGACTCGCTTGCACACAGTTCAATCGATAACCGGGCGTTAGTAGCCTGCCATGCCCGATACCGACGCAATTAATAAACCGGCGTCGTTAATAAATAAAACGACGGTGCACGGCGGCCGGTGCCGTGGTTTTCTTGTCGCGCGTCCCGTTGCGTCGCGACGCACGGTGGGCGAGAGCGCGATTTCGACGGTCGAAAATGGAAAATTTTTTTTGTTTTTCAATAAATGAGTGACGGGAATGTTTTAAGAACATCCCACAGGAAGCAAATCCGAAAAAATGTTTATCCTCCAACCACGACCCACAGGAGACCGGCAAAGTTCGAGGGAAAAATTAAGAACGTGAAATTATCTCCTCTCACATGATTTTTCCAATATTCAAGTACAATTCAAAAGAGAACTATTAGAAATAGCTGAGTTGAGAAATAGTTAAAATCTACCAGAAATTGCAGATTTACTTGACACAAATTGATTTTTGTTGCAATTTGAAGCTATAAATTTTACCCTTTTACCTATTAAATTTCATTCAATTATCTCTAATGGTTTAGAAGTTATTATTATAGATCGCCAAAATGGCATTTTCGGTCACTGTGCGTCGCGCCCTCTGGGAAGAGTGGCGGATGCGAATTGAAATCCCCGGGGAAAAACGTATCATAATGTCGTCTCGTCTTCGGTTGTACACATCCAGCCGGTGAAAGAAATCCCCGACACGAGTTCAAAGTCACGATGAACATGCCAACTAAACCGTTCGTCCCGGTAAAATAAGATTGAACGCGCTTGCTGAACACGAAACGAAAAGTTCTTATCGCTCACCGCGCCGCGAAAACCGTCCTGTATTATAACCGGGGTCTGGAAGATAGCATTCGTGCTCGCAAAAGAACGAAAACCGCGGCGAAATCATTCTTTCTTCCCGAAATAAGAAGGCAATAAAATAGAACTTCTACATTTATGATGTGCGCGTCAGGGAAATATCAAATATAAAAAAAAAAGATTTTGCACTGTTGATACCGGTTGATTTACGTGTTGGCCAGATTTCAAAAATATTTCGTTCATATTTATTTACATGGAAACGCGATATTATGAAATTTGGTACGGCATTCGGAGGGGGCACGCTGTAATTCATCAAATGAAATCTCATAAATGCTATCGCTAACGTGATAACAAATTTTATTCCACGTGGTTGCTATTACCATTTATACTGTATCTTCATCGTGAAATGTTTCAACAATATTGGGAAGAAGAAGGATGAACTCTCTGAATACTATTTTGTGTTTTATGATTTTAGTATGAAATTGAAACCACTGCATCGAAGTCTCTATATATGTCGCCGAGACCTGGCTAACAAACGTCGCGGAATTATCTCCACTACCGCGGGGTATACCCCGTAATGGGTCATTTTCCTTTTCTACGTTCGGCACTGCATCAAAGAACAGTAGGATCTTCTAGACGGTATTTGTCACTGCCCGACTGTAACTTTGACATGTAGAACATACGACGCATATGTTTACATTTCTCGGCGGCAAGCAGCGCTGTCCTTGTCTACGTTTGACGCGGATCAGTAGTGTCTCCTTTACGATAAACGACACCAAGACGCGTGTTACTGACATATATCGAGAATTCACCGTACATGGAAAAATCGTATAAATCCGGAGTAAATGTCTCAAACTTTAAGCGTCACTGCAGAATATCTTTAAAATAAAAATACGTGTAATTTACGTGATTATATGTTAGTATCACAGGTGCGACGTTTCCACGAAAAGTAGTAATTGTCTCGCTGTTCACGAGTTAACGATCGCTCGGCGACGGGAATCTATAATACGTGGAGGATTGGATTGGATCGAAATATATCAATAAACGGTGGCAGGAAGAGATGGGAGGATCGAGAGCGTGATGGCGAAACGATAAACGGGCCCTGATAATGGCGGACCGGCTTCTTATTGCGCGGCCGGACGCCATTGTTGATTATTAAATACGGCTAATAAATCGCCGCGCCGTTAAAAGAGGGGCCCGGTGCTGTCGAACCGACAACTTTCTTCTTGCCGTGGTGTGAGGGTAACCGGGCGTTAAGGGGAAGATCGATCGGCGATTACGATCCCAGGGATCCACGGGTTCGGTTCGGTTCGGTTCGGTTCGGTTCGGCTCGGTTCGGCATGGCTGTGGCGTGGCAAGGCGCGGTGCTCGCCGTGGCGTGGCTCTCGGCGTGGTCATGTTCTGGCTGCACGTTTCGCAGCTTTACGAGCCTGACCACTTTGTCATCGAGGGCGGCATTGATGTTCCGCGAAACGAGCCGGCAATAATTTATAAGGAGACCGGGGCAGGCAGGGCGCGATGCGTGGCCGCAATCATCTATGAGAAGAGAGCACCAGAAACGTTTACCAATAGCATGTTTCACGGGGCGCTAATGACACCATGAATATGTATACACACACCGGGGTGGACGAGAGCGAGAGTGGTCCCCCCCCCTCTCTCTCTCTCTCGCTCTCTCTCTCTCTCTCTCTCTCTCTCTCTCTCTCTCTCTATCTCTCTCTATCTATCTCTGCATACAGGGTGCCCCGGGAATAAACTGCTGGACTCTGGATTTAAGAAGCAACCACACCTCTTTTCATACAAGAAAATTTGAATCGTTTCCACTCGGAGATATTGTTACTACAAACCCAAAGATTTCTTCCGATCTAGAATATTTCCATTTTATACGATTTTTGTCAATGAGTATATACAATATCCCGTACAATGATTAATAGACTGCGGATTTTTGTGCAAAATCATGAACAAAAATGTCTATTTCATCCCCTTCTCTCTTACACGATACTAATTTATTTTTCACGAAAACTGACACACTCGCTCCAAAATTTTTCACATGTTGCTACAGAGTTGAAACGCAGAAATATGACTTAATCAAAGTGACTAGAAGTGAGAAGAGGTGAAGTCCTGAACAAAAATGTCTACTCCATCCCCTTCTCTCTTACGCAATATTAATTTTTGTTCACAGGAACCGACACATTCATAAATGAGCCATAAATGCGTAAAGATCCGCAGTCTAATGATTTACGTCGGAACTACCGATCCCGTTAAATACCAATTCTCTCATTTACAATTGTCGTGAAGATGTAGAAATATTGAAATGAAATGAAATATTGAAATATTGAAATGAAATCTGAATAAATTCAATCCTGTTACTATTACAAAGAAATGTCTTGAATAATGGTATAGCAGTTTTTATTGGCGCCCCAAGGATGGCCAATTCGACTGCTAAGAGTTAAAAGAGGTTTATTCCTATTTAAAGTGCCCAGAGTCTCCACTATTACTGCAAATATTCCCTTAATAGTTTCATTACTACTCCACTTACTTTTTCGGAATACCGGTATATTAGTCGTTTAATGCGAGAGCGGTGCAACTGAGTATTTGTCCGTCCCAGAAAAAAAATGGGGGGCCACCCAATATACGGGCTACAGAAAAATATTTGGACAGTGCTTTTTAATAACCGAAACCTGCACCCATATAAGCGCGCCGTTTACAGCAGTAAAAACAACAAATCGAAAACGGCCGAGTACATTTGATGTTTGCACAAATTACTCATTTCGCTTCCATCTCTTTTGATTATTACACGAAACTCGAGCACCGACGAAAATTTCGTTCCAGCGATGCTCGATCGACGTGCAAAACATAGTCCAAATATTTATGCGATGCTTCGCGTTATATCGATCTCGACGGGACCCGTGTGTTTGTTAACCAACAAACGATGTGACGGAAATAACCGGCGTCATTAGATTGCGAGATGCTGCTAAATTATTTTCTTACTGCAACAAAAGGGTGGATTCAGAAATATGCTTGTTGTTACCGTTTTTCGTTCTGGTCAAACTAGTGACGTTTTTAATGGTTCGGGGTACAAAGATAGGTAAAGATAGGTAAATTTGAGGGAAAGTTCATTTATCATCTATAATTAGAACGGTCCTATATTTCTCCTGGACTATCTGAAACCAACATTTTACTTTGACCCCTTTCTACCTTAAAGCACGCCACCCCTTCGTTCAAAGAAACAGACACATCGAACATTTTATACATAAAGTCGAAATGAAGAGAAATGAGTTACAGAAAGTTGCTGGAAGAGAGAACAGGTGAAGTCCTAAACAGAAAACCCCTGTTTTAACCCCTACTATTTTACACAATACTAATTTTTGTTCAGAGAAACCGACACACTTGCTCGAAAATTTTGCACACGTTGCTACAAAGTTGAAACGAAGAAATATGACTTAATGAAAGTGACTAGAATTGAGCAGGGGTGAAGTCCTGAACAAAAATGTCTCATTCATCCCCTTCTCTCTTACACAGAACCAATTTTCGTTCAGTGAATATTGTTCAACTTTTGAATTTTTCTTCAAAATGTTGCTCAGAGTGGACGCGAAGAAATACGATTTGCTGAAAATGGTTGAAAGTGAGAATAGGTGAAGACCACAACAAAAATTTCAATTTCGTCCCCTAGTTTCGCACAGAATGCTACCATTTGTTGAAAAAAAGTGGGCACATCGACTTCAACACTTTACGCAGTTGACGCGCAGTTGGAATGAAGAGAAATGAGTTATAAGTCGCTGGAAGTGAGAGCAGGCGAGCAAACTGGAGCGACGCAACAATTTTTGGATCGTGAGGGGAAACACGTATAACTGGAACAAGGGAGGGGCGTCAGCGCGTAACAGACATAATTCCTTTTGGTTAGCGAGCTTCTGACCGATTCTGATTTTATGGGAGAAGCACCGAGGGCCGAAGCAATTTTCGACGCGCCTCTATTTACCCGTGGTCCGGCGCGGGGGAATGCTCAGTCCGACAGAGAGCGAGTGAAAGAGAGATAGAGAGAGCGTGTACAAAGTCGCTTGGTGATTACGTTGTCCAGGCAAAAATCATAATGTAACATCAAAGACCGGTCGCCGAAGCGAGGCGAAGCTCGCGAGCAACGGGGGCAGCCTTCTGAACTCTGGAAATTAAAGCCGGCGCGAAGCGAACGACACACCGTATAGAGAGAGAAACGAAGGGACTCCGAAGGGGATTAAGGGTGGAGAGCAAGCGAGCAGGACAGAGCAGAGCGGAGTGGAGAGCCTGGGTCCGCAGGACCTGAGGAGAATGACGAGGAAATGGGCGTGTCCTTTCTGCGCCGCTGTAAAACAAACAAGACCCGTTAATGATGCGAGCTGCTAGTTAGACCAGGACCGGCCAACGCGCACCGGCTCCTCTCCGGTACCGCTTTGCATAGGAATTCGTTTCACGTCATTCACATGCATTCTTAATACACCGCGCGCCGCCAGAGGGGTGGTTTCTCCGACGGTCTATTCCTAGCCCCCGACGGACTTCGTTTTTCTTTTCCTTTCGTATCGCTAAGTCTCGGCCCCGATTGTGTGGTCCAGATGTTTCAAGGATCCGGCGCAACGGCGCGGCATACTGAATTATTTCCGTTGAAATTCATTTATTTCGTGAGACTCGGAACAGGGCTCCGCAACGGCAAGCCGAGATAGAGTAAGAAAGGGGGGGGGGGACGAGTCCGTCCGTCATATTTAATTTGCCAGGGCGGTTATTCGATCCTTTTCAGCCAGTTCCCTCGTCTAACGAAGCGGGCAATTAATATTTTTTTCGAACGGGATTCCTCGAGATCGCCATTAGAGGTTTTGCGGCGAGATTGTCGGACGGCCAGTTTGAAGTCGGAGGAAATGAAACTGGACGGGATCGCGAGTAAATAGCTACAGAAGTTTATTCAGGATTCTGAACCGTCGGTATCTGTACAACCGCAATCTGTACGGGTTCTTCTGTGAACTGGTATCTAAACGTCTTGTACGGGTTTCATTGGAATATATAGCGTTATTATATCTTAATTGTGCTATAAATACCAACTATCCAGAAGTTAAGCGTCTCGGAGAAGAAGAGGGGAAGTCACTATGGAGGGGAAGGATCTAGGGAAGGGTTTAAGGAAGTGATAAAGAAGGGGAGGGGTCTAGGCACGTCACCAAGAAGGGGGAAGAATGTAAGAGTTTAAGGAAGTGGAGGGGTCTACGGAAGTCACTTGGGACGGGAAGGATTTAAGGAAGGGTTTGAGGATGTGACAAGGAAGGGAAGGGTCTAGGGAAGTCACCAGTGAGAGAAAAGATCTACGGAAAGGTTTAAGGAAGTGACAAGGAAGAGGAGGATCTAGAGAAATCACTACGAAAAGAAAGAATCTGGGGAGGGTTTAAAGAAATGACAAGGAAGGAAGGAATGACTACGGAAGGGCTTAAGGAAGTGACAAGGAAGGGCCTAGAGAAAAGTCACCAGGAAGGGGAGTCTTTAGGGAAGGGTTTAAGGAAGGGAGGGGTCTAGGGAAATCACCAAGCAGGGAGGGATCTAGGGAAGGGACTAGAACAAGGAGGGATATGGGGAAATCACCATCAAAGGAAAAGATCTAGGGAAGGATCCAGAAAGGATCTAGGAACCGTCCGGGATCTGGGGACCAGTTACCCTTGGAAACTTACATATATCCCTCTGGAGCTACCAGGGTCGGACCCTCGGGGCCCCCGAGGTCTCAAGAGCCTTGCAGCTCAGGACGAACTGACATTTGCTCGATTGACATAATCGCATGACTGATAACGCCGTCACTCGGCAGAAGGTTCAGTAATCGACAACAATTTAAAGTTACATCACAGACAGAAATAGTCCATCCGATAGAAAAAAACACTCCATTTTCATGAACACATTGTCCCCACGCTCGGATACAATTTCCTTGACCAGATATCATCCGTAAACAGAGGGCACTGCAATCAATCCCCAATTCTCAATGATTTTGAACAATGTTTGACGTTTAAAATAGCCCAGATCGAAAGTACCGTCAAAATTCATTTGTCATCTCTGTCAGACAGATTTTCGGCGGGTTAATGGAAAATAAATGGTCGACCAAATTCGTGATCTAGTTACAATACCACAAATTCTCCCTCGTCTACGGCGTCCGGGCGCAAGCAAACAGCGAGCGAAGTAAAAATCAGAATTGCGTTCGATTCCACGGGAATCCATGTCGAAAAATGCGGCGGCGCGCCAGCGCTTAACGGCAACGAACAGCGTTCGGCGGCCGTGCCATTGTAATTTCCGGCGTTCATCGCGAATTGCTCGAATTAAATTCGCCGGTGGCGGGAGCCGCGTTTTAAAAACCTAATGAAAAACGAAAAGCGGCGGCAAACCGGGTGTCCGGGAGCGTCGCGACGGAGCGTTCGTGCCGCCGAATCTAAAGGCCGCGCGTGAAAGAAAAATGTTAATTTTACGCCACGAACAGAGAGGGTCCACGAATATCTTTCTCATTAACGTCGCGCTGCGGAAACTTTGCAGGGCGAGAGTGGGGCGTATCCGAACCCGGCGCCTCGCAGCCGGTCGGCTCGTTCCATCAAAAGTTATCATTAAAAACGGCCGCTTAAAAGGTAACGGCCGGCGAAAAATCCGCGATAATGCATCCTGCAGGCTAGAACGCCACAGTCCCGTTGCAGCCTCCGTAAAAATCGCAAGAACCCCCGCGTTCGCCGAAGAATTTCGCTAGCGTTCCCTTATCGCTTTCCCTTATCCCTCATTGCCCATTAATGGACACACCGGCCCGCAGGCCCGTTGTTCACGCAATTAGCTGGACTGGAAGGATGCGCAGCGCGTCGGAACGGCGAATTTGCACGACAGGGGCCAATGAAACGCATAGCTCGGATTATTACGATCGCCTGCACGGCCTTTGTCTCGCGGAACCCACCGGCAGGCCTCTGCTCGAGCGTCGGCCCACCGGAGATTTCTGCCAAGACAATTATCCGGCTAATCTAGTTTCGCGAATCTGTAACTAACGAGTCCCGATTCGGCAACGCGCTCCCGCACCACGATGTTCTCGCAGCTTCTGCGTTACAATGTTTGCCGTGGCTCTTCCGGATTGCTCGTCAGCTCGTAATTACACCTGAATTATAGCTGCTTCGACATTAACAGGAAACATCGATTCTTTCGTAGCGAAATAGTCTATAAATACATTTAGTAATGTAGCAACTGTTTTGAATTGCAATATAGAATGATTTCTCTATGCAGGATGTTCATTTGAAAACTTTCCAACCGAATACCTCGAAAAGCATGAAAGATATTAAAAAAGTGTAAAAACACGTGTCCGCGTGTCTGTTGTTTATAAAACACTATCAGAAAGTGTCGATTTGCGTCGCAGAATTGTACAGGAATGCGGAGCTATTTCAACAGACGCCTTCAACAATGTTCGTTCAGAATTTGAGAATCGTCTGTATTATTGTTTTGAAAACAACGGAGAACATTTTGAAAATTTGTTATATTTATAACGAAATGACAAACATTCTCGCAGTATGAGTATGACTTTCTCGTGCGTATAAGAAAAAGTATAAGTTTCCATTTGAAAAAATAAAGTTGACCTACAAATGACCTTGAAAACGCCTCCCAAATAATAACTGATACTGCCTTCCTTTATCTCACACTTTCTTAATATCTTTCACTGTATCCTGCATGAGACTGTACGAGAATTCACTGTATTCAGTTTTAGTGGTGCCTCAGAGCGGACCGTCGAGTGCAAATGTTAATCCTTCGAGGCGTTTAAGTTGGGACGCAAGAAACGCAGCAACAATTGTGATAAAGCGAACGATACAATGTGTAGAAACATGGACCATACTTCCTTGAGGAAGGAAGGACCATGGACCATACTAGACCATAATTCCCAAAAGCGTCGGAAAAGGGGTTCGAAGATCGAATGTCGATTTCGGGGCGCTGTCTGCGGAGCCGTTAGCGTAGAAACTAGATTTAGATGTTCGCTGGCGGGAGCTTAGGTTCAGAAAGTTCTCTTGGAATGTCCGTTCCCGGTGGATCAGACTTTCCCGGGTTTAAGGCCGAGGGTTTCGGGACAATTTCAAATCGTCGGAAGGTTCGATACGTACAAAGCGCCATAATCTCGGATTCATAAACCCTAATCGAGTCTGGAAGACCTCGCCCTCGCAGACGACGTCGCACAGCGCGGCGGTGGAGCGCGACACAGCCGATCAAGGGAACAGCTCCGATCGTCTATTCCCGACGTGACAATTAATTTGCAAATTTCGGCGTTACGGCACGACGACGCGACGTGGCCCCGAAGTTCCGGATCGCTTCTATGCGGTGCAGTTCACCGGCTGCGCTATCTCTCGTATTAATCTTCGTCATGCGCGAGCCAACGGGCCGTGAACCATCGATACGCGGGATCGGGCTTATCGGTCGCGTCTTATCTGCGAATATTAAGAAGACCTCGGCGTCAAAGACTCGTGCACATCTCTCGTTCTCTCTCACACATTCTCTTTCTCTCTTCCTCCATCGTTCCGCGCATCTCTGTTCGATGCACGCAACGTAGACACATATACATATATATATACGCGCGAGCGCATGCACGCACACAGCCGGTGCACTCGATTACATAAATTGCCGATCGATTTATGGGTGGAAGCGTTGGCGGGACCGGTTAATAACCTGATTTCGAGGATTTACGATACGCTTTCTAATCGGAATTTACTGCTGGAATATGGTAATCGATAAGAAACTATGCTAATAAATAGCACTGTGGGCCGACCGGTCGTAATTCGGTCACCTGACCGATGCACACCGTTTCCCTGGCTGGTTTAAATTACTTCACCGCTGCCACCCTTTTCGCGCATCATTCTCCGTTCATTTCTCTGTTCTCTCTCTCTCTCTCTCTCTCTCTCTCTCTCTCTTTCTCTTTCTTTGCCCTCTTTTTTCTCCGGCTGATGGATTTATCGTTTATTTACCGCCGCTGAAATAACCAGAAGCATTAACAACGTTGAACCAGGCGGACGTTGTATCACGGAAATACTAAACAATGGCGACAGTGTTCGCTCATCGACATAATTACGCGTGGACCGCGTAGTCGCATTGTTCGCCGACGCGCCGATTCATCGGGGGAGAATCGACTTCGACGTCTCGACGGGTCTATTGCCCGGACGGAACCGCCTTGTGGCGAAACGATAAATAATTCCACGGGCATTCGGTGGCTCGTTGGCTCTGAAATCGAAGCTCACCGCAATTTGCCGTCTCCCGGAGCTGTTGTCCGCCTTTCCGCACTCCCCTCCCTGTCCCTCCACTCCTCTCCCCTCTCATTTCTTGACAAGACGACCGTGCTGCGGCCGGAAGTCGCGATCAAACGCCGCCCTGTTCCTAATCGGTGGTGAACTGCTATTCACAGAAATGTACAGGGCGGTACTGCTAATTTCACCACTTTAAACAACCTATTGCTGACGATGAATCAAAATGTTGGAGAACAATAGGACTCCAATCGGAGAAGTAAACAATTTTTTTTCCTTCGTTGTAGTAGGGCAGTAGGCAAGGTCGTGATCATTTTAACAATCTTTAATATAATTTGTACCTGACGTTATTTCAGAAAGTTCAAGATAGTGAAATTATTTTATCAAATTCGGTAAAACGAGGACAATGACGTCATGCAACATCTTCAAATCCACGATGGTTTCCTGGATGAAACAATTTTTCCCAAATCTTTAGTTTTCATAAATTTTAAGATAACCGATATTTTTTTTTATCAGACTATATTTCCATCATCGTGGTGTAATAGTCATGGCCGAGATTAAATCAATGACACCGTGATCTTCATTTCCCCTTCAGTACCAAAAACTGAAATATAATTGGAATGAGATATTAGCAACGAAATTACTTGACAGAGCTCAATAAAAGGACGACAGAAAATTGTACATTAAGCTATCTTCAATATATTGAATTTGTAGCGATTATTTCAATTTTTTCCATATAAACGAATTGAGCCAAAGGAAATTTTCCTATTTCGTTAGTTTATGTTCGACTGAAGGATAAAGCCAAATATTTTTGCACAGAAAATGTTTCCACAAAAATGAAACTTGCTATTGAACACTGTACAATATTCACAAAACCCAATATTTTGAAAAAAGTCTCGCGTACTTACCTAATAAACTTCACGTAGGAACTAAAAATATTTAACTTTTGTTAGATCAAACCAGGAAGCCGTCCTTCAAATTGTTGCAGTAATAACAAAAGTCCAGTCCAGTCATTTCTTTGGAAAAACAAGAAAGGAACACGCGAATATTCCTGGAAACTTTTGTGACAAAGACGGTCTTCAAAATTTTTCTATATTTTTCTTCTTTCATGAAAAACATTCTAAAATATTGACATTTTAACACTCTCAATACCTAACCCCTAAAGTGATGACCCTTTTTCCTTCAACCTCCAGATCTATGACCTTAATCATAGTAAAAAATTCTCAATAGCCTTCACCTGACCTTGAGTAATTATCTAAATTAGAAACAGAAGTAACTTTTCTAATATAGACAGACCATTGTTCACAAATATTCTGCAGATCTTTACACGAAATAAAAATTGTCTGCGTCAATTATTACAACCAGGGTTTCAGTAAAAACGTATGTCTTTTTTTACCAACTTCAATAACTTAAAAATAACATAACATCTATTATCTCATCTACCATTTTCAACATTTTACGTATCATTTATTAAAACTAAACCTACCACGGTCAAAATGATCTACTTCACAATTATTGAAACTATAAAAACGTTTTCATAGGAAATTGCTGAACTAAATTCCTTATTTAAGCAGATATTATAATGAAAATCGTACAAAGTTTAACCCATTTGCATCATAAAGAAATATGAAAAGAAGGCCTTTATCACTAAACTTCTTTTTTATTATATCTAAGTACAAAAATGACTAAAAGAAAAGAACTTCATATTTCCTACTTTCATCTCCAACAACAGCCTCCATTTCCATTTTTTAGCTAACGAATAATGATAGTGACCAACAAAACTGAGCGTATGCATACGGCTCCGGTGATAGTGACCATGAAACTCGAGCGTATAAATATACGCTAATGATGCAAATGGGTTAAATAAATTCCATCTTCTCCCTTCTACAAGACGCTTCACATTTATATGTTTTGTGCTCGGTAAAGACATAAAATCCGCAGACTACAAACCTGAAGACAACACTGAAGAAATTGTTCTTTTCAAGGACTGGATTCCAAACGCAGACAAACTTGCTCCTCTCGTTCCCGACCTATCTCGGGTCCCGAGTAAACAATTACGGGGACCCGGGGTCGTTTCTTGATCAGCGTAACCCGTCCGCGCGATGATTTATGGATCGCGGGCGAGGATCGTCCCCGGGCAACAGGAAATAAAGACGAGGTAACACGGGGCTGATATCACGAGCAGTCGTTAATGCCTGCACCGCTGAATCCGTGCTACCGCGTCTCCTCCAGATCTGGATCCATTTGTTATTCGAAAGGGCGAGGTCAGAGAGTAGCTGGGAAGAGGTGGGATCGTGGTGTTGGGGGGGGGGGAGAGGGGTTGCGAGAAGGCAGCAACACGGACAGGACTAATCGCCTCGTCAGGAATGCCTTGGCCGGCCCTGGCGAAATAAAAGCACGGCGGGCCAGGTGAATCCGCGGCGAGCTAATCGGACGTGGCAAGCCGGGACTCTCGGGTCCTCGTAAAACCAGTGTTTCCATTGGCCGGGCCGCGGTTTGTAAATTTATCGGCGGACCCGGCTCGTCTAATCATTAGAGAGGTGCCAGGGGTTATTTAATGAGGCGCGCTGTAGGTCGAGGAGACCGATCTCTTTCCCATCTTTCCTATCGCTTTCTTTCTCTTTTCCACGATCTCTTCGCTCTCGATCTCGCGAAATCTTTTTTCACGAGGAACCGCTGTCAACCCTGACAAATTGCGGCCGGACTCTCAGACGGGCTGAGAGCAGCCGAGAGGCGAGTCCGCGCAGCGCCGCTTTCCGGGAACGGATATTCATAAGGTTTGTGTACGCTCCGTGGAATTTGCGAATTACTTTTTCGCTGGGCCCGTTGGAACTCGACCGATCGTTCTCTCTCTCTCTCTCTCTCTCTCTCTCTCTCTCTCTATATATATATATATATATATATATATATATATATATATATATATATATATATCGCTCCGAGCCCCGGATAGGAGAGCAGCGCCATCCCCAGAGCCAGCGATCGATGCCGATGTGCACGCGTGTCGTAACGAGGAGCCGTGTTCCGTTGCTAGTTTCGGATCATTGATTGTTCAAAGGATCATCGTTTAGTATGCAGGATCCACCGGCGGCGCGGCGGCCCGCTAGGTGTACGTACATCTGCTTAAATCCGGCTTACGAATGTCACCCAGGGGAGGTGAGCACCGTGCGCCGAAGAGCGCGGGGGGACAATGTTTGCCGGTCGGACAATGGAAAACCGTAACACATCCGGCTCGGCTCGGCTCGGCCCTCCGCGTATATCCTTAATTATGCAGGACGACAGACGAGGGTTTCTTTTCGGACCGTGCTCACCTACGCCCGAGGAGTGAATAAGCATTTTGTCAACCGGAGGACGCGTATTTACCGGCGTCCCGGGATTCGTTAATAATTGACCGGCCCGGATATGGGAACCGCTAAGCCTATTCCCAGGGAGCTAATGATCGCCCCCCCCCCCCCGATTATCAATCACTTCGCCCCGTTTCATTCTGCCCGCTGATCCGTGGATATGTTGCGGCCAGTTTCAAGACGAAGTTTCTGACCTCTTGTTTATTATTCGGGAAGCTTCTTTATTTTCAGCTTTAAATTTTTGTCTCTGCAAACCTTTCAATTTACTACCTTTCATTCTTGCCCTGATACAACCAGATTCGCATATTTCACCGTGTAGACAAACAGAAAATGGCTGAGCCTTCTCCAGAAGAGCTTAAAATGTTCCACACAGTCAAAGGGAAATTGAAGGTTCCGCAGAGGCATAAAGTGAACGAAATTTTCAGCTGGGTAAAATGATTGATGAACACAGAGAAATAAATATTGAATGATTAATGAACAAGATATATCGCGTCCCGGGAAACTAGAATTACAATTTTACATAATGATATGTATGCATAGGTCCCGCTAATTGCCTATCTCCATTAACACTGACCAAGTATTAACGTATCTGGTAAATATTGCCTTATAAAAACGGTAACCCTATATTTATTTAGATTGTCCCTAATTTTCAATATAGTTAATGCTTGGACAAGAAAATATATTCCGCTATTTTCCATAAATGAATGTTTAAGGTCTCAATAATTGTAAAACGTAAAGGCATGTCTGAAAGGCTCAAGAAGCTCGCAACAAAGACAAAAAGGTTTAGGATTGGTCAGGCAAGGAAGAATTCTCGTGATAAATTATTATAGGGTGATAACACAAAAAAATACAAATTCGCTACCGAAAGGTGTATTAAATCTACTCTTAACCAGAACTTCTGTCTAATCCCATAAGTAACTTAGTTGATTAGCGATATCAGAGAAGAATTACTTTTATATTGTTACATTTAGATATTATCGTTATACACATTTAATATTGTATTTTGGCTTGATTCTACAATTTATACAATATTCTTCCATCTAAATATTACTTTTTAAAAGGTTCTACATATGTTGAATCTCATTTCATGACCTAACAGAAAATTTCAATCGGCAATCAAGAAGCATGAAACGATCTATGATTTTTTCCACCTAGAATAGCCATTCGCGACACTGTGGATTGGAAGCGGCCAGAAGAAACATCGTTTCTAAATGAACGGATATAGGGATATAGCTAGTGACTCTAATTGGAGCCGCTATCTTATCGCCGTGGCTGAACTGCTAGAGCTTCCTAAAGCTCCGCGGTATCTGCCGCGTATCTGAAGTCCGCTGCATAAGGTGGCGAAACAGGTTTCGCCTACCTGCTTGAAAGAAGATGTTCCCCGGACACTTTGTGACACCAAGCACAGAGCCGGGGATATTTCTGGTCCGCCATTCCGACACGTTCGCTCGTCGCTTCCACCTATCCGGGGTTCATAATCTCTGGAACGAGTTGCGATTCTCGCGCGTCGTATAATCTTAATAAACAATCATTATCTCTCGAGCTTCGCGAAGAAGATCGGGAATCGCGGGATAAATAATTGGTCGTACAGGCACAGTTACACATAATTCTAACTATGCTGCATTACCCCGGAGCAGAGTGGTCTCGTGTCTGCGACGGTGAAATAAGAAGGTAATCGCTGGCACGAGTGGACGAGCCAGATAAATTGCGCCATCGCTATAATCGGTTCACGTGGCTAGGCCATTATACTCGCTTGATACTTCTTTGTTGGCGGCGAGGAAGTTTGCTCTGGGACATTTTACTAGCTCTGTGTCAGTAATGAGGAATCCTATTATTTTGAGGAAGCCTATCTTCGAGCGTTTCGACACTCGGGTCAGGTCTCGATTAAATAATGACCAAAGGTTACGATTAATTTACAGATTCTGGGATACTAGAAGGAATACTTCATACTCGAGCCATGTGAGAATCGAGAAGCTATAAATCATTCTTGTGTGCCAAGAAAAATGGCAAACCTGAAGGTGCCAATACACTGGCGAGTAAATTAAGACATTTTCTGCGAGACCGGCCAGTTGAATTCACTCGCGACAAATATACTAGCTGGTATACAGTGAATTCTCGATATATGTCAACAACATGGGTGCTGCCAGCGTCATGTATCGTCAAGGAGACACGCCCGAGCCGCGTGATGTTCAACGAGGTCTCTCGAGCTCCGGGGCGACACGGGGTATACCCAGCAGTAGTGGGGATAGTTCCGCGTCATTTATCATCGAGGCCTTGGCGGCATATACAGAGAAATCACTGTACTTGTACAGTATTCGGTAGGCCTGGTGATCAAACAGGTGTTCACAAGGAGCGCCGTTGAAAAAATCCGAGGTCCGGCACAGCTGGGGGTAAACCCGTCGCGACGCCGAAACTGGCCTAATTAATTGGACCACCGACGACCGGTTAACGATTGCCCGCGACGGAACTCGACCGGCAGTCACGGATTCGCGTCACGAAGAACTTAAAGCGCGAATTAAACCCTGCCGCGATCGAATTAGAGGGAAGAAGAGGTAACCGCCGGCTAAGCCAACTACTTTCTATGCGGGGCGAACGCTCGAACAGCGTTCCTGCGAATCCCGGGTACGAGCGGGTACGAGCGGGTCGCGTACTCGTCAGTCTCTGAGCCGGTCACAAACGGTTCGCGCCGCACTATTCACCGCGTTGATTGCGAATTTGAATCTTCTTCCTCGCTCTTCGACGCGACGAGTCGTTCGTCACCCTTGCATTCGCCGCTCCGACGATATATTATTATCAATTCGATTTCGCGCGCGGTAATTGGACCAGGCCGGTCCGGCCGCGTCGATTTTTCTGTATTTTTCGCCGGTAATTAACAATCGGCGTCTAACGGCCCGTAAAAAATCACGCCAACACAAATCGTAGACCGGCCAATTTGCATCGCTGTGCCGTGCCCGCTTGAGTAAACGAATTTTTTATATTCAAAATGGACGGCGAGCGACTGCAGATTTTTATGTGAATTGATTGTTTTAGAGCTCCATTTTTGAGAGGGACGTAAAATGGAGTTCGATTCTGTGTACCAGGGTTTTCACGGTGTTTGTGTCAGCGTTTGTACGGTGTTTGAATGTGTAAGGGTCAATCATTTTTGTCAATAACGCTTTGATATTCATGAAAAACTGTTCATAATTGTTCTTCTCACCTTTTGATCAATAATTCTGGACCGTTCGTACGGTGAAGGTTTTAGACTGTATTCTGAAAACACGATACATTATTTGACGTTTCATGATGTATATACAATTTCTTTTTGGCGCTGCGAAACTATTAACAACAGAGTGACTCCTGGTCGCGAGATATATCATAAAAAGTTAATCAATACATTGGCTCAAAGTGCAGCCTAGTGCCGCGAGTTAGAATTAATAACAGGTCTGTCAAGACCCGCCTCAGTGCACAGTGGTAATTAATACACTCCTACTTCGCCTACTTTTTATTGAATATTGTTCTGATAGGTATATATTACCTCGTACTAAATGTGAAGTGTTTATTAATGATAGCCAGGCTGTGAAAAGAAGAATTTACAGTGGGTTGTTTTCATTATTGCCTGGAGAGACTTACTAATTAACACAGCCAATTTTTTGGTTTACAGCAACTGCAGAAAGTATGCGTGCACTCTTCGAAAACGAAGAACTTTTTTCAATGTGGACAAAACAGCTCGAACTTTTTTAAGATGCTAACAGGATTAGTTTAGTACCTAATGTGTAAATAATTATTTAAAAATTTGCTATTGGTCGTAATTGCGAAGAGAATATTAAATGTCATGAGTGTACAATTCTTCATCTGTGTCTGAAAACGAATATTGAAAACATTCACTTTATAAAACTAAAGTAAGTCATGTACAACGTTTCATAAAAATCTATAAGCTATAGACATTGTAAGATGTAAAAATCTTTGAATTTAGGATTTGCAATTTTTAGGGTCTTATAATTTTGCTATTTTTAATAAATTATATTTCGTAGCGGCCTTGATCGATTTCGATGAAACTTTGTGTATGTATATAACTTACTTACATCTACTAAATAAAGGCACTTTCTAAATTTTCATTACAGACGTGAAACTCGTGACGTTTACTTTTTTGTTGGCAATTGTGACAAATAGTAATTAAAAAAAAAATTATTTGTGCAGTACCTGGTAAACTGATCCTTCTAACGTCTCAAAAAATCTCCAAAAGGTCCAATTTTAAAGAGGTTATTCGTCAAAATGTCCAATTGCAATAAAGTTATTCGTCTTCGAAGTGTGCACGAATTCTTTTTACGCTGATCGTATATAAAATAAGCAATGAAGAATTTATAAGTAATAAGGAAAATTCCACCGCTCCTAGTTCGCGAGGAACCACCCTGGACATTGGAGAAGGCCCCGGGAGCGTCGCGTAGCATACACCTAGGGAAAATGCTATAGCTATTCGCATGTATAGCCCCTCGGAAACAAAAAGCTGCTAAACAAGAAAAAAAAAGCGAGGGGGTTCAACAGAAAGTTCCTTACTGGAGCAAGCTTCTTCGTCTCCCTTGAAACGAAACTCTGAAAGACTACCGTCAAAGGAGCGACTCCCGCGACGAGGTACCTTCAGCGTCGCCTATTCGTGCCATTTTTTCGTTATTAGACTGACAAAAACGTGCCTGTGAAGCTCGACACCCCTATTCTGCCGGGGGTGTCGAAGTTGCCCGATGCTCTCCTATTCCGGCCCGTTATTAGTATCATTCGGCGGTGTCCCGGTCATTCGTTAGCCGAGTTTCTCTTTCTCGTCGGCGGACGAGACCCGACTGACGAAACACTCTTGCAACACATTGCCGGATCCTCGGCCGACAATCAAGCGCGATCATTTTCGGCCAGCCCGCCCCGGGAGCGTGCAATCAAAATCTCTTCACGGGGCGCGAACGTCGATTAGCGTGGCCCGGTCGTTCCCTTTGCTCCTGTTCCTTTATTCGAGCTCCTTCCCCGACGCCATTTTTACGGCTACTTAGTGCTTCCGCGGCCGCGGCCGCAGCCGCCGGCCATTAAGCAGGAAATCCGCGCGAGCTTCGATGGTGATTCCGATTTTATTCGTCTTAGTGCCGATATAGATTGCGGTCGTTACTCTGGGAACACGAATTTGCGTTCGCTCGACTCTACCGCGCAGATCAATCGCGTTTTTTCCCGCTTCGAACGTGGAAAAAGTCGGTCGCGGAGACGCGGTTTGTGCCGTTTCTGCAAAACTGTAACGAACCGAGGAAGAGCGCGAACGAATTCCAATTACTCCGGTCCGCCGCCGGTGTCATTTCTTTTTCCGAGGCGAGTCAAGTTGTCCCCGGCGAATTTCGAACAACGAAACTTCTCGCCACAAAGGGACGAGGTATTGGCACGTCATCGGACTACCGAGCGAAATTCATCCGGAGGCAAAGACGGTCGCGGCGATTTTTCTACGCTTTCAGCCCTCTTTGACACTGAAATTGAGTTTTTGAACAATCTCGGATTTTCCGTGGCGGCGATATTTTTCTTGCGACGCCCATCCTCGGCTGACACAGTTTCGCCTGGACGGGGGACAGGAGAGGGAGAGGGAGAGGGAGAGAGAGAGAGAGAGAGAGAGAGAGAGAGAGAGAGAGAGATAGCTCGGCAGTTTCACAATCTCGGCCATAAATTTAGTTGCGTTCGAGTTTCAGTTTCAAGCGGGATCTATAGGAAGCTCTCCGCCCGCGTCGAAACTCTTTAATAAATATTAAATCTCGAGCACAATATCAGTGGAGCAAAGTGTCCCGGTCCCCCTGATCTTAAACTTCTATCTCCCTACCAGCTCTGTCAACCCCTCGACGGGGCTCATCTTCTTTCCATAATTTCTGAGAATCGTTCAGCTGACGATTACAGCGGCCTGGAAAGCGCTGAATGTCTCCCGAGCCTTCGGCCTCTCTGTTCTCTTCTTAAGTCGCGCATTCGTCATTTGCAATTCTTAGACTCAATCCTTCATTCCGTGTGTCCAGAAGTCGCATTTGTATTAAACACTTGTTTGTATCTTATCAGTAGACTGTGGATCTTGACATTTTAAAATTGACATTAAACATTATTCTTGACATTTTTAATTGACATTTAAAATTTTTTAAATTTTCTTACAATTTCAAATTTTGTCTACTCAATTTTGTTATAAATACATCAAGATCCGCAGTCTACTTATTAATATTTAAACACACAGCTCATTTAAAATCATAGAAATTATTACGGAACTTGCAGATGAAACAGTTTGCAGATTGCATAAGTATTGTAACATTAATCTGTGGATAGTGGACTTCAAAGGACTTAATGAAAGTCTTAAAAATACAATAGAGATAACCCTAGTGTGGTTAAACTCTTTCACGAGAATAGTTGACGTGGTCAATGCCGATGACGCCTATTCGCGTTATACTGAATTTCATAATCAAGACTTCACTTGTGAACAATCGTATATAATTAATTGAAATTTCGGAGAATCAATTTACCGAACAAATGTCTGCAGGATCACTTTCATGTGTTTTACCCACAGTTGGGTAAAATAATATTTTAAATAGTACGTAGTAAATAATTCTATTTATTTGAAAGTATGCGTACAGTTTTTAAAGTAATATATTTGATTCAATAAGTTTTTAAAATACTATTTCAAAACAGAAAATTTCGAAAAATATTAAAAATATTTGGATTTCATCTCAAAATATTTTATTCCTTTCATTGTAAATATTCTTGCTGAAAATAATGATTCATATTCAATATAAGTATTTTATTTTATGCCAGATCGTTGAAATACAATATATTTTCTGTTTTAGATTGTTAACTGGAAATATTTTATTTTATGATTCAGATTTCTTAAATAAAAATATTTTATTTTTTGGTTTAAATTGTCAAAGTAAAAGCATTTTGCTAAAATATTTTACTGTAAAATATTAAATAGTACTTGTAATATTTATTTCGCCAAATATTGCCCACCTCTGATTTTACCATTACAAAGAGAACGATGTTGACTATCAAGTCAACATGACTAGCAACGCTTAGATTTATTTAAACTGTTATCGACTCATTTGCAACTTACTTTTACATCCGGTCTCTCCAAAAACACGCATTTTCTTTTTAATCGAGCGTAACCGAGAAAAACTTGCCAATCCGAATAAATCGAATGGGCCAAAACGCCCAAGATAAAACCATCGAGCGGTTATCCTCTTGGCTCTCTCTTTCCGCGGCGTGTTATCACATGATTAACTTCGACTGTCGCATTTCATTTACTTTTACACGGTTTTTAATCCGTTTGCCGTCGTGTAAAAGGGGAACGCAGGCGAATCGCAAAACCAGAAACTGGAAACAGGTCGTTTCGACCCGCCGCGCTAGTTCGGCCGTTAAAAGACGATTAAAATGCATCCGGAGAGTCACGCTCCTAAACACCCATAAAAAATTGATGAGAAACGGTTCGAACGGGTTCGAGCATCGTTGATGAAGCCCGGCGAAAGACCTCGTCGGCCGAAGATTAAGCAGACGCAACTGTATCGGGCTGTCACATATCATCAATTGTGTCATATTGACTTATGTTGAATGGTTATTGCTTTCTCAATATCCATCAGTCTTGAAAATGAAAAAATTAATAAAATTTAATAAATACTATTACTGTACTAAACGGTTAAAGTTGAAAGTTTTGAAGATAGCCTTCCTCATGGAAAAAATTGCTGTTCTTCTTTGAGGTGCACCGACGATCCTTTTTAATATTTTCCTTCCAATTTTTTTTTAAATGTAAGGTTCATCTTTAAGCTGTAAATTACCATTGTCGATTATGAATTACTATTCATAATGTATTAAACATGTTATGCCAAATGCAATGTAAAAAATTTTCAAAATTCTTAAGACTTCGCAAGGAATATCTTCTGTATCATACGAGATCGTAGAATTTTACAAAATGGAGTACTTTCAGCATACTTTCTTCTACACAATCATGTAAGAATTATTTCCCATCTCCGTGCGGCTGTGCGGCTGTGCGCATAGGTCCTCGGATACCTCAGTATACTTTGTCCATTAGTTCAGTATACCTTCTAAGACAGGAGAGATCACAGAATTTTACAAAATGGAATATGTTCAGCATACCTTCTTCTATACAATCATGTAAGAATTATTTAAGAATGTAAGAATTACTGTTTAAAGTCGCCCGTGTCCGTGTGGCTATGTGCATAAGTTCTCAGGTTCCAACCGAAGTTCCAACTGAGCTAGATGTGTTTCTAGAAGTTGTTGTAAATATACTTAAAAAATAGTCAAAAAGCTATTAAATACACAAAAAGTATGGTACATTATGCACCATTAAAAAAGATTACTTGTTAATATTCTACACCCCAAATATCACTTCGATGTCTTTAATAGTTTAGAAGTTATACGAAAATGTCACTAAATTTCGCGTTTTAGACCACTGTGCGCACCGGCGAGTTTCTCTCTCTCTCTCTCTCCCTCTTTCTCTCTCTCTCTCTCTCTCTCTCTCTCTCTATCTCTTGTATGTGAGCATGGCTCTGGATAAAATGTTTTCGCGGGCCACGAGGCTTTCGGGAGACAGGACCAGCGCGGTGTGTACACACGTAGCCCGCGTGTACACTGGCCGGGCACAATCAAAAGCTCTCGGCGTGTACACAGAGAGCCCCGAGGAAAGAGAGATAATGCGCGCGCGCGCGCGCGCGCGAGAGAGAGAGAGAGAGAGAGAGAGAGAGAGAGACTGTGCGGCGTTGGAGCCGGCCGAATAAAACCCGGACGCCGAAATAAACGTCGGAACCCGCAATCACCGGGTTGAATGGCGCGTGGAACGTCTGGATGCGGCCGCGAAACGTCGAAGATGACGTCGCGACGCTGCTGCCCGGTGCACGAACATGCACGGGTCCACCTCCAACAGGTGCCGAACGATAATTACCGAAGTGCCAGAGAGCCAGGAGATGCGTCCCGGAGATATATATGATGCAGATGTTTTGATACTTGCCGGTTCGTTCACGCTCTTCGCTGCGGCGAACATGAAAGACGAGGAACGCGTCTACAGAGAGAAAGACAAACAGAAGAAGAAGAAGAAGAAGAAGAAGAAGAAGAAGAAGAAGAAGAAGAAGAGGGGTCGGTAGAAAGAAAAAATGGGAGTAGAGGACGAGAACGTGGACGACGATGGTTCTCGTGCTTGTCCATGGTTAGAAAGGTGAGATGATGGCGCAGGTAGAAGCAACAAGGGCGAACGGGGGATGCCGAAGGACACCGAGGGGCCAGGAGGAGGAGCAACACGGGCCCCGGCCGACCTAATGAGCTCCGGCTCCGGGACGAAAATAATTATAGAAATTTCCTGCCGATGAACGAACCACCTTAAGAAAGATTGCCTCCCATTAA
Organism: Halictus ligatus; assembly: GCA_028454255.1. Taxonomy (NCBI): domain Eukaryota; kingdom Metazoa; phylum Arthropoda; class Insecta; order Hymenoptera; family Halictidae; genus Halictus; species Halictus ligatus. The sequence continues at coordinate 3,758,781 of CM052146.1, read as the reverse complement.
TAAGCCGCAGACGTATTTGCCTCCAGAATTATAATCAGCCCGGACGAGCGCCCCGTTCTCCGGCTAACGCTCGTGTTTCCGTGAAATTCGTGTGCCCGGCCGCGCTGCCACCGAGCACCCGAAGCATGGAACGATTTAGTTTAGATTAATATGCCGCCACCCCAGTGTTGAACGTCGAAAGTCAGACGAGACACAGCCGAAGAGACCGAAAGAGACGGAGGGAAGAGACTCTTCGCCTTTCGACCTTATTGATTTTCCTCTCCTCTCTTGTTCTGTCTCTCGCTTTCTCACCTGTCCCGCTTCTTTCCTCTGCACGTTCCTCTGCCACAGGGAAGCCAGCACGCTCGGACAAGGCAGAAGTTAAGCATAAATTAAGTCGGGATTAGCCGTGGACGATTGATCAACCGAACGGCGACGTGTCGTCGATCCGACCGCCATGAAATTAACCTGCCCCTCGCACCGGACCCCAACGATGCCTCGGGGAACCGCTCGACTCGAAATTTTGGATCGCTTTAATTGGCCCCGGATACAAATTGATTTTTTCCGTTGCCCCCTTGGAATCCCCGCCACGAAAATTAATTTGTTGAGGAATTGTCTTTTAGAGCCTGTCACTCATGCTGACCCCTCTGCGCCCTGAATCACTATTCCCCGAAAACTATTTATTTTTTACACTATGTGTCTAACCTTTCGTGGAATGACGACCGCTAGGTTTATTACGAGTACTACGAGAATATACTTATTTTTGCATAATATATACCCAAAGAAATAAATTTGTTGAACAATTCCTCATGGATCCATCTGCAAAATCTCGATAATCGTAAATTAAAAATATCAGTCCTCGTAATTTCGTCACAAAAATCGTAAATATTAGTACAGTCTTCTCTCGATATATGTCGCAAATACTTGGCGGATAAAAGTTGCAGAACTATCCCCACTTCCCCGTAAGATGCCCCGAAGCTCGAGAGACCTCGGACGTCGAGAAGAATAATAATATCAAAGAATAATAGTATCTCCTGGATGATATATGTCGCTGGCAAGATCCGTGTTGTTGACACATATTGAGATAAACACTGTTCTCGTCATTTCGACGTGTTATAGTGCTAATATTGAATTGAAGTAGTTTAGAATTAGAGTTCAATGTTGAATTTAAACGAGAACAGTTCAATTATGCAACTTATATTGTTTGAGCAATTTTAACGTAGGAGTTCAAACTAGAAAATAAAAGTGAAATAATTTAGACAGCAAAGGGTAAAATTGGACGAAGCGAATGCGATTCTCGGGGGCAGAAGTTTATCCTGGAAAAATCCGTGTCCCGATCGCATTGGCCGCAAGCCTGACTTGCAATTTTGTTTCTTCGCGGAGAGGATCGTCCGGGCGAAAAAGCTGCGCCCTACATTTTTAATGAATCTGCTCGCAAAAAATTGTGCCGAGCACAACACAGCACTAACTCGAACCGAAAATGTTTAGCCGGATTAACCGGAGGATTCTTTCGCCGGGCAAAAACATTTGGCTGACCAGTGACTTTAATCATTCGGCTCGGTGAACAATTATCGCCGCGGTGATTAACGATTAACGGATCGGCCGACTTGGAACAATAACGTCCAGGAAATGAAAAGGTTGTAATTACGGGGAATGCGGGCAGATTTTCGACTGCGATTAATCACTGTTCGAGTTTATTTATCCGCCCCCGGCTCCCCCCGCCCACGTCCCCCGACCTTCCGGTGTGTTCGCCGCGATAAATTTATCCCGACGATTTGTTCGGAATCGGAGTTAAATAGTGCGCTTTTCGATTAATCCGTTCGGAGCGGCGGCGTTTACGCGTTGACAGAATATTTTTACTGGTCTCCGCTTAACTAATGAAAATAGTAGATCCGGTCGGGCGCGCTTGCGTGGGATCATTAAAATCGCTAAATCCGTTCCCCATAATTTCCATTTTCCCGCTTCGCGTAAAACAAACTTTCCGGGAGCGAAAATAAAATAAAACAAAATCGCCTCGTCAGTCTTTCGCTGGCAGCGCAATTATGATTTAATCGAGGCCCGGGCTTGTAAAAAAAATATTGATTGAACTTTTGGATTAGACAGGAATACTCCGAAGGATTACTTGTTCGAAAGCAGACACCTGGAATAAATCGCGCGATCGTCTTCTGACTCATCAAGTGGTTCTAAACAGCGTATCCCATCTGCGAAAAATTGTCGAACTGCTATAATTTCGTAGAAAATTCAGACACCCTTGTTCGTTTCCTTTTTTTTCTAAGATAATTGTTTATGATAGAGTATGGAAAATTGCAGATGGAAGGCTGAAGACACAATTTTTTCTCGAAATGATAAGAACTGAAACATCTCTGGAGACCTTGAAAAATTCTTTTCGCGACCGAATCTCCCATGGAATTGAAGGTTGAAGACTCCCCTTTACAACGAGCCCCTAAACCTTGATGTACGATTTTTTTTACCGTTTTATGGAACAGAAGTTAAAGCCCTCGTGATGTACCCTGTATCGTAAAGTAGGCAGTACGCTTTCTATTCAAAGCTGAATAAAATGGCCCCAAAAAAATCGTACATCGAGTTTTATGGGACCGTTATAAAGGGGAAGCTTCAATCTGCGAGCCTATATTAGATTCAGTTTTGAAAAAAATGATCGCAATAAGCATCTTCAAGAAAAGACGTTGCAAGCACGAACAGTCATAATAATCGTGAGCCCACCTTCCATGTGTAATAATCCCACAGTTATTAAACCCGGGTGAAAAATAAATTACAACTCACCCAGACACGGTTCACCTACAGATTACAGGAGCCACCATTAGGCTAAAAAATCTGGAGTCTCCGGTTGCCGCGCGTCATTAATTAAATTGCTAGAATTTGATCATCTTTTTCAGCAATCAACGCGCAAATCGGCAACGCTACCAGTTTCTTTCGCGCATTTCTCGGCCGAAGGGATTCCTAGGAGCAAGCTGGCCTCGCCGGTCGACCAATAAGGCAGGCGGTGGATCGCAAGCGCGAAGAGGACGTCCGGAGAAGATGGAACACTGGTCGCAAACAGGTTCGTTGGACGTGGCGTTAAACGGCCGTATTGATTGTTGGCGAGATCATTTTTCACCGTGGAAAAGAGGAGCCGAGCGGAGAGCGGGCGGAGGGCTCGCGAAACGTGTGCTCTGACGGAGCCGATTTGCATATGAAAGCCAGCAGGGTCGCGTTCCGCCGCTACCTAGGCCCGGCGGAGCTCGTTGTCACTTGGCGAGAACATTGATTGGCAGCGCGGCGCGGCCGTGCCTTATTTCGCGTCTTGCCGGACGAAGAATGGCACGGCGAAGTAGTCGGCGGTGTCCGGCCCCGGTCGCTCCTCGAGACGAAAAATGGCCTGGCCGAACGACGACGCGCGTGCATGCCGAGGAATTCCTTCATCCGTCTCGAAAAGGAGAGACCCGTTTGCATGCTCGTCTCGAGCGTATTAGGCGTCGCGTGTTTACCTAGGACGCCGCGTTATTTGCATAGACGGCCATGGATGCGGAACCGTGTTCCACAGGCCGACCGTTTTTCGAATTTGACGCCAGGTTTGATTTACCGGGGACCATTGAATCCGCGCCACTGTAGCTCGTTATGGTAGCCCGAGAAGTGTACCCTGTCGAAAACCAATCGGACCGATCGGTCGAGGAGCGTTAAGAAACGCTGTTTTGAGCTTGCTTTCTTGGAATGGGGCTACGAGCCGGGAAATGTAAGTGTTGCGCACTGATAAAATGGTAATAAATTGTTCGTGGGAGCCTTTTTAGGGAAACAAATGTTGCAAGTATGCAGAAAGGTTGTTTGGTGTAAGCGTTGTTGATCGTGGGTAGATTGGGAAGTCGCTGGTCATTCTGTATTACATGTTAAGCAACGCGTCTTGCGGTCCTGACTAGGGATGGGTGACTACGGGTTTTTCGTGAAAGTTAGAATTTGTTTGTATATACATCCTGAACATATCGAGGAATGGTGGTCGAAAAATTACAATCCGAGAATCTTCTGAAGGTTGTTATTTCCAAGATCTTGAGAATATACATTAAACTCCACAGGTGCCACAATATTCCCCCAAGTGTGTTCATAAAAATACAAAAGTGTGCGGTTCATCTCTCGGAAGGTCTCAGAAATCGAAGTATGAGCGCAAATTATTCAGAACCATGGAACATGCAAAGAGCACACCAATTTCCAAGGTACTTATAAAAATACAAAGGGGGTGGTAACAATTCCCACAGAATTGAAAGAGGCCACGGTTCTAAGTACAGTGAATTGATCACTGTGATTATATCCCTCGGCACTTTATAATTCAAACACGCGTGTCCGAATTATTCCGCGATTCCTGCGAACTTCTCCCGTATCCTCGCGGTTCCGAAAACAGGCATCGCGTTCCGGAAGTCGATGAGACGAGCAAAACAATTCCTAATTGTAGGCGAGAGCACTCGACGCGTCCACGGGGAACGGTCCGATATTGAAACAAACACGCGAGGTACGCGCGAGGCGAGGACAAAAAGAAACCGTCGAGAGCTGTCCTCCGGCCGCAATTATGCCGGGAGTTGCGTGCCCGCGCACACTTTTCGTCGGATGTTTAAGCGACACCCTGTACTTTTCTCCGTATAAATGTTACACACGAGCCGGGATAATTGGCCCGAAATTACGTCGGGTCCGGTTCACGGTGATCAAGATCGACGGTCGCGCGCAGATCCCGAGAGAGGAGACGAGAGGAGAACCAGCTTCTTCTCCTCTCCCGTGGCGAAGGCAAAGGTAGCAAGCGTTGGGGCCCAACACGCGGGGGCCCGGGCACAAAAATGAAGAAGGGAGCACACAGAGCCGCGCAGAGCGCAGGTGCTATAAAAGCGATTTAATAGTAATATGTAGCCGGCGGTGCCCCCGAGCCCCGGGAAATATGGTCGCTCGGTTGCGCGCACGGTCACGTAGCTCGCGTCGACGGGTAATTTCTTGTAACAGAGCCGGCACGCGGAAAGAAACGGTTTCCAAGGAGCCGTGCCTTGCCACTTCTTCCCCGACACGCGTTAGCACGCCGGAATCGATTAAATCTGTCGCCTTTTTCCGTCGCGGGAGACGGTCACGGCCGATTTCTCGCCCCCGTTTCGCATCTATCCGGGAAACGGAGAGGCGGTGACTCGTGACCATTTTCGACGGTTTTTCGGCCCCCGGTTCTTTCCTACGGGAACGGGCGCGTGAGAAAAATGAGCTGCGATCGCCGCGAAATCGCTTCCGAACGGTACTTCGCCGGGAAATGGAAAGAAATCAGTCCGCCGCCGGTTCTTCCTCGCGAAAGAACCTGGTTACGCTAAAGGAGACGACTATTGGCCGCGATGTAATTGCTGGCACGGCGATTTTTATGCTTGGTCACATTTGCCGAAGCTGTCGGTGATTTTCTGACAGCTATGAAGTTATTTCACTGTCACAAAAGTTACGAAAGTATTTCTCCTTTTTTATCTCGAAACTGTCTGACGTTTAAGTGAGTCTATTAAATTTATAAGATTGCAACAAAAAGGAGTTGTACAGAAATTGATGTCCCTTAATAGGATTCATGTGTTGAACATAATGTGACAGCACCTTGAAGTTCGTCAGATTTCTTATTAACCGAATATATCCCAACTCAAAAACGAAACATTTCGTCCAAGCTAGAATATTTCCCTTCTATATACAGGGTGGTCCGTTTAAGTAAGAACGCCTAAAAATCTCTTTAGGTTATTGTGATGCAAAAAATATTTGTTACGTAATGTGCACGGTGTCAATGGACCAAATATCTGGCTCGAATATTTTTTTCCGAGGGTCATTTTTTTCGGAGTTGTCAAGGTCATCGATGTTTTTTGGTACATAACTACATTTTTTTTTAATTGCATCGTGTAACTGATGGAAAAATACATTCAGATATGTATAATAACATGACCTTTAAATGACCTTGATCCTCGAAAATTAAAGTTTTAGTTGCATTTCAGGCCGTAATTGTCCATCATTTCTACTTATAAAAAGTTGATCCATCATTTTCGTGAAACTGGTACTGTTGTGAAAAAGCGTGTAAGAACCAGAACTGTTACGAACGAAAGAAACAAAATAATTATTGTCGATAAAGTTAAAGAAACTGGCGTTTCTAAAACAAGCATAATACGGATATTGAAAGAAGAAAAATTTCATCCCTATCATCTATCGTTACATCAGGACATTCACGGAACAGATTTTGTAAATCGTATGAATTTTTCTCGGTGGGGTTTGCAGCAATACGAAAATGACGAATCATTTTTTAAAAGAGTACTATTTACTGATGAAGCGTCTTTCACCAACCATGGACAGCTAAATCTACGAAACATGCATTATTGGTCAACTGACAATCCACACTGGCTAAGATTAGTGGATAAACAAAGACCGTGGAGTGTAAAAGTCTGGTGTGGCATATTAAATAATCAAATAATTGGTCCTTATTTCATAAACGGTACTTTAAATGGAGAAAAGTATGCAACAATCTTGCAAAATGAGCTACAAATATTTGTTCATGATGTACCACTACATATCCGTTTAAGAAAGTGGTATCAGCATGACGGTTGTCCGGCTCATTCTACACGTCTTGTCAAACAAATTTTGGATTTAAAATTTCCAAATCGATGGATTGTTCGTACCGGAGTTGTAGGATGGCCACCGCGTTCACCAGATCTCACACCAATGGATTTTTTTGTGGGGAAAATTGAAACAAAACGTTTATAATGAACGACCAACTACACCCGAGGATATGAAGAACCGAATAGTTAGAGCTTGTGCTGACATTAATGTTGAAACAATTGAAAGATCTGTACAGTCGGTCATTGCACGTTTCAGAAAATGTATCAACGTAGAAGGAGGCCATTTTGAACATCTCTGATGATAACTTAAAAGGACGTGAGTGTTGTTTTAACAGTTAACACATATACACATCTGTTGATCCATATTCTTAGTGTGATAAAAAATATTTTCATCGCATTCATAGGCTCAGGAGTCGTGGCCGAAGATATTCGACATCAGTTCTAGGTAAAACTTTAATTTTCGAGGATCAAGGTAATTTCAAGGTCATGTTATTATACATATCTGAATGTATTTTTCCATCAGTTACACGATGCAATTAAAAAAAATGTAGTTATGTACAAAAAAACATCGATGACCTTGACAACTCCGAAAAAAATGACCCTCGAAAAAAAATATTCGAGCCAGATATTTGGTCCATTGACACCGTGCACATTACGTAAGAAATATTTTTTGCATCACAATAACCTGAACAAATTTTTAGGTGTTCTTACTTAAACGGACCACCCTGTGTGTGTATATATATATTTCATGTTATACATACGAGAGTGTAATTTATTAAATACAAACAAATAATATAAAAAATATTTTGAATAATACAGCAATTCTTAGTGACGCATTACAATCGCCATTCGAGAGCTAAGGGGTAATGTATAAAATTCTCCATTTCACTAGTTTAACTGTGTAAATGATTAGGCAATCCCCACATTCTGTCTAATATTACAAAATAAAATTTATTTTCATTTGTAAATTCGATAAAAATCAATAGTAAAGTATTTAAATAAGTTGTTTTACTTTCAGAATTTAATTTGAGCCTTTAACATTGACTTCAGAATTTTTCCAGGAATTTTAACCCCGTAGTAACAGTGACGTTTTTCGTCATAATTGTAAATTTCTGCGACTTCTTTCGCACGCGCGCGTTCGGATCCGGTGACCTCCCACGTCACGCTGGAAAGCGTTCGCGCGAATGTTTGCAGAATTTATTGGCAGGAGCGAGCGTTCCGAGAAAATAATGCGTCATCAAAAAATAATCAGTTCAATTTCTCCGGTAATCTCCATTCCAAGATCTTGGCAAGCCCGAGCCGTTCGGAATTCCCGAGGCTAGTAATTACTATCATCCGCGGGGATTCTGTGCCGGTGACTGTGACATTAATTCGCGATTAATTATACCGGCAATTTATTCGGACGCGGCTGGTGTAACGCGCGCAGCACAATGAATTATTATTTTCCTGAATGGCTCGCGGAGCTAAAGCAGCTTCCCGCGGATAATTACCTTACGCAAGCATCGATTCGAGATTACTCGAACAAATAACGATCCTCCCCGATCCCCCTACCCTCTTGTAACTCTCGTTACACTCGCGGGTAAACATTAAACGCTGCGCGAGGAAAGAGAAAGCTCGACGGAGAGACGAGAGGAGAAACGAAGGAAAAGGAAAAACAGAGCGATCGAATTCCTTTTGCGATGCGGCCGCGCGAAGCGTTAATCACGTGCCAATTAATTCCGACCAATACAAAAAGATTCCTCGCATTCCCTCGCACGCTCCAGTTGCCTCGAGACACTTCCGGCCCGCGGACGAAACGAAACGAACGAAAATTGCACCGCAAAACAGAGAGGATCGTTTGCGGTGTTTCACGGGCCGCAGATCCGCTTGCTCGTGCGCGTCTTTATCCGTTCGAGGAATAACCGGGCCAGTCGAGCAAGGTTAGCCGACCCCGTAGTTAATCAGGGAACGGCGACGCTGCATTAGCCTGGGCTGTATAATTGCGAAATTTGTCAAGTCGCGGCCCAGGAATGCCCGCGACCTGGAACGATTCGCCGGAACCAGAAAAACAGAGGCGTTCAAATTAACTCGGCCCTTTCCCCGTTCTCCTTTTTCGCTTGCGAACAACTTGAATGCGTCCTTAGCCTCGAAAATGATCTCCGTCGCTCTTTCACTTTGTCTTACACCTGGTTAATGAACTTGACGAATGCTTCCCTCGAAAGAGCATCGCAACCACCTCGATGGCTTCGACATAATGGAAACGTGGACGCTTCTCGTGTAACGCTTCCCTAAATAGATTTTTAAAGTGTACACTAGCCAAACAGTATTAAGGGGTTATATACAGTCAGGAGGCCGAAAAAAAGCGATTTTTTAAGAATTTTTCCTGAGAAGACTTTTACATGTATTAATGTAAAAAATTTTACACATATTATAGTAACTTTTAACTGTATTTTAACATTTTTGTATTTGTAAAAATAATGATTTTGAAATCTGCTATAGCTGATCTACTGGAGCTCCTTTCAAAAAATGCGTCTTGCGGTGACCACGATATCTCTGGACTGGATCATCTAAAATAAAAAAACCAAAACGGATTTCGTTAAAGTAATGTATAATCTTATAATTAATCGCAGGAATAAGCAAAATAAAATTTTTTTACAAAATGGTGGCTTCTCCAAAAAAAAAATCGATTTTTCATTACTTTGCTCGTTCGATTAGATTTTCGAATCTGCAATTGATTCACCGGAAGAGCCACAGATTAATGCGCCTAACGCAGTAGAATGAAAGCGATAGAGGATACGGCAGGCACCATGAAGAGCACGGAAGGGTCTAAGGTCATTGCGGATATGAAATTCCTGCATTATCAAGGTCAGAACGACGGGGAACGTGACTTTCAGCGGAGCTGTTAACCACGTCACGCACGACCGGCCATGATAACCGACGACAATGGATGTTCTCGGAAGCATCACAGTCCGGAGAGCACCGGAGAGTTATAGAACCGCTGCCTGTTTCCTCTCTTTCTCTCTCTGCCCCTCCCCGGTTCGGCAAAAAATTATTAAGGGATACCCATCGGCATTCCTGGACGCAAAGCGGAACGCGCCGCAGATATAGTTCGATATCGTACAATGAATCGGGCGTCCTACGTAGCATGACGATTTCGGAAAATCATTTTTCCCTGAATTCCTAAATAATTTCGTAGCTGAAGAGTACTCTCCAAAAATATTTCAGTTGAAATTCAATTTTTGACTACGATGCAAGAGTTTTGTAATCCTGGTGTTCTTCTGTTGCAGAGACCTCTAAATATGCTATTTATTAATAGATTTATTAATATATTTTTCCCTACTTTTCCTTTTATTATTTTCTTTTCTCATATTTTCTTACTTCTAATAGTAGGAAAAAAGTTTTCTACTTTTGGAGGTTGAACCAGAAATGTCTAACAAATTACATTTGACAGTAACATTATCCAACACATGTCTAATCGATTAGTCCGTTTCTTATTTTCTGTCATTAACAAAAAAAAAGGCACTACACAATTCCAAAAGACAGGCGACTACCAGCTTCTCCCTGTCAAGTATAATATGGAGGCTGTAGAAAATGAGAAATCATTTCGGAAAACGGTGCTTGAACGTTTCGAATGCCATTTACGCAGGCATAATGGGTCACGTTAAACGGGTTGTAACTTGTTATTTTCTTGAGTGCGACCATAAAATTTTAAGACCATATTTTTCAGGAGCTGCACTTTTGTTAAAAACTCAGTAAAAAGCTCCTTCAAATGATATTGACGCCCTCGTTGTCTTTCTGGCTATCATCCCCCGCCCCCGAGAAGTCCGGCCGGCCCGATCTCGCGTTGAAATTCGACGGAGAACGAATTTCAACTGAGCCTTTTTATTTCGCCTGCCATCCCCCACCCCATTTCGAATCGAAAGTACCGGCTCCCCGGACGGTCGTAATTTGTTTTACTCAATTTCATTCCCCGCAGCTCGGCAATTATTTACACTGGTTAATCGACAATTTCACGCGTAATTACGTTTTAATTTTAAGTCATCGGTATCGCTCGGACACCGACCGGCCGAGCCTCGCATTGAAATCGCCGACAAGTGTTTTTATTTTTTTTCGAAATGCGAGCGCAACAATTGATAAATGCGTCCATCTCTAAGCACATCCATTAATAATTGCGTCTATTTCTAGGTGCGTGTATTAATCACTTTTCTACAATTGTGATACATCGAGAAAGAGCGGATATCTTTATTAATAGTTAGAAAATAAATTGATACATTATTATTATTATACTAATAGGTTTATTGTAATAACTACAATTCACTCATATTGGGGATTATTTTTCGAAATTTAAAAAATTAATTTCTGCGATTGTAGAGCGTGCTACGTTCGCTTATGGTGCATCCACGAGAAATTGTTCAATAAATTTATTTTTTTCGGTACATACCATAAAAAAAGGCTAGAACTTTGGATAGATAAATTCTTGCGATTTTCATAAAATAGTGTAAAATACCAGTCATTTTTAATGCTCCGTAAACCTAGTGCTAAATTAATTGCTTTGACTTTACCCAATTAAATTTAGTACAATCAATTCGTTCATTTCGAATTTTTTTTATATAAATTGTCTATTTTTAATGCCGTGCACCTAGGCGATTTTAAATCACGGTTTTCCCCGTGAACCGGTACGGTATATTCCGCAAAGTTTCCTTTCCATGTTTCTGGTACGGGAGACGAAGCATTTAACAGTTTTAATCATCGCGCATTGTTGGCGCACGGGTGAGCAAGTTTGACTGTTAGGCAAAGTTGATACTTATGGTCGGTTGATGCTTGTCGGGCAAAGCATTGGCGCCGGTGCCAATGGAACTCGTTAACTCTTGAACAGCGGATCCCCGGTTTATTTTGATTCGGTTTTCGGAAGCTTTGTTCGCCGGAGACTACGCAAAGGTTTTCCAAAAACTTACGATTTGTAGTTGAAGATATTTTGTTTTAGTAAATTTGTTGGCGAAAGCTGCTTTCGGTACGTGAAATTATTATTTTGGTCTCCGCGACCATGCTGGATTTTCTGAAACTGAGATTACTTTCTTTGCAAAATATTAAAGAACCACATCAAAGAAATCTCATTAACTTCGCGCAAATTATGCGTCGCAAGCTTCAAATGAAACGCACGTAAAACTAATTTAGTTCCCTAACGAAACATGAAACGCTGGTGAAGTAGATGCAGTCCGTAATTATTAAACTAGATATAATATTGCCAAAATTATTGGTTGGGAGAGACGAGAAATAATATTTTTGTACTCTTGATACTATTTATTTAAAATATAATGGTTTAATACTAAACCTACCAGGCACAAAACATATAAAAGTGAAACACCTTATGGAAGGGAGAAGATTGAATTTAGTTGGATTTTGTACTATTTTTATTATAATAAAAGTAGAAGTAGGTAACATTTTTCGTTTGAGGCTTCGTTTTCGAGAAAATCGACTTTGAATTTTCGCAAAGTTGCGTGCACTTCATCACGTCTCGTTATAACGGATCTCACTGTAGATCGTTGTCTCGATTGACGTTATGTTGATAAACACTTCCAATGTGACCGAAGTGTTTCCCTACCTAATAAACTTTATGATTACTTCATATTGCTTCATTATGTACTCCTAATTTTCCGTTACGGCAAAAACAAACTTAAACTGCGATAATATCCATCGAGACAACGATCTACAGTGAGATCCGTCATACGAGACGTGATAAAGTGCACGCGTACCGAGCGAAAATGCAAAATCGATTTTCTCGAAAACAAAGCCTCAAACGAAAAATTTCTATTCTATATTATCCACTTTTTTTCGCGTAGAATCATCCCCTTTCCGCTTGTACCACCAGTTACCAACCACCCCGTATAATAAATTAAGAAATAAAAACTTGAATTTACTACAAAGTTTATTTTAGATTTCAAAATAATTGATTACTTATCGGTCCCCCTAATATGTTCCTACATTCTCCGAGTAATTCAGCAGTTCTAAATTTCAGTTGCGTCGCGAGCGCAGAAATTCCGCAGTCCGGTAATAACTCGCGCCGGTTCCGACCGAGAGTCGGCTACTGCGTCGGCCTAGGACGTGTTGGCAAACATTTGCGCGGGGATTTCGCAGTGCACCGATCGGATCAGCCTTTTCAGGATTAATTGGTACGTGTGTCGGATGGTCATTGGCCGATAGGCGATTCGTCTTTGTAGATTTTCAGGTATCGAGCGGCGTGAACGAGGAATGCGAAGAGAAGAGCGGCGTTACACTTCCAGCAGGAGTTCCCTCCCGGCAACCAGTTCCGACGTCGACATTCGTGCAGGAAGAAACGAAAGGCGAAAAAGGTAGGAACGATCGTATCAGCGAAACGGGTAACCGCATCGCAGGCGAGAGGGAGAGAGAGAGAGAGAGAGAAATGGAGGTAGAGCAGGGGAAAGAAAGAGAGTGTAAGAGGCGAACCGCGTCGTTCGGAGAAAGAGGAAGAGAAAAGCGAAGGGGATGAGGATAAAGGGAAAGAAAGAGAGAGAGAGAGAGAGATAGAGAGGGAGAAGGATAGGAAAAAAGGGGAAGAAACTTCGCTACACAGTCGGCTGAGATATTACCGTCCGTAGAATCCATTATGCCGCGCAGCGATCGCGACTCGTTTTCGTGCTTTTTCTTCGACAGCCCCGTTCAACTTTATCGGCCTATCGGCCCGATAGAAATAGAGCGACGGGGGCTTTGAGCTGGTTTTTGCTCCCGCCCTCGTCCACTCTCGAGCCAGCCGGTAAACTATAGCGAGGCCGCGGCACAAGAACCGCTGTTCGCCGATGAAAAATGCCCGCTGCAGGCATTTAGTCGGTCGCGATTTATTTATTTACAAACGAAAAGGGATAATGCGGTCCGCTCCGGACCTCTTAGACAAACGATCTTTTCGTAATTTACTGTATATGGAATATTTCTGAGGGGGAGAGGCCGCTCGAAGCGGCGGTTATGGCTTTATGGAAATCGGATCGGCGGGGGGTAAGACAGTCGAAAAAATATTTATCGGAACGATTCGAGAAACGCGGTCGAATCGATCGGGAATTCCTAATTTTCCCGGCAGGTGTTTTCAACCGTTGGAGCTTGTCTCACTCCCCTCTCGGTTGGACATTAACCCTGGACCAATACATAATTCATCCCAGTAATAATTCGTTGACGTTGCAACGCCCGGGAGGAACCGTACAATGTCTTTTTTCCCAAGGTCGATAATTCACGTCGCCCCGTTCCTGTAAAAGTTTTCGTCGCTAGTAAAATTTGATCATCCCGCGAACCCACGGAATTGAAATTCAAAATGTTATTTATGCACGGGCCACTGACGTTCATGAATCCGTACGGTGCTCGGCCATGAGCGAGCGAAACCCGACGGAGTTAAGATTTCAATAAAGTTCACTCCTGTGTCATTACGACCGTAATAAAGTCGCCCGCGCGCGTTAAATCCTAATTAGTTTTCGGATAGCTTATTCTTATCTAATTAACAAACAGCGTGATTTACAGATCTATCCGAACCGGTCATGACGATAAAACAAAGCCCGGAGATTGTTTCGACAATTTCTCACGAATCTTGTGCGTACAAGCTGCAATAATGTCTGAGCATTCGATTATGCGAGATATTATCTCAAATGATACGATCTCTGGACGCGCCTCCGGTTGAGATGAAACTGTAGAACAATTAAGTATAAAAAGTTCCTGCGTACAAATAAATAAATTACGGAACAGAAACTTGTCAGATTGCCCGTGCCATAACTTCGAGAAAAATTCCTGAAAATTGTTATGCGTGATCGTTCGCGGAAGAATGATCGTACAGGGGTCCGGCGCACAGTGGGCGAAAATGCCATTTTGGCGCTCTACAATAATAACTTCTTCGCAGCTACCCCCATCCGAACAAGTCACTCAAGATATACCGACGAATTCCTGATAACTAAACAAAACCCACCGGACTGTACAACTTGCGCTGTGTTCAACAACATCCAACATATCCTACTCGAATGTCCTAAATTCTCTTCTCAACGATCCAGATTTTCCATCGAAAATGTCCCCATGACAAATTTAAACGAGAACAATATTGGAAACGTCCTTTTGTTTTTTTAAATCGATTGACATATGTATATATAAAATTTTATAAATTTGTTTTTTGCTGTACCCCACCACAATGTAAATATTAACTGTAACCTTCTCTTTTATATTCAATTGTAATCGATGTGGTCGCTAATGACCTAGCTGTTAATGCGAACACTTTAAAATAAACGATATATAATAATAATAGTAATAATAACTTTTAAACCATTAGAGATAATTGAATGAAATTTAATAGGTAAAAAGACAATTTCACGTTCTTAATTTTTTCCTCGAACTTTGCAGGCCTCCTGTGGGTCGTGGTGGGGGACAAAAACTTTTTTTCGGATTTGCTTCCTTTGGAATGTTGTTAAAACATCCCCATCGTCACTCATTTATTTAAAAACAAAAAGAAATCGCGTTTTCGCCCACTGTGCGGCGATCGAAAAGGCCGTTTCCCCGCGAAATTATGGAGCGAACAAAGGGATTGTACGCTCGCCATCGATCGTGCTTGTCAATCAGTGATGGGGGGATGGAAGTGTACGCGGGAGGGAGGGGGGAATCGAAGGAAAACGCAGTCGTAGTTCCCAGGGTGTCGTTTTCATCGCGAGAGGCAGGTGAATAGAGGGAAGTTTTTCTATTCGCCAGTTCGATTTCGTTCCTCGGCTCCGGCGCGGCCGCGGCCGCAGGGCGAAAGCAGCTCCTCGTAACCGTCGCTCGATTTACGGCTTTAATTTCCCTCACCTACGCAATATCTACTTTATCCGAGCGGGTCAAGCGTGCTCGCCGCGAAACCGCACGCAACGCGCGTTTTATCGCGCGATACGCTTCCGGTCCACGCCTGGAACCGATACTATCACGGCCTCGCGATAGCTTTACCTCCAATTTCACCCCCTCCCCTCACTCCGCGGACGAATGTCGACCAAACGGCTCTCGAGGCACCGGTTGAATTACAATCGATCGATCGAAGTCGCAATCTTCGCGCTCGGTAACCAAAGGATTATCTTTGAAGCTCGTTTTGTGCTCGACTTGTCGTTTCTTTGCAGCGATGAAACAGGACTCATGTTTTGGTTGACGGTTCATGTTACTAGGGAATTTTCGATCCTAGTGACTTTTTCTTGGGATTTTTATGAAATCGTAATGATCATACTTGTAATAACATTTTAATCTTAACAATCGTATTATAGTTTCTTTGCGGCGTTAAAATAATCAATTGTCAAGGTTTAAGTACGCATGCATCAACCACAAGATTTATTCTACAGTTTATGTCATTAGTATACTGCGGATCTTTATGCATTTATGACTTATGGCAGGGCTGCTTAACTTCTTTTCCGCCGCGAGCCACACGACGCTCCCACCGTTCCCCCTCTGCAATCTCGTCACAATGACAGCAAAATCGATTGAAAACAAAATTCTAAACAAATGCCGAGAAATCTTGTTGTCTCATTCTGCCGCGCTGCGCCTCGCTCGCTTTCTTCGTTGCGCCCAATCCCCTCCTCCAACGTCCATCGCGTAGAGAAGACTATGAGCGAAACGGAGCGCAGCAGAATGAGACGAATCTCCTTTGAGCGACGGTTCTCCTTTCCCCTGTGACTGCCTAGCTTGTGGGACGACGTCGTACGCAGTGGGGGGTTCTTGTCGAAAAAGGAAGACAGGGGAAAGAGCCACGACTTATGGGATTGTTCGAAAAATGCTGAAGTATCAAATTCGACAGAATTCAGTGCAATTATTATTTATTTCGGACCTACAAATGCTAGTACCACCGAAAATAGGATTTTATCAGGTACCACTTTCTTGAAATTTGTTTACAAAAATTAAAAATTGCATAAACATCGGCAGTCCAGTCATTAGGGGTATACAGATCGTGGATTTTAATGCAGTGGCGGTGTTACAGTCAGTCATCGCTATAAATTGCCACTAACTTTTGTCCTATCGTCGATTTGTGGTTAGTAAAACAATCGAACCTCAAGACGTACATTCGTTCAGTTTTAATTTTTCAATTTATATCACAGCGGAAGCGCGTTTAATGGATCGTTATGCATTTATGGCAAGTGTAACCGATACTTTCGCCTCCGCCGGGCGAATATCGAGCACACCGCGCTCGATATACCGTTTGAATTACAATTGATCGATTAGCGTTGCAATTTTCTCGCGATCGATGCACCTGGCGAGAACGCGATTCATTGGGATTCCTCGCCGGTCCGCTCTCTGCAACTCCCCGGGGTATGATTCGCCGGAACTGCGAGTTAGAAAAGTTGAAGAGCTTCCATTCTCGCTTTGGAAATTCTTCGAAATTCATTTACTGATTCTCGAGCTGCGTTTTAAGGCTTCGCGGAACGATTAATAATTGTTCTTTTTTCGCAGAATTTTCGACGATGGAAAGAGACTTCCTCTTCAACAATTTCGGTTCGAAGGATTAGGGAAGGTCTGAGGTCGGAGCTTGATTAAAAAGCACTTGGCTTGTTTCATTCTTCGTTCTTCATTCGAATTTTCTATTTCTTTCAGGTTGTTATGATCGTATGATATTTCTGGATCTAGAACAGTGCTGGCGAACCTATGACCCGCGGGGTCAAACACTGACCCGCGAAAGCTTGTTCAAAGACCCACGCGTTTATTTTTATAAACTTATTTGTTACATCATAAAAGAGAGAACAGAAAATCGAAAATATTAAGAAATTAAAGTATAAATATCTACGTGAGCATCGACGGTTTTTGTATTAACCCTTTGCACTACAAGCGGTGACTCTGAAGCGCCACTAGAAATTGTTGTGACATCGATTCAAACAAATTATAAAAAATATTAGAAAATACTTGTTACATTACAAAATTTGTATTTAATAGATTACTAACCATTCAAATACTATACGTGAAAATCGGATCAGTTTTGTATGAACAAAATGAAAATATTCTAAGACGGAAGAAAAATTTAGTTTTAGAATTAAAATAGGTTAAAAAGGTTAATACAATGCGGCAATATTGCATTTTTAAAGCTGACAACGCTATAAAATCTAGCTTCCTCAGACACACATGTGATGCAACGTCACTCAACGTAACTGATGGTATCACGCCGTTGATATTTATTTTTTGACGTCGACCATTATTTCTTGCTCTTCACTTGCACGAGTAAAATTTGTAAAACATAAAGGAAACGTAAACCTTTTTAGAAGATTTTAAAAGTGGGAACCAAAAAAGAGTCAACTGTCAAGATTTTCTGCTGACAAATTTTCGGTGATTCCAAACTATTGGTACCATTTTTCTCTCAACCCCCCCCCCCCCACCTTCCAAGTGACGCCACTGACTTAGCGACCCACGGGCTAGTGTTAAAAAAAATAATGAAGAAAATTTGCCTCACTTCTCAAAAAGGTTCGCCGTCAGTGATCAAGAATAGTATAATATTTTTCTATCTGTAAACAAATTGTTGCTAATATACTTATCATTTTGCTCTTAACGCTATATCAAAGCAGTTTGAAGGAGAAACGCAACAGGTTTAAGAATCGCGCGACTGTCGCACGCCTCAGGTATTAAATTACCATTTAATTTGACATCAACTTACATACATGTAGTCAATTAAACTGAGTTTCTTATGTGATTTCGTTATCTCAAAAATATTTACAAGCAACATTTAGTAGCTTCTCGGAGTCGACGCGAAGACACTGCGTCAGCGATCAGTGCAAGTGAAGAAAAATCGATTCCTTGATCATTTTCAACGGTCCTCCAATCAAACCGGAGGAGTTTCGAATTCGTCGAGTTTCCCGGGGATGAGGAGGGGAGGAGAACGGTGCTTTTTCCGTGCGGAATTTCGGAGGCAGGCAGTTCAAAGGGATCGTTGAACAGCTTCATTCCATCCGAGAACCGTTCGAATTCCCGCAGCGAGTATCGTGGGGCAAAAACGGGCGCTGATAAATACGCCGATCAATCGATCGATCGGTCGGACGCCTCTCGATCGTGTAAGGTCGCGCCACGCAGGTTGCTTACACGCCGAAAGCATAGGTCAGAAATTACTAGATACGAACCGAGCTGCTAATGTTTATCGTAATCTCCCCATTTTCGCCGGTGGTTGCTTGCTCTTTCGTTTTCTTTTTCGTTTTCGTTCGGACGCCCTCGGAACGATCGACGAGTCGGTTACGATCCCGCGCCGATCCCCCCAACCGGATCTCCCCGCAAATATGAATTATTAAATTTGGACAAAGGTTCACGCCTCGGCGATGTACTCGGCCGAGCCAGCCCCGGCTCTGCAATAAGACAACCGAATGCGTCCCGGACTCCCTGTAATCAAGCGCAATCTCGGCGACTGCTTATTTACACCTCGGGACTTGTGAAACGGCCGCGCAACGAGCCACCACAATGAGTCCCCGTCTGCAAAAATCGTAAACACCGTGTACGGGGCCCGGGCCCCGTCAGACCCGCCACGAGTTTAACCAACGCCGCCCGGAGGAATTGCTTTTACCGGCGCGGACATCAGCGCGGATCTACCCGAAACGTCCTCGAATCTCGCAGAAATTCGGTACACGTTTCCGCATTTCTCAGGAGAACTCTGGATCAAATCGTTGTACGGTGAATTCTTGATGTACGTCGCCAAAACCTGGATGATAAACGTCGCGGAATTATCCCCACTGTAGCAGCTCTATATGCCTCGGACGCCGAGGAGTGTAAACATGACACGGCTCGGGTATGTCTCCTGGACGATATATGTCACTGGCAAGACTCGTGTTGTCGACATATGTAGAGAAATCACTGTAATTGTTCCCGCCCTTCAAAGAACAAGTCGTTTATTCCAGAAAAAGCAATGAATAGAAATTGAATGATGTTTATGCACCTCGCGAAGATCTACAGAAAAAAGAATAAGCTTACGATAAACTTGGGACTGCATAATCCCTTGCGTACCTTCGGAAAAAGTGTGTATAATAAACGAAGTGCTGCATAATCCTATACAGCTACAAAAAAGTGTAATTTTCCGATAAACGACTATTCACCATAAGGATAAAATGATTCTCGGAGCGCAGCGTCCGTGTATCAAGGGCTCAATTTTATCAGCCGTTTTATGGACATCGTTGCCGATGCAGATTTCTTTTTAATTCCCCGTCTCGTGGATTGTAGATCGAAGATTTGGAACGAGGGGAAGGGGGGGGGGTGGAGAGTCGAGTTCAAAGTTTCATTAGCATCCTGATTCTTACCAGGGAATATTTCACCGCGCTATCGTTGCCGTTCCCATTGTTTTAATTTCAGCATGCATGGTACTTATGATTCCGGACGACGACGAGTCGCTCGGTAAGCACCGCGATCCACCCAACCGGTTTTTGAGACAAAGAAACTCCGCCGGTGTCGTGGAGCCACGAAGCCACGAGGGCTATCTCGTCGTTAGCCGAACAATGGCCGGGAACGGCGAGAGAAAGAGAGAGAGGGGGGGGGGGGGAGAGACAGAGGGAGAGAGGGAAAGAGAGAGGGAGAGACCATAGCGATTCAATGGATCGGTTCTTACGTGTTAATCGAGATTTACATCGTAACCGCGTAATAACACAGCTCTCGTACTTCAATGGGGACGTTCGTTGATACTTCTCCGGTTACTATGATACCTTTCCTTGGCATGATGACCTCCAAGATGATCTTTAATGGCTGAGCTCCGACGAAATTCATTTCTCGCTGGAGATCACTGGACTAATTTCGGAACCTATTTCCTGTGCTACTTTTATCCTGTCGTTTATTTAGGGAATTTATTGATTTTCTCTTTATATGTCGCCAAGACCTGGATGATAAATATATATACCCCACGAGGGGCCTTGGACGCCGAGGAGTGTAAACATAACACGGGTATGTCTCCTAGACAATACACGACACTGGCAAGACACATGTTGTTGACATATATCGAGAATTCACTGTACAAGCTTTGTTTGACAATTTTTGTCAGTAGGGAATTGAGGATTTGTTGGTACGAACAATATCTGTAACAGTGAATCGACGGTTAAAATTAGTTTTATGGCTCTGATAGATTAATTGTAACATTATTTTAATTCCATCAACCGTCGCATCATTCTCTGGTAGCACAAAATCAATCATACTTCAAGACTAACACCCTTATTCATCAACCCCTTAGCTGTACTTGTCAATTCATATCATGAGGGATGTATAGACTGTGGATCTTCACGCGTTCATGCCATGAAGTAAACTCGAAATACTTCCGTTAAGAGTTAACATTAAATTTTTCCAGAAACACGACTCGTGTCTCTAACCCGTATGGCGTGCCGTCACGCTGTCAAAACTATCGAGGTCCATCGTGGTTCGGCAAGTTCGAAGCTGACACTGCCAAGCATCGCTGACAGTTTTGCTCCAGCACGAAATTCGACCGGGTGTGTTTAGAGCGACTGGCTGTCAGGTAGTGCTGGATATAATTTCCAAAATTCTCAGCGGTGAAGTTTATTCTATCCGAGGCGGCGCAACTTCTCGGGCATGATAAATCGAGGGTTTATACCGGCGCGACAAGTTCCGGAACTTGATAGATTCCGAGTTTATTCTGAAGACTGAAAGCTTCGGGATCCCGCGCCTCGGTGTTAGCGGTAAGTTTCCCGAGGGAGGGGGCAGGATGGCGGAAATTTCGAAATTCGACGAGCAACGGTCGCCGCACGAGAATCGATCCCGAAATATTATGGGTACCCATAAGTAATCAATTATTTGCAAAGAATTTGTTTTTCCTCTGGTTCTGTACCGATCGTTGAAGGGGAAACACGTATTCTTTTACAGTTTTCTTTTAAGTATTCTAGAAAGTATTTTTTTTTTTACAGCCGTGTAATAAAATGGCAGCGTCCGTACCCGCAGAGGATCATATTCGTCATTGCATACTATTTCATTTTCATACGGGATTTAATGTAACAACAAAGAAAATTTCCGATGTTTATGGAGATGTATTGAAGGTCAACAAGTGTCAACGTTGGTTCAGAAGGTTTGCTGCTGGTGATTATGCTCTCTCTGACAGGCCTCGAAGTGAACGACCAGTTGAATTTGATAATCGCACCCAAAATCTCTAGTGGAAACTGATCCAAAATTAAGTGTACAAGAATTAT